>JARYHS010008075.1:152307092-152496651 GCA_031002005.1 Vandiemenella viatica
AAATTTACCCCACTCTGTGAATGACATCAAAATCGCCTACTACTAGCCACAAATCTGCAAGAAAAGCAAAAAAAAATATTGTACAAAACTACAACTTTGATCATGTAACATCTTAATGCAAATCAACTGTATAATTTTTGTAAAAGTGTAAACATTCCTTTACTAAAATCTATTGTAAACTATATTATCATTTGGCTGAAGAGCACGACATGTGTGCTGCCAGCCCGCTTCCCCCATTAAGGGGGATGAATGAAATGACAATAAATATATATATATATATATTCTGGCAGTCACCGAGATGGGAGAAGACCAATGATGGCCTTCTACCTATCATTCGGGAGGACCGGGGTTAAACTCGGTTCGGCCATCCTGTCTGAGGTTTTCCGTGGTTTCCCTCAGACACTTAGGCGAATGCTGGGATGGTTCCCTACAAGGTCACGGCCGACCTTCCATCCCCCTTCCCTCCCCGTAGTAGTAGATTGGCTGAAAAGAGTCCCCTATGACTCTCCAGCAGCCCGCCTGCAAGCCTTCCGCTGGGAGGAATGAAATCATAAAAAAAAATAAAAAAATTATCTGGCAGTACCGAGATGGGAGGAGGCAGTTTTCGGCCTACTACTTATCATTCGGGAGGACGAGGGTCAAACCTCGTTCGGCCATCCCGGTTGAAGTTTTCCGTGGTTTTCCACAACCACTTCAGGCAAATGCTGGGATGGGCCCCTACAAGGCCACGGCCGACCTTCCATCCCCCTTCCCTCCCCGTAGACTAGTAGGCTGAAAAGAGTCTCGGCGACTCTCCAGCAGCCCGCCTCCCTATATTGTTTGGTTGTCTTCATGATTAAGATGTGATCGGAGGATGGGCATTTTGAAAAATATATCGACAAATATCGAAACGATATTTACAAACAGTATCGTATTACATCGGGGAAAAAATATCGATATTTTTGGCTAAAGGGAGTAATTATCTAAAATAAATACAACATAAAATACATCAAAATATTTAAGAAAATTCTGAAAATTAAAGACACAGGTCGAAATTATACAAAATTTTATTAATTTATTATTTTTTCAATCAATCAAACCAGTATTCGTCTGATATGGACATCAAAAGGACTCTCTGTTTTATGTGCTCCCCCGTCAATCTACTCCTGTTGTTCGGTACAGCTAAGTTGGGTAAAATATTCCGGAGGTAAAATAGTCCCCCAATCGGATCTCCGGGTGGGGACTGCTCAGGGAGGAGTCATCAGAATGGATAGAAACATTCTACGAGTCGGAGCGTGGAATGTTAGAAGTCTGAATAGGGCAGGTAGGTTAGAAAACTTAAAAAGGGAGATGGAACAACTTAAGTTAGATGTTGTTGGGATTAGTGAGATTAAATGGAAGGACGCACAGGATTTCTGGTCTGGGGAACACAGGATAATTAGCACACAAGCTGTCAATGGTGTCACTGGTGTAGGATTTGTAATGAACAAGAAAGTAGGGAAACGGGTTAGTTATTATGAACAATTTAGTGACAGGTTTATTTTGATGAGGTTAGAAACTAAGCCCGTCCCAACCACATTAGTACAAGTATATATGCCAACGTCACAGGAAGATGACGAAGAAATAGAAAAAATATACGCTGAAATTGAAGAATTAATCCAATATGTGAAAGGGGAGGAAAATCTAATAATCATGGGTGATTGGAATGCAATAGTGGGAGAAGGAAAAGAGGGGAATACTGTAGGAAGTTTGGGTCTAGGAGAAAGAAATGAGCGAGGAAGCAGGTTGCTAGACTTTTGTGAAAGGTATAAACTAGTAGTGGCGAACACACTGTTTAAGAACCATGCAAGAAAAATATACACCTGGAAACGTCCTGGGGATACAGGCAGATATCAGCTAGATTATATCATGGTCAAACAGAGATTCAGGAATCAAGTTCTAGACTGTAAAGCGTACCCAGGAGCAGACATAGACTCGGACCATAATTTGATAGTAATGAGGTGCAGGCTGAAATTCAAGCGAATAAGGAAGCAGCATAAGCAGAACAGACTGGAAGTGAATAAACTGAAACAATCTAGCACAAGAGAAAAATTTGCAGAAATGGTAGACTTAGCTCTAAGAATTAACTGTGAAAGGAGCTCAACCGAGGACGAATGGAATGCATTAAAGACCGAAATAATGAAAGCTGGCAAAGAAACCTTAGGCTTTAGGGAACAAGCTGCCCGAAAATCTTGGATCACAGAAGAAATTTTGCAGCTGATGGATCAGAGAAGAAGGTACAAAAATGCTCAGGATGAAGCAGGAAAAGAGCAGTACAGGCAATTTAGAAATCAAATAAATAGGAAATGCAAAATTGCAAAGAAAAATGGCTACAAGAAAAGTGTGAAGAAGTAGAAAAGGAAATGGTTGCAGGAAAAGTAGATGTTGCATATAGAAAGATCAAACAGAATTTTGGAGAAATGAAGAAAAGAGGTATGAACATTAAAGCTGCCGATGGGAAACCTCTTTTAAGGTCAGAAGATAGAGCTAACAGATGGAAGGAATACATTGAGAAACTGTATGTTGGGGACGACTTGAACAATAGTGTATTGGAAAAGGAAGGCGATGTCGACATGGATGACTTAGGAGATCCTGTTTTGAGGACAGAATTTAATAAAGCTCTGAATGACTTGAAAGCAAATAAGGCAGTTGGTATTGATGAGATCCCTGCAGAACTTCTTAAATCTCTAGGAGAGGAAGGAATCGAAAGATTATTCAAGCTGATCTCAAAAAGTTATGAAACAGGAGAAATTCCAACTGATTTTAATAAAAATATCATCTTCACACTTCCAAAGAAAGCACAAGCTGACAAATGTGAGAATTATCGCACAATTAGTCTAACATCACATGCTTCAAAATTACTGACCAGAATAATATACAGAAGGATGGAAAGGGTAGTAGAAGAGATAGTAGGTGAAGATCAGTTTGGGTTTAGGAAAAATCGCGGTACAAGGGAAGCAATTCTGTCTTTAAGATTAATACTTGAAGGGCGGATCAAGAAATACAAAGATACTTTTATGGCATTTGTTGATTTAGAAAAAGCTTTTGATAATGTTAGGTGGGACAAGATGTTCAAAATTTTAAAGAAGTCAGGTCTAAAGTATCGAGATAGAAGAATACTCTATAAACTATATAAGAATCAAGTTGCTGTGATAAAAGTAGAGAATCACGAGAGACATGCATCAGTTAAAAAGGGTGTGAGACAAGGTTGTAGTCTATCCCCGTTAATATTCAACTTGTATGTAGAAGAAGCAATGAAGAAAGTCAAAGAAAAATTTCCATGTGGCATAAGTTTACAGGGAGAAAAAATCAGTATGCTACGATTTGCTGACGACATTGTCTTATTAGCAGAGAGGGCTGAGGATATTGAAAAGTTACTAAATGGCATGAACAAAATACTGAAGGAAGATTTTGGACTGAATATAAATCAAAGTAAAACAAAAGTGATGAAATGTAGCAGAAATGACACCAATACTAGATGATTAAATATAAAAATAGGATCTGATGCAATAGGAGAAGTGAGTGAGTTCTGTTACTGGGGAAGCAAAATTACAACCGATGGCCGAAGCAGGAATGATGTTAAAAGCAGAATAGGACTAGCAAAAAGAGCTTTCATGGAAAAGAGAAACCTTTTAGTTTCAAATATTGATCTAGGACTTACAAAGAACTTTTTAAAACTCTATGTGTTGAGAACAGAATTTTATGGAACGAAGCATGGACTTTAGGAATACCGGAAATAAAGAAAATTGAAGCATTTGAAATGTGGTGTTACAGAAGAATGCTGAAAATCAAGTGGACTGACAAAGTACAAAATGAACGAGTTTTCGAAATGATAGGGGAGGAAAGAAGTTTGTGGAAGAAGCTTACAGAATGAAGAGACAGGCTGGTAGGTCATATTTTGAGACATGCTGGATTGGTTAATTTGTTAGTGGAGGGAACAGTCGAAGGTAAGAACTGCAGAGGTAGACAGAGATTAGAATATATGAAGCTGATAATTGAGGACGTGGATTGTAAGGGGTATGTAGAAATGAAGAGGTTAGCACAGGATAGGAAGGGATGGAGGATTGCATCAAATCAGTCTAAAGACTGACGACAGCAAAAAAAAAATGTTGACTGCAGAAGCCACTAAGCCACTCTTTCGGACGATACAGAAGAAGCTTGAGATATAAGATATTTCAGCGCGATTTCCGAAAGCACTGGCTTGGAGCCCTGGCAATTCTCCCAAAACTTTACTGGGTTTGATTTTCTGTCTATAAATGGTTGGTCAAGTTACTGCTTAAACTCATTAGGAACTGAGACAGAGCTTGGAACCTCTTGCATAACAGTAGTGCTAAGGGATAATAGTTTTCCATGTGTGGACCAAATTGATGTTTTATCTGCGATATCTTGTATTGCTGCTGTATACCCTACTTCGGGAGAACGTTGCCCTCGTCGTCTTAAGATCCAAGCGAATATCATTACTTATTGTAGATATCACATTTGACACATCGATTGGAGAAGTGTATAAGTTTGAAACGGGGGTCCAAAATAGTAGCTGCTGCAAGGAATGTATTTTTTTCTAAAGGACTTAATTTCTCTGGATGCCCGGACGGGTATTCGACCCACCATCCTCCCGAATGCGAGGCCAGAACGCTAACCGTTACACCACCATATTCGGTGAAACGGAAAACCACCCCAGTTCATCTTCCTAGAATTTTCCTTGGAGGGATATACATCTCCCATGATAATAGCCTACCACCGGACACGGGAGAGGCGTTCGAAGAGGATCTTACTATCAGTAAAAACTATTGGTGTCACAGTGATTGAAAAACTAAAATCCGCTCTCACTACATCAATAGAAGACAGCAATCACAAGAAAGTATTCTTTAGTGCGGCTGTATTTCACGAGAAAGCTATGTCTTCATACATATTTTAAAGAGAATTACAATGAACATTAGGATACAGGATTTAAAGCAATGCAGAATTGGTTTATTAAGTTCAAAGTGCGACAATCACTCTATTACATCAAAATTTTTCCGTATACTTGGAACGTATTCCCTATTATCCTATATAAACTACCATTCCGTATTCAAGGTTTCAGTATTCAAGATTTCCGTATTCAAGATTTTCGTATTTGCGGCGTATTTACGGAACGTATTCCTTACGGTTAAGGAGTTTTGACTGTAGACTAGATTGTAGACATTTAATGAATTAACGGTCATTCATAATGACTTATGGTTCACCAGCCAATTAATTGTTATTCGTAAATGAAAAAAAAAGTTGAAAAGAGAATATTTCAACTACAAAGATAAAATAACCGCTTACATGCTAACATAAAAATGACGTTAACGGAAAGTTGTTAAAATTTAACAGCTTTTTTTAACCTCTCAACCGCTGATGAAGCTGTTATATATTTGGACGAATTCACTTTTTAAGACACTTTCAGAAGATTGAATATGAACGTATATTTATTCTATACACATTTAACGATTAAATTGGATACTGAATTGCGTTCGTAGAAAAAATATCGAATTGGTGGTTAAAATCAATATACCAAATACAATATCGATATATCGAAAATAAAAATATCGGCGATAAATATCGATTATATTCAGAAAAAATATAGATATATCGATAAATCGATATATTTTGCCCATCCCTAATGTGATCATTTGATGGTAGAATGGAACCATGTTGATATTCATGTTATTCATTTTCCGCAACTGATACAAGAGCATTGAAAAGGATTCAGCCAGCCGGCCTCGGTAGCGTAGGGGCTAGAGTGCTAGCTCCGCGTACCGAAGGTCGCCGGTTCGAGTCCGGCCGAGGGCATGGGTGTTTAGTGTTGTGTCTGTGAATGTCTTGTCCGTGTTGTAGTGTCCTTGTGTCAATACTTGATAGCAACAAATCACATTGAGCTGGCTGTATGGCCCAGTAGCCGAATGCCATTAAAAAAAAAAAGGATTCATCCAGTTGTCTATGAGTAAATACAGCATTTGGCGGTATACTCCAGCATTTTGAAGCGTTTGGCCCTGTGACTTATTGATAGTCATTGTTTGCTTTCCCTTGAGTTGACTGTGTTGCGCTGCAGTGACATGATCGGCGTTTAGGCTGCCCCTGGGCAAATTTTAACTTAAATTTTAAACAAATAACGTGTGTTAACGATAATTGAGTACATTAAGTCAAAGGTTGATTTATATAAAAAAATTAAAAAAAACCTGTTTAGTGATACCTTGCTTACAGCAGCATGGTTATTATTAGTTAATAAAATGTACAACAGAAGTATTGTATCCTCTCTTACAGACGTAGATGGGTCTCGACTGTTATAGCGTATTACTAAGTACTTTTTTTTATCAGTTTTCTTTCTTGATATATCGCTTTATAGTTCAGTTTTAAATAGTTAACCATTGCAACACTGTCCAAAGTGACTGCTGAAATGTGTCGTGAACCGTCAGTGTTGCTGAATGACACTCTGGTAACAAGCTTTGATGTATGAGATCTGTTAGGCATCAACTGCTGCTAACTGAACCAAGAGAACAACAAAATAATTATTTCGCTACTAACTTAACGAAAAAAATCTTTCGAGAGGCTGTCTTCTCACAACATAAATCGTAGTCCAGTCTGTAACGGAATGACGAAAGAGGTTCATTCCGAACATTTTTATCATAAATAATAGTAATAAAATCAGTGAGCGATTCCAAATGTTTGCCAGTGGTACGGCTGGGCTGATGTGGCCTCTGTTGTTTCTCATATACATTAATTATGTGTGCGACATAATAAGGGGGACGAAAAGAGTGTTTGCCGATGATGCTATTATTCATCGTGAGATCACAACCCAGGACGACTGCGCTTTGTTACATGATGATATTATGAAAATAATTGCGTGGTGTAAAGAATGGCAGTTGGATTAAAAGACTAAAAAGTGCCAAGTCATGCGTGTAAGTAAAAAGGTGATACCATTTAGCTCTGAATATACAATTAATGGTACTGTCCTTAGAACGGTAGGTTCCGCTAAATACCTAGGGGTATTCGTAATAATTTGTCGTGGAATGAGCATACCGAGAAAGTAATTGGGAAAGCAAATCGTATGCTCCGATTTCTAGGTCGTAATTTAAAACAATACACTGCGGAAGTTAAATCGAATGCATACAAGTAACTAGTGCGTCCTCACTTAGAATATTGTTGTTCTGTATGGGATCCCAATAAAAAGGGGTTAATTGAGGCATTAGAGATGGTCCAAAGAAGAGCCGCCCGATTCGTGACAGGTATATATATTTGGAGGGAAAGCATAAGAGCGATGTTAAAGGAGCTAGGTTGGGAATACCTGGAACACCGATGGCGTTGTTCTAGACAGAAGCTAATTGAAAAATTCTCGACTGACGTTTTTCGGAATTACGGCAAACAAATATTGCTACCAGCAACATTCATATCTCGGAATGACAGCGATAATAAAATAAGAGAAATCACGGGCGGAACCGATTCATTTCTGTAATCATTTTTTCAACTAGCGATTAGGGAATAGAATAGAAAGGATTTAGCAGGCGAGTAAACTTAAAATCCGACAGGAGTAGCATTCGATAAAACGCTCCGGACATCCTGATATGGCTTTTCCATGGTTTTCCCGAATCACTCCAGGCGAATGCTGGGATGGTTCCTCACATTAGCCCATGGGCGCCTCCTGCCATCTCCCGTAAATCCCTGCCAAACCATTATCCTTTCGGATTGTTGCAATACACCCTCCACCACACACTTTTAGTGAATCGCGGAGTAATGATAATAATAATGCGGGACCTCCCCCACATATAGACGCCGTGCTGGTGGGCCACAGTTAGTCGCCCCTTACGATTGACAGTTTCCCTCATGTGGACTCTACGGGGCAGTTCAGGCTTGAAATCCCTATCTCTGGGAAATTCTCCCGCCAAGATGAATGGCCGACCGGCGACATTTCGCCGACCCGGAAGTTCTGAAGGACAAACGAGGCTAAAATTCATGAGGCAGTACGAGCTCACACGGAACCCTTAAAATTCTATCTGTACAATAGTTTTAGCTGTGAATAGAAGGGGCCCGAAGTGGACCCAAATCAACACCGGAAAATTCTCCGCGCAATTCTAATTTCTCAGAATTTTTTTCTGTATGTACGAAACACATCCTGGGCGAGGCGTGGTTTACCACGAGCGACGCAGAGAACTTCTTCAAGGTACTGGGAGTCAGCCCTCCAGGGTTGGAGGCTGTATACTGACTTAGCGTAGAGCCTCCAAGGGTCGAGCAACTGACTTGGTCGTACAGGGTTTCGAGATCGCGCTCTGCAGACTGTACCAGCCGTTAGGTCACCTTGGAGTCACTCCGTACGATACCTGGCACCACGTATAGATTGAGAGTGGCTTACTACTCTGCTCTCTACCGTTGTAGCTAATATGCTACATTTACGCCGCCGTGGAACGTCCTCCGCCGTAACGGTAATTATGCAATGGATATTACAGTGTAGTACTTATCACGGTCATTGAGATCAGCCCTGTAACGGTCTGTCATAAGAAATTTTGAACGATTAAGAGTTCTCGCCACCGACAAATCATTGACGCAGTGACCGTCGAAAGGTGCAAGATAATTTTAATTGTATCCTGACAGGATAGTCAATCTTTGTGTACTTCTATTACCAAATTTGCTGGATAATTTATAATTATCCTGACGCCCATCAATTTTCAATCTAATATTATTCAAGTTAGTATTTTATTTGATTATTAAAATATTAAAATTATTTCCCGATTGTTTTTAAAGGAAAATTTTACTCAAACCAAATGTGAAGTGTTTATTTTCAAAATCAGAAATTAACGATGTTGAATTTATTTCGTAATCATTCATTTTGTTCTTGTTAACTTTGGCAATGCTTCATACTAGACTTGAGATTCTCTGTATTACTATTAAAATTAAATAAGCCTCAGTCTGTACGGCTTTTCGAGAACTAAGTAAATAAGCAGCATAGGGCTTTCATTTAAACCATAAAAGGAACCACATTTTGTAACAAATCAAATCTAATAATTAATAATATATTGCAGACACTTCTCTCAATTTATAGTTGTAAGATGCTTTTTTTATTTGTTTATGGTTTACGCCTTGTCGACGCCAAGGCCATTAGAGGTGGGAGAGGACGGGGGACAAGGAGCGGGAAGTAATTCGGCAATGGCCTTCTGGGGGAAGCATCCAGACATTCACCTGTAGTTATTTAGGGAAACCATGGAAACCCAAATCTGGGTGCCCGGATGGGGATTTGAATCCACGCCATCCCGAATGAGAAGCCAGAACGTTTCCGCTCACCCATCACGCTAGGTGGGCCATTTTCTAATCTACCGCAGAATTAAAACAAAACTGCAGCTTGCAAACTCAGAGATAGGTAGTAGTCAGTACCGAGCGTGGTGGATGAACGGTTAGCGTTCTGGCCACGCTTTCGGGAGGACGGCGGTTCGAATCCCCGTCCGGGCATCCAGATTTGGGTTTTCCATGGTTTCCCCAAATCACTCCAGGTGAATGCCGGGATGCTTCCTTCAAAATGGCCATGGCAGAATTCCTTCCCGTTCCTTGTCCACAGTCCCACCCCATCTCTAATGACCTTAGCCGTCGATGAGGCGTAAAGCCATAGTAAAAAAAAGAAAAGGTAGTCAGAGCTACCTCGGCAAGTGTCTTAATTTAGTCAAATAGGCACTAAAAGATCAAAGATTGTTAGTAAGTAGACGCTCTATTTAGGTATGCGGGAGCAGCTACTGCTATGTACTTAGCTGCTAAATATTTTACATCGTTACACAGTAGAAACTACTGGTCAATACTTAACTGCAACAACGCGTGTTTGAGAGGACTTTTAGACAATAAAACTATTGTTTACAATTTAACATTTCATTTAGGTGCACAAGAAAAGTCACTGATCACTAAGTAACTGCTGTAACATGTGTTTAAGAGGAGGTTTACAGAAATAAAAATATTGTTTGTGACTTGACATTTCATTTTGATACACCAAAATTCTACAGCTATTTACCTAACTCCTAGATAGTTTATTTAGGCACGCAAGGAAATATTCCCCTCAGTTCTTAACTGGGATCAACAAGAGTTTCACGGAGCATTCGCATTCGGGAGGACGCCGGTTCGAATCTCCGTCCAGTCATCCAGAGTGGGGTTTTCCCAAATCACTCGAGGCGAATGTAGGGATGCTATATTCAAAAGGCCATGGAAGAATTCCTTCCATTTCCTCAGTCCTATCCCACCTCTAATGATTGGAGGAACGTAAAGCTATAAGAAAAAAATACGAGTACCATAGGAGATTTACAGAAGTTAAGCTGAGCATTGTATTCCTCTGTGCAGTCTACGTCCGTCGGAAGCAGTTCCACTCTCCCTACAGTCCCCATCACTGAGTCCCACAGTGGTCGTCGCTCCCGTTGCTTACTTTCGCTTGATTTCCTTCCTCTGTTGCTGGAGCCGACCACTCTCCGTATTTCCAAGAGGGTTTGCTTCAGTTCTACTTACGTTACACTGATTAGGCCGCTCGGCTTCAACATTCTTTCTATGTACTTCTATATTTGAACTACCAAAGTGTTGTAACTTTTCTAAATTTTCTTTTATCGATACTGAAGTGGTTTTATTCTTTCCGCCGTAGTGTATTTCATACCAGTTGATATTTTTTGCCTCACTCTACGTGACAAACGAGCTGGGTTTTGACTCTGAGGCAATTCGACGTGCCCTAATTCACCGATTCAATTAGGGGACTTACATTAATTACGTAAGGTGTTCCTTCTTAAATTTGGATCCCCTCCCCATTGTGAGATTTGGTAAGATGTGGTGGGAACACTCCCCCCCCCCCCTGCCCACCAAATATCACGTGAGATTTACCTTATAATTTTAATGTTTAATCAAAGAAATTTATTTGGTATGTTCATGTATTTTGCTTCAGTCCACTAAATACCTAAGCGTTAATATTGGTGTCTTCAAAGTACAACATTTTTCTGTAAATTAACAGGTAAAAAATAGTTGACGTGATATTTTTACTGCTCTCCTCCCTTTATATGAGATTTGCTAAGGTTTTTCCGAACCCCCACTTTCCCTATTTTACCTCACGTAATGAATGGACGTCCCCTTAAGCCACCAATCGCGTCCGTTCACAGTGTCATTCGGGGAGCAGGAGATATGCCTACTAATGTACTTGACCTTTCTATCGAACCCCGTTGTGCTCCGGTGGGTAGTCTTTCAGTACCATTCGTTTCAAACAAAACAGTTTGCATATCAGTCTTGAGATGCTACCCAGGACCAAACGTAGAAATTGTATTCATATCAAATAGGTAGATTAAGTAATTTATAGCCACACCTTTAACTCGGTATTCCGCAGTGTGGATATCAAAAATTGGGAGTTTTACATTTTCTGCTTTCTTGTGTCGTTCCAGAGTAATCCGATTCCTTCACTTAAACTTGATATCCTCGTTACGCTCGAATTTTAAGGGAGCTTTCTGGTGGAGGCGTCAGAACGCAATAAATTAGCCGACTGAAAAGAGAAGGCGATCAGAAATAATCCGGCAGCGCTCTCAAAGAAGTCTAATTTCCTTCCTGACGATTTAATAACGTTTTGATCGCTGCCGTATTCCCTTCTGAATTTTCTGATGCCACTCTCTCTATACAAAATACACGCCCCAATCTTTTTCGTAATTTTTTGAAGCAGTAACGTTGATTAATGTATTAACTTTGAGTAAGAAGATCGAGTTCTGATACATAAGTAAAAGACTTTAAAGATCCGTGATTCATTAGAGGTCCGTAAAAACTTCATCTCCATCACCCTCGATAAAATGTTAATTTATGTTTCCATCTCCTCTTGATCTTTGTGAAGATATTACTAAAGCGCATGACAGATATAAAATTATATTTTGAACAAAAAATAATACTAGCAGTTGGTTAGAATGTTTCAATTCATTTCCGGTACGTACGTGCGAGATGTTTCACATTTTCATTTCGTTGAAACCGGCTCCAATAAACAGGAGTTAAAAATTAAACTTTCATAGTTTATAAAACACAACCACGAGCTTCTCTTGTGAGTAGCCTACTATGTTTCTCAATGACCTTGTGAAGAATTAACTTTCGGTGCAGGTTAATCCGTTTCAGCGGACGTTAGAAATATTATATTACAGCGTGGAGTTCACAAAAACTCTACGAACATGGCGTCTGACAAAATAAGGTCAAAAGGTCATATTTCAGAGTGGTTGGAGAGACTTTATTCAGTCTTCCAATGTAGTGTCCAATACGTCTCACAATTGCGTAAGGCGCGCCGTAGTATTTCTTTCGGATAGACTGCTAAGTTTTAGGGGATAGATTTTCTTCCGAAATACCACTTTTTTTGTTTATTTAGCTTGTGGCCATAGCACATGATCAGTAATACATTATACACCTAATTATATCAGTACGTTCACACTAGTAAAATTTACATTTAACGGTCCAATTGCAGTTACAATTACCATTCAGCGATAAAATTAAAAATCGACATATAATTGTACCAGTACATTCTCATTAATAAAATTAGCTTTCAAGAGTCCATTTACAATTAAAATTACAATTTAACATTAAAATTTAAATTCGACATAGCGAAACCAGTGTGATGCTTCATTTGAAATGCCTATAAAACCTTTCGGCGATCTCCTGAATGCTCGAAGTGGGCAGTCAAAGGGCACATGTCGGATAGTTTGTTCTTCCTCGCCACAATCGCAGATCGGCGAATCTTTCATTCCCCACGAGTTAAGAGATGAAGCAAATCTACCATCTCCAGACCTGACTCTGTTGAGAGTCGCCCAGGTCTTGCGGTGGAGGTCAAGTCCCTTTAGTGCCTGTTGATTGTCATATAGTGAGTGCCAATCCAGTGGGGATGAGGCTATCCACTCCGATCTCCAAACTTCACTCCCATTAAAGTTGTTGGATATAAGCTGTTTTGCAGATTTTAGGCTTGGTCTTCTCGAAGTCTCATGAATGTGGTACAGCGCCGCATTTATGATAAGGCTACCTACGTTGTAGCCTAAGGGCCCGCACCACAAAGTGGGCGCCGCACAACATCGAGGAGGGCTCGCAACACAAATAGGGGAAACCTCACCACAAAGAGGGGAGCCCACACCACTAAGAGGGGGCCCTCACCACAAAGAGGGGGCCCACACCACAAAGATGGGGGCACGCACCACAAAGGGGGGCCCGCACCACAAAGAGGGGGCCCACACCACAAAGATGGGGGCACGCACCACAAAGAGGGGGCCCTGCACCACAAAGAGGGCACCACTCAACATCGAGGAGGGCTCGCGACACAAAGGGGGCCCCCGCGCCACAAAAACGGGGCCTGCACCATAAAGAGGACCGCCCGCAAC
This sequence comes from Vandiemenella viatica, assembly GCA_031002005.1. NCBI lineage: Eukaryota > Metazoa > Arthropoda > Insecta > Orthoptera > Morabidae > Vandiemenella > Vandiemenella viatica. Next base: position 152,320,460 of record JARYHS010008075.1, read on the forward strand.
ACAAATAGCGGGCCAGCACCACAACGAGGGGGCCCCGCACCACTAAGAGGGGACCCACACCACAAAGATGGGGGCACGCACCACTAAGAGGGCTCACACCACGAAGAGGGGGCCCTACAACACAAAGAGGGAGCCCGCAGCACAAAAAAGAGGGACCGCACCACAAAGAGGGGGCCCCGCACCACAAAGAGGGGGGCCTGCAACACAAAGAGGGGGCCCGCACCACAAAGATGTGGTCGGCACCACAGCCGGATGGTCTTCCGATGACACCGACTGGTGGCCCCCTCCCCCTCGCCCAGGCCAGTAGTAGAGTAGTAGAGCTAAAAAAAAAGGATGCCAAGATTGTTACGCCACTGCCACCGACAGGGTCCCGCACCACATGTATAGCCTAGGGGCTCACAAAGCCTAAATGCGGCTCTACGGCGGTAGCCATGTCGTCGTGGATGGAAAGGTGCAAGTAATGCCACGCTGAAGACAGGAACGAAAGTCCGTATAAACTTTATTTCTTACAAACTCCGTTCTCTATGTTAAATATTCGTTTGTGTAATGCAAAGTTATGAGGTACAAATTTTGGATGATCTCAAGATTCGCGTCAATATTTACGAAAAGCCATAATCATGACAGCAGACACACCATATCCGCCAGTTGAATAAGTATAGATTGTACGTCCACAATAGACACAGCAGTTGGTGTCATGACCTCACATCACCAGTGTTGTAACGCCCTCCTCCGTGTTATGCCCTTCTGAAACAGACGCCGCATGTATGAACCTCTGGCAGTGACGTTCATGACCGCCGAGTGGCGTCATACTGACACGGACGCTACGTTTGGGATGGCGGACGGCGTAACATGACGATGTAATCCATTAATCCTTAATTCTTCCACCATCCAACCAAGCATCATCGCCGATATACGCAATGTGCACTCCAAGTACTATCTTCAGCCGTCTCCTATCTTCATATGATTTCAAACCTAGTACGTTTATCCTGTTGGTTACTGACTGTGTTCGGGTAATTTCCGAATACAAATATAATTGAATTCCCTCACACCCCCTCCCCCAACTCCTGAACATGGTACCTAAATTTATATCCCATCTTCAAGTCTTTTTATTTTGCTACTCTACTGTTAACCTAACTCATTGCTATCTATCACTTAAGAATTCCTCTACCAATCAAATCATTTCTTTAACCATTCCAGTGATTCTTATCTTATTAACCACAATTGCCAAATTCCTTGGAGATACCTACTGCTACACTACTAACTTGACCTTTTTTGCCCATTGGTAACCTTCCTGCCCTCCACCTTCAATACTTCTCGGCTAATTTCTTTACTATCGGATTTCTCTTTGTCGGGGATTGACTGCATTCACGTTTAGCAATAGCAAAGTAGTATCACAGTATTATGGGACAGGAACAATTACAAATATAAAATACGTGAATAGTTAATGAACCACACAACCAAAATTATATTCTGTCCAACTTAATCACATTGACGCAAAGGTCTACACTCGAAATAGGAACTCGTTTTTATTGTTTCTTTTTTTTAAATAGCTTTATGTCATTAGAGTCGGGATGGGACTGGGGCAAGGAACGGGAATGAATTCGGCCATGGCATTTTTGAAGGAAGTATCCCGGTATTTGCCTGGAGTGATTTGCGGAAACCACGGAAAACCCAAATCTGGAGGCCCGGACGGGGATTCGAATCGGCGTTCTGCTGAATGCGATGCCAGAACGTTAACCGCTGACTCACCACGCTGGGTTAGAAACTCGTAATCAGTCAAGAAGTTCGTAATTTTTTTTTTTTTTTTTTTTTGTAAATAACAGTCACACCTAGGCCGCTATACACATCTGAATGGTATTTAGTTTACTTCATAACCGTAGAGAGAGTGAGTTGTATGGCACATACACACAGAGAAGGGCTTACACCTGGCAGGCAGGCAGTACCACTCTGGATCACGGCTACGTAACACTGAGAAAAACTGAGGGCTGTGATCCATGGACTTTAAATATCCTTCGGGTACCGGTAACTGGGATTGTCTGACGTCTTCTTGAGAGGACATTGACTTCCTAACTTCCCAGTTGCGGTGTGTATAATCTCTGCCAAATGAGAGAATCCATTAGCTCCCACAGATATTACGTCTCCCAGAGGTCCGTGGGTTCGCGACGGGAATAACCTTCTCCGCTCCAATGAAGATGGCGGGAAGAGGGTGACTGACCTCTAGGCTTCACCTTCCTGTTATAACGGCAGCCACAGCAGCCTCCTGAAATTCCTAAATATGTCATGTGGCATCACACCACTTCGTCAGAAATATCTTGCAAATAGCCTACTAACCGAGATTCATACGAATCTCCTTTCTTAGTCCATGCAAGCATTTTTCAAACCACTTTTCTCGCTCGCAAATTTTTCTCATGTGAATGCATACCAGTCTCTCCGTAAAATTACCCACCACTAAGATCAAACTAATCGGCCTGCAATTTTCAGCCCTGTTTATCTTCCTTACTTGGTGGAGTTGCACTGCTATTGAATTTTTGCAGTCCTCTGTTAAGCAGCCAGTGTCCATAGTGATCAGTTATTACTTGTAATGGAGAAGCCCTAAGTTGTCTGCTGTTCTGCAACGGCTTGGGATCAGTCACTCATTCGACGTCAGGTGTGCGATTGGTGGAGTGAACGTTCCACCTGATCGAGCTTCTTCTATCCAGAAATCTGTCGTTAATCCCATAACGTCCTGAAAAATTAATTTATACGCAACTTAGTTAAATGATATATCAAACATATCAAAAATATTTAATGTTGTATTTGTGGCTACTATTTTATTTTCATTAAATTTTCAAGTAAATTACTTAGTGATACTTCGTGGATCAATAAATGACATTCTGTAAAATCTATCATCGCTTTTGGAATCAGAAAACTCTCGATGATAAATTTAATCATTTATTTCTATTTTCTATTCAAGCGCAACTGTCAAGAAATTAATGTATCTAATGTTCTAGAAAACTGCAATAAAACCGGAGTTACGTTAATCATAATTATTAATCCAGGGTTTATAATTTGTATATAATTTCTGGAAATACGAGCCTTGCAAGTACCGTATATTATTGGTTATATATTATTGGTTGTCAGAAAGCAATCCTTCCCGCCCTGCAGCTGTAGCATTATTTGCACTGCACTTCAACGGGAGTACATCGTGATGAGTTTCTACTGCTTGTTACAGTGGCCTCTTCAAGTGAAGTTATCCAGAACATTTTAAAGTATTTCGAGCTATGACACAATATTTGATTTGAAGCGTTATGCTTTTGATATCAGTCTCATGATACAAAATGCTTTCAGTAGCAGCGTATTTTGCAAGCCCTGCTGCATCTTCTCACATTGGTGTGAGAACAGGCGTTCCAATTCTAAAAGTGTGAAATCCTCATAGTATGGTCCACTAAGCTAATGGAAGGCCATACACAACCATACACGTGAACACGAGCGAATCAAAGTCCTGTATTTCCCACTACGCCGCTCGTAACGGAGGGCACTTCAAGAAGTGACCTTGCCATGAACATGCAGACAGCAAGTTTCTTTGTACTACTCGGTCAGTGCGAGTTTTTATTACTTCAAACTCACTTTCAGCTTAGTAGATTGACGCCAGGTTACTTAGTATATCTCTATTGAATTACATTACCTCACACAGAAGGGGAGGAGAAAATAAAGTGAATATTCACGGGTTGGGAGGTTATGTGATGCTATTTCAGTGATTACAAAATCGAGTCAAATTCACTGAGAGCTCGACAGTTTGAATGTAGTAATCAGTGTTAAGGTGCGTTCCCACGGCGCGTTCCTTGGCACGTGGTTGTGGACGCCTTTCATCTTTGCCGCATATGCTAGCACCAGATAGTTGAAAAGGTAAAGGCGATAAAGAGGAATGGCGCGGACTGCCACACAACGCGCCGTGGGAATGCAGCTCCACAATGCATCACTCCTGCCCCCCCTGGCCGCAGGATGGATTCAGTAGGGAAGGGTGTGACAAAGCCGCTGTATCCTCTGCTGAGGCAAGCTGAGCCACAACTGTTGTAACAGTTCTTTGATATTCTGGACATTGGGACTAGGACGAAGTTGACGTCCGAGTTGGCCCCGCACGTGTTCTGTCGGGGACTGATCTCGGGATCTTGTTTGCCACAGGAGTACCTCGACACCATGCAGACAGTTCATAGGCATACGCGTAGAGAGTGGCCGAACATTGTCCTGCTGAAAAGTACCACGAGAGGTAGCTCACGAGGACGCAGGATGTCCGTGTTGTACTGTTGTGCCTTTAGAGTTCCCTTAATCATTGTAACCCGTGACCTGAAGTATTACCCGATGGACACCCACCCGATGACTCCAAAAATAACACCGCTGCTCCTCTTCAAAACTTTTTAAGTATGTCTCCCTAGGCAGTCTCTAAACATACCGACGACAATCATTCGAGGTATTGCAGGACCGCGATTCACTGAACTGCTGAAGAATGCCGTCACATTATATCGGATGACCATCGCCGTCGAGAATGATGGTGACCTGTGAACAGGTCCCATTCTTCCAATTTTTGAAGAGGCACAGAGGCGTTATTGTCTCAGCAGAGGATACAGCAACATTTTCACACCCTTCCAAGTCGCCTCAGAACAAGCATCCAGGCCATAGTGGGTACGACGTAATACAAATACCGTATGTGGGCTCTTACTTCCAAGTTCTTTGTAAATTTGTCTCGGTTTTGTAATAACTGAAATAATATCACATACGTTTCAACCCGTGAAAGTTTCATTTCGTTTTCTCCTTCCATTCTGGGTACTTCACTTTTCTGTCTTGTAGTGTATGTTCTACTTGACGAAATTATTCAGAGAGTAAATCAGTAACTCGATCATAATGATTTTAAACCATTAGAATTTGCAGGAAATGTTGTGATTTTGAGATACAAGGAAGATGTTTAACAGAAGATGAATATCTGGAATAAGCAATTTAAATAATTTGGCCTTAAAATGAGCTACACAGAAACAGTGGTAATGGCTGTCAGCTGAAGCCTAATATTTATCTGAATTAAAAAAAACAAACTAAACCACGTTCATAGTCTTCATTACGTGGGCAGTATCATGACTCAGAGTACATAAATAAGCCCAGTCAAATCATCAAGTCGGGCAGCTTTTGTGGGACAAACATATTTAAATTAGAGCCAAGCTTTCGCTGAATAATACAAATTTCTCTCCCATCACAAAATATAGCCAGGAGATATATACTACTTCCAGCAGAGATAGCAGTAGAATGATGGCGGCAGAAATGAAGTTCCAGAGGTCGGTGATTAAAAAACAAGAATAGACAAGGTTAGAAATGAAGTGATTTGTAAAGAGATCACAGTTAATGAAAACCTACATGAAAAAATTGCCAATGCAAGATTGCGATAGATGGGACATTTCAAACGGATGGACCCAACAAGAGTAACAAGGATATGGCTGAAAAAAGAACAGAATTGTAAAGACCTAAAGTCCGACCCAGGAGGAGATGGTTCCATCTGGTAAAACTGGATATACTGGAGAGAAGTTTACCCTGGTATAATTAAGAAGAAGAGGAAATGTACCTGGACAGACAAAGTTGTCAAGTGTTCTTTCAACACACCGTGGAAAATGGAAACTGATGATGATGAGTGAATGATCAACTTTTTTTTTGTCAGGTAGTATACGGTAAACGGTGGTACAACTTGAATGTCTTGGTTCTTTATGACTTTATACTTGCCCAAATTACCAAAGACATTGAAGTTCTTCTCTGCATTAGATGCAAGATTCGGTTCTTTATGAATTATAGATAGATTAGATCGCATGTGTAGGTGTCAACTGAGTTTACGCACTCCAATTACAAAAGAAACAACTCAAATACAGAAAGAAATCAATTATATATATATCACTGAGAAAAATTACAAGCATTAGTGGTACAACATTTGAATCATGGAAAAGCTTATTTAGTATTACATGAAAATGAACTAACCCAATAACGAACGGAAGCAAACTTTAGCCAATGCATAAAACATTCACGACGAGGTAGAGCGAGAGACTCCTTCAGTTATGGCTTATACTGGGCAAAAATGTTTATATAAAATTGTCACTTATCCGTAATAGCAGGCGTTAGCAACCGTGAGGTATTCTTCACTACGCAGAAATACTTATAACTTCATTCACTAACTGACGTGTGTTCACTCGTGGAGGCACATAAAGAAACCACCAGCCAAAAAGATGCCGTGCCAAAAAGCTGCCTCAACGTTTTTTTTTGTTTTTCTTTTTGCTGTCATCAGTCTTTCGACTGGCTTGATGCAATCCTCCATCCATTCCTATCTTGTGCTAACCTCTTCATATCTACATATCCCCTACAACCCACGTCCTCAATTATCTGCTTCATATATTCTAATCTCTGTCTTCCTCTACAGTTCTTACCTTCGACTGTTCCCTCCATCAGCAAATTAACTAATCCAGCATGTCTCAAAATATGACCAACCAGCCTGTCTCTACTTTCTGTAAGCTTCTTCCACAAACTTCCTTCCTCACCCATCATTTCCAAAACTCGTTCATTTCTTACTTTGTCTGTCCACTTAATATTCAGCATTCTTCTGTAGCACCACATTTCAGATGCTTCAATTTTCCTTCTTTCCGGTCTTCCTAAAGTCCATTTTTCGCTACCTTAAAGTGCTGTGCTCCACTCATAGAATTTTTTTAAAAAATGATTTTATAATTCCTAGATCAATATACTTCCCGCGATTCCACCCAGGAGTGCCCTGGATGCAGCATGCCCCTCTCCGGGCTTCAGGGGGCACCATCTCTACCTGTGTCAAACAAACAAAGGATCACAGCCATTGTCCGGCAACTTGTCGCCAGACACGAATTTGTCACCTTCCACTGTCTCACAAAATGTCTGGACGTGCCCTGAAATATCTTATAAATGTTTGTAAAAGTGACGAAACCAACGCTGGCGGAGACTGGACATTACAAACTGCACCCGCTATGTGACACCATTGGCCTATAATGGTGATCACAACTTAATTACTGGCAGCAGCATGCTTTTATTCATTGTAATGTTGGTGACGCGACTTGGGTGCGGGTCAGATGCCATCGCGGCCCGTGCCTCATCTTAATGCGGTGTTTAGCGCGACGCCCCGAGATAAGGAGACGGCGCGTGATTTAGAGCCCGCAGTCGCTTAATGCGGCGTTTAGCGCGCCGCGGGCATTCCTGCAGGACCGCGGGAGGTATCCCCCTCATTACGTGAGAACTACTTTGCATGCGCCGGCAAGTCGCCGAATACCTCGCGCTTTCATTCTCCGCGGCAGTCGTGATCTTCTTGCCGCTTAATATTCGTGTAATAAAGCCTAATTTGCTGCTCTCTCAACCCTAACTGCCTCTCTTCGTTGCGAACTTAGCTGCACATTACAACTACATTACTGTGACTGCTCCTGTGAGACTGTCAACCGCATAATAATCTCTAATTTGTGATGGTAATTACTTGACTTGATGAACAACCTGTACAATGCTCGCTCACAAAACTAATAGAAGTTATTTAATTTGAATGAATATGATTACTATTAGAATCCACACATGACATGTCTCGGGGGAATACATAAAAGAAAATGGTTCACCAGAAATGAAATCTATCTTTATTCACAAAGGCATACGTCTCGTCATGAACTGTTCACAAATACATTACGAATGTATAAATGACACTCAAGCTTATAGATCTATGGTTCGGATATGAATCTCAAGGATGCTTTTCCAGCTATGGAGATCCTGCAAATGTTTTTCTGTCTGTTGGCAGTACACATTACCGCGGCTGCGAACTGCGTTGGAGAACGAAGTCCAGGCCAACTGACACAGTTGATACACACAGCCAACCCCAGGATCAGTGCCGCCGGCAGGCAGATGTTCTCTTCCCACGACTTAATCTTTGGCATCCTCTTCCACCCTCGCTGCTCTCAGGAAATCTTTGTTTCCTCCCCCCTCCTGTAAAGGGAGTACACACCAGTACGAAGAAACGCACGCAAGGCTCCGAGGCGAGCATACCAGTGTGTACTGTAGCCGAGGCGCGGCAAACCACCTGGGGCCTTTCGCCGAACGACCGAGGCGGCACGAACGCCATCCGTCCCTTGTAGGTACTTCAAGGAGAACTCGGAGGTGCGCCGCATGCTGTAGGATCGAGTATTAACAGTCGTGCGTCTGCCTCCCTCGTCCACACTACCACGTTGGCACTCAGTCATCGTTTATACACACTATTCGTTGGAATTAAATAAAACCTCCATATTTTAGTTAACGAGTTTTTCGTAAATGCTTCCTTTTGTTCTGTTTTTAATAGTGAGTTGGGACAGCGAAAAGGTGCTCTTTAAAGAGTATGAAAGACGTCCCATATTGTGGAAGAAGGACGATAAACTTTATCATAATGCGATAAAAAAATACATGATGCTTGGCGCGAAATAAATGTACTTATTGGAGAAAAGACTGACGTTTCGAAAAAAAAATGATTCTTTAAGACGAGGGGGGCCGCATAGCTCAGGCGGTAGAGCTTCTGACTACAGTCGAACGGTCGGGGTTGGATCCCCGACGAATCCGAGGATCTTTCCTCGAAGCTGAACGTCCGGAATGGCCCCTCAGCCCATTCAGCCTTCCATTAAATGAGTACCGTTGGGGAAATTCCTCGGGAAGGTAAAGAAAAAGGGCCGGACTGTGTCGCTGACCACGACACGTCCACTCTAGTGCCTGCGGCCAGGAAATAAGTATCCGGAGATCTACCTGAGCTAATACGCCTTAAAAGCTGTGAAATTCCACTGTCTTTACCTTTTTACATTACGACGAAACACAACATACGTCTTCTCAAAATATTTAACTTGGAAACGGATCACAAATTACAGTGTCTCAGAATGTCTAGCTCTCTTCTGGAGATTAAAACGCTTCCAATGTGAGTCGGCATTATTCTCCGTTTTTACAATTGTAAATATTTATGTAGCTTCGCGTACTTCTCGTTTAATTCTTGAAATCAGCTGCTTCGATACATTGAAAACATAATGCAAGTTAATAATCACCACGGTTAGCGTTCTGGCCTCGCATTCGGGAGGACGCCGGTTCGAATCCCCGTCCGGGCATCCAGATTAGGGTTTCCCATGGTTTTCCAAATCACTCCAGGCAAATGCCGAGATGCTTCCTTAAAAAGGCCATGGCTGAATTCCTTCCCATTCCTTGCCCCCGATCCTTTCCCGTCTCTAAAGACCTCATTCTTAAGAGACGTTAAGCAGTTAAAAAAAAAAAAATAATCACCAGTTGTCAAGTATCTCAATGATATGGCTAACCTTTCTACAGCTGTTACTGCTTTTCGAAAATTTGTATCATTCTTCGAAACTTTTTTTAAAATCGACTCTAACGATAATATATAGTCAGTAGATGACATTCTTGCAAAGTTTCTAAAATGGCCACTCTCTTCTTCTTCCATCATACTGTTTAAAAATTATTAACGACTAGTGAGCACACTATTCCGATGAAGTCTAGTTGCCCATCACTGTCTTTTATTTCTACTTTTAACTAAACTAGCAATCGCTAAATTGTCACCACGATCCATATCCACGCTCTCACTTCACAGCACTGCCGACTCGTCAGAACAAACGAATGGACGGATACCTCTCTCGTTAGGTGTCTCAGCGAACTGCGTTCATACAACCAGAGTGTACTGTACATACGTTCCGCCTCGCCTCGTCTTGGACCCGTTGGTACGTTGCCTCGTAGTGGTGTGTATCCGCCTTAACGCCTCCGCTGGACTTCCACACCAATCGTGTCATATCAGCAATACCGCTCCACATTGATTGGACGAAGGCACAGAAGAAATAAAAGAAAACACCTTGGAGTTGTAGACGTAGTTCCAAAATTTCGCTGCCATCACATTCAGCGAGCCCACCAAAAGAACCCTCCTTCTGGAAAGTCAGTCGGCCTCTTCTTTCAACCACTTAGCGTGGCACAAGACACCTCAAATAAAACTGTAACGCCACGCAGGTTTCTCAGTAACAGGCCAAAGAGCTTCGAGGAAGAAGAAAACAAGCTTATAGTCTCGCTCTGTGAAACGTATTTTATTTATTTTTGTTTCTAACTTACATCATTTTTCTTTTTATTTCCTATATTTTTTCTGTGATCTACTTAAATATTTCCATTCCAGAAATTTATTTATTTTGAAATAAATCTGCGGAAAAATGTTGGTAAATACTTCTAATAATATTAAATTGATTATTGTACCAAGAGAAAAAAATACATTGAATAATTAAACAGTTCTTGCGATATTTAATATTAAATAAGAATAAATGATTTGGATGATTACGAATGACGAAGAAAAACTTGATTTTAATAAAAAAAATTGTGGAAAAGACATGACGATAAAGACAACAAAGCAGAAAGAAACGACTGCTGAAAGTGAAGGTCTAGGCAAAGACGGTAAAAAAAACCTTAATTTAAAAAAGGAAAGGGGGAAGTACGAAAGAAAACCAATGTTTCCTGAATGGGTATTATAGTACCAGAACGAGGTAGTTAAACGGAAATGTTTTTGACAGTTAAGTTTGCATGAGGAGTAGAAATGCGTCAACTGAAGAAGAAGCCAGAGAAAAAAATATGTACATGAGTGTCGTGTCGTGTCTTTTGGAATATGACAGACTGCCAACAAACACGTTACAGCTACGTTCCGTGTAAAATGTTCAGTCTGGTAGTCGTGTACTGTTACGAAACTAACAGTTGTCAAATGATAACAGCTTTTGACAACGAGCACGATGAACTTAAATAAGAGCACTGATAGTTGCGAAATGAGAATTACTGCTGTTACGCCTACCTGTTATTTCAATATGGAAGTTGCCAAACACGTTTAAATATCTCCAGTCTCCTAAAACTTTAATGTGACGGTTGTATGAATTAACGTATCTAAAGCAAAAACTCTTTAAAAAATAGAAGAGCAGCATAGTACACACACAACAAACTTCACTGATATGTGCAGGATATTGCACTTTATTTTACTTGTCTTATTGCCATCTAAAATAAGAAATTCAAACGAAAAATTATTTAGTTCGCTTATATTTTTGCGCCCCGTCGATGTCATCATAGGCAAGAAAGAACGGAAGGAAAGGATCGGGAAGGAATTCGATCACGGCCACTTGAAGAAATCATCCTAGCAATCGCCTAGATTGATTTTGGAAAACCGAAATCTATATGGCCTGATGGGGATTGGAAACTGCATCCTCCCGAATGCTCACACACCACGCTCGTTAAGAAATTGGTACAAATGAAACTATATAAATGATTTACCGGCTTCGTATTAATACTCCAAATATACACAAATGCTGCGTTTTTTACAACATAATACATTTGTGTATCTCATTTTCTGCAAAAACTTAGAAGCAAGTTTGACGAAAAGGGACGAGCTACCGCTGTTTTCATACCTAGCATTGTGTGTGTGTGTGTGTGTGTGTGTGTGTGTGTGTCGGTGTGTATGTGTGTGTGTGTGTGTGTGTGTGTGTGTCGGTGTGTATGTGTGTGTGTGCCTGTGTATGTGTGTGTGCGCGCGCTGACACAAGTGGTCACAAATTGCGGCTGGTCCACTAACTAGAGAGGACAGCAGCGCCAGGGGACAGACCCGCGGCAGTCAGCGAAAACAGGCAAACACAACTGCAGCCACTGTACCGCAAATAATAGCTCTCAGCCAGGCTCACTAGCAGAGAAAACGATGTTATTTACGCACGAATATCGACATTTCATCTTGATAAGTAAATGAAGCGAAGTTTAGTCTTCTGTATGACAACTTTACTGCTTATAATAATTTATACGTGGAGAAGAAAATGTTTTCACTACTCTTAAACATAATACAAAAAGATTTTGGTGCCTATTTTATTACTATAAAAACAATTATTTGATACTATTCTGGCTTCAAAGCCCGTCAAAAATGAAGGAGTATTTTGGCATGTCATTTCTTCTAGCCTAAGATCCGGCCGTATGATTTCTACATCCATCTGTTATTTGATTGAAATGCAGTTTTCATGTGTAATTATTAGTATGAGAATTCTATTCCCCCGGGTTGCCTATCAAAACATAGCCTCAAGTATTTAATTAAATCTTACAAAAAAATCGTTCATTGTTTTTTAAATAGATTGTAATTCATTTCAAAAAATGTAAATAACAGTTTGTGTTGCCTATGTAAAATTGGCCGCAAGTAAGGATACCCAGCCTTTAAAGATATGTCTGACAGATGGCGTGGTGCGCTAACTATCAAGCGCTCTTACATATTTTTAAAAGCTGGTTATCCTTACTTGTGGCCAATTTTACATAGGCAATCCAAATTTTTTATGCTCTTTTTCTTTTTTTTCGAAAATTTTACTAAAAATACTTGCAGCCCCCGGTAGAATCGCTACTAATAATTATATATAAAATAGCTAAAACAAATTGTTTTAAATATTTAGGAGAATGGATAACGAATGACACAAAAGAAAAGATGGCGATAGAAACTAGAATACATAAAATGGAAAAAGCATTTCATATGACAAAGAACGTATATAACAAAAAATCATAGAACACAAAACTAAGGCACTATCAAGCAGTGGTTAGACCAGAAACGCTGTATTCGGCAGAAAAGCTTAAGCTAACAAGATATGGGGATCTTGAAAAACTGGAAAAAGTAGAAAGAAGAATCTTGAGAAAAATACTGAGACCCAAACCTAATAGTGATGCTGAATACAAATTAAGACCAAACCGAGAACTATATTCGAAAATAGAAAAATTAACAGTTATAATGAGAAAAAGAATACTGAAATTTTACGGGCACATATACAGAATGGATAGTAATATACTAACAAAACAGATCTTCACCCTACTGAACAAATACAAATCCAAACCCATATGGTTCACTGAAACTGAAAAGGACATGAAAAATGCTGGAGTGAAAGCAGATATAATAGACAACAGAACACTTTTTAGAGAAGTAATTCACAAGGCAGGTTTTCAGGAGAGACAGAAATACATAAAGGGAAGGAAATGGACCCAGGAACAAAAGGAACAACACTCTCAAAGAATGAAGGAAGTATGGATGCTAATAAAATTAAATACAAAGAAACATAACCAAAGTTGATTTATCGTACCCTCCAAATGGGTTATTCGGAATAATTATTCATTTCATGCAAATAACAGATGGTCGTAGATATCATGCAGCTGGGTCTTGGACTATTCACTGTAGATAAGTAAAGAGAATTGTTATAAATTAACGCTCAATGCAATTACTCGCAACTTACACTGTGACAAAAATTTCATCTGTCATTCTGAGAGGCTGCAGTTTAACCTTACCACAAACTGCGCTAATATCGCCGGTAAAAACTTGAGGCTTCATTCATGCGCCAATACGTACGTTATGCTGCGTAATATTAGCTTTAATTGTGGAACAGGCCGCTCGGGTCTCAATCGATGTGCAACTATTTTTATTTTAATAAAGTAATGATTTCACATCATGGCGCCCATGAAGCAACTTCCTTTTAAAAAAAAATCACAGTGCATAAATACATTCATTACATCGCTATATTAACGTGATTCCAAATTTCTCTGCTTACTATAACAACAATCAGAGAATATAACGGAAACATCTGTATCGAATGAATTTAAATATGCAGAAGGCAATTCATAATTAATATGTTGATTTAAACGAGAAACATACTTTTCGTGTTCTGTAAGTTCATTTCCTTTCAATTGCTTAGCAAAATATACTTTGTCTTTAAATAAAGCTCAAAACCTTCGTTTCTGCAGAAACTCCTCTGGCCGTTGTTAGATCGGTAAGCGTTACGGACACAACGACCAAGATTAGCCTGTTATTAGTACTGGTGATCGATTGATGACTATATTTAACTAAGTATATTGAATGCGGAAAATGTTTAAGAATTGTTCCAGGAGCCCTGTGACACGTCCAGTTACTAGGAATGTTTTTATCTAAGCATGTAGGAGAAAGTAGAATAAAATAAGGTAGTAATAAACTAAACCTTTAAGCATCGTTATAAACACCGCCAGTAATGAAATGGAGAGCCTAGAAATTATCTAGAGAGACACTTCAAAATTGTGTTTTTATATTACGAATGACATGATTACTTCATCAAATAGTTTCCACCCTCCATTTTTGATACTTTTCAGTGATTCAAATATTGGGATGGATGGATGGTTCACTGGCACTGCCATAATCATCCAATGTAGCTTACCCGGAATACTTATTAATTCAACATTGAATAAGGAATATTACTGAATGAATCATTTAAACAATCATCTTTTGTGGCAAAATGTCTTATTCCGTGGACGAAGAGAATATACACTGAAAAAAAGTTTTCTGTTTTATTTTATAGTATGATTTTCGTAGACAATATGAGGAAACACGGTGAGTACTACGTTAAAGCTTCGCATAAATAAGAGAATGGCGATGGTATAAATCGATATCACCATTCTGTTCTTCCTTTATGGTTTTACGTCTCATCTACATCTGCACCTAATATAAATCCTTACTATTCATACATACGAAAAATAACCGTTAACAGATATATAACTAAATATTTTAGCTGTACCATTTATGTATCATACGTCGTGAGAAGTCTTCAGATATATAGATGGCCAAGTTCATGGTCTGGATTGTTACTCTGGACGTAATGTTTTCTCCTGGAATAGGCTGCATCGGTAACTCCAGCGCTTCAGGAAGTTACCCTCCTGGAACATATGATGGACTCCAGCAGTCACTAAGTAGGAAACACCTCCGGGGAAATCAGAGGTGATTACGGCCGGTTATGATCGCCCTCAACTTTCTACCGCTCAAGGCATCTAGGTTTTTAGTTTAGTAAAGCTTTTTTTTTAATTTCACGTAGTAAGAGCCACAGTCTTTCTGAACGCAGTATATCGACAATCCTTAGACCTTGCAGTTGAAGTTTCAGAACCAACCTGCAGTAGTGCGATAATCTTTTGGTTTTTTGTTGCAGTTGCTGTCCTATCACAGTTGAATTTCTATGCCATTGCAGAGAAACACCATTCTTTACATCCGTAGGCTCAGTTGGACACGACAAGTAACTGAGGAATGGGAGATCTCTGGTTTGATTCCTGGCCTCGCCCAGAATTTTTACGGGCCTTAAAATTCACCTTCACCTCTTGCAAAGCTTTTTTTTTTTTTTTGTTAGTGTGAGGTGATAAGATGATCCGTGGTTCATATTTCACATTAAAATGTTCGGCCCCTTTACCTGGTAGGATTGTCAGGCAGCTACGATAGAGTTGCAATACACATTTCAGCTTCTAAATATCCGAAACATCTTCTATGGTGTGCTTTCCGCACCACACTCTCAGCTGCTTTTGGTGAAAGTTCATATTTATTTAGGAAGCTGTTGTATGGTCCATGGCGGGTAATGTATTGGATTGTTCCTGAAGTAGAATGAAAAATTCCAGATTTCAGTTTTCCCAAAATCACTCCAGGCGAATTCCGGGATGGTTCCTTCAACTGACCATGGAAAAATTTCTGTCATAAGAAAAAAAAACAGTTATCTGAGGCGAAGAACATCGATTAGGGAATCTCTTTCGTCATTTAAAGATTACCTTTTGTGCAAAGAAACCGAGAAAATAAAGGAGTCAGCTGTTGCTGCAGCACGGCTACTCTGTGAAATCAACAAAGTAATTAATAAGACTCTAAAATTCTGCACTGTAATTAGGGTCCATGGAAATTAAACCGCCTGTTGTCGTTGGCTTGTCTCCGTAGCGGAGAGATGAATTAAGTTTTCGATGTTTGCTCCCATTGCAGCTGCTGAAGCAGTCTGCGAGCCCATTTATCTTCCCGCGGCTACGCCCCTCTCCGCCCCCACCACATTTCTTTCGCCGACCAGGCAGACGCTCTCAGGATTTAAGATTTGACGGAAGTACTGCTAACATCTTGCTGCTGGCGACTTAGCTCAACTTACAAACGAACTAATGCCTCCGACAATAACTATCAGAAAAAGTCATCACCACTTCGATTTTAACTTCTGTGTTGTTAGATCTTGGAAGATAATTGGAATTTCTCTTTTTTAAGTGATCATTTTAATTTATATTAACTTCTCTACCAGCGCTGTTAAAACTTTTCTTTTAACATGCGGACATGCGAAACTAGAAAACATATTTGGCTGACTCCTAAAACAAAAAAACAACGTAGACAGTGTTTCATTTATTAAATGTAATGTTGTAAAATTACAATTACTGCATACTATAACGTCTGTTACTGTTTCTCTGTTATGGCATTTGCATTTATTTTTCCCCTTTTTTCCATGGACTACGAGTACGCAACTTCATTTCCTCTTCTGAGTAGCCTTCCTCCGTCGCCAGCACTCTTTCATTCTCTGGCTCACTCTTGCTTATTCTGTACCTGAAAATACCTTCCTTTTCCTGAATGGTTTTTCTACAGTCAGATCCTTTACCTTCGCAGTTTATCCTCCAAATAGTTCCCTGTGTCCGATGTCTCCCATCTTGATCCGCAACTTTTCAGATCCTTTTTTTCCTGCATAACGTCTCTCTAACAGCGAGGTCTTTAGAGACTGGAAAGGATGGGGGTCAAGGAATGGGAAGGAATTCAGCCATGGCCTTTTGAAGGAAGCATCCCGGCATTTGCCTGGAGTGATTTGGGAAACCATGTTTTCAGATCCTGATGGACCTCCTTCACCCATGGAACTTGAGTCTTACTGTTCTCTTGAAAGATGAGTATTTTCTTTGGCATTGTTTCTGGTTCCATTCTCTTGATGTGTCCATAGAAAGCTAATCTCCTTTTCTTAATTGTGTCTGATTCCTCTTCAAACTTATTGTATAATTTTTGGTTTGAGCTCAAATGGAAATTAAATTCGCTTCCTGTAACTTGTTTGGTCGCAAGATCTTCCTTATAAACTTTCTTTCTGTTCTATTTCTGTCCCTTTCTAATTAGTGTTTCTGCTGCGTATAAACATTCTGGCTTCACTATCGTACTATACTGATTCATATGTTTTTCATTTATTTCATTTAAATGTTTATTTAGCCGGACAAGATTAGGGCAATCAAGCCGTGTCTTACATGTTATCTGGTGTTCACAAAACAGTTGCACAAATTAACAAAATACAACACCTATTTTATATGTTGCTTCAAATAAACTTATAATAAAAATACTGATAAAAATCTTAAAAATATTGATGTTTAGCTGGTAAATTAGAAAGTATGTGCTATAAACTAATGCTAGTGAAGTCTGAAGAAGAAAATGGTACAAACTATTTACTAATGAATACTGGAGCCTCATTTCTTAGGAACTCTCAGCATTAACATTGCACTGTGTGGTATTTATTACTGCCTGCGCTGAAAAAGTATTTTCTCACTGCTAGGGAAAAGAATATCCGACCATCAAAGTTGTATCTTTATAAATCAGAGATGAATATCCGACGTACATACAACTATAACATTATATGACAGGAAACCAGAGGGCATCTTAATTTTATATATAATACTAATCCAGGTGTTACATTTACCAGGTTCGATATTATTCGGCAAATAATAATTGCTAAAATTTTCACCTAATGTCTCGAAATGTTCATGGCTTATGTAAAATATGGCTCTATGCCTGACATCAGCAACAGTAAAAAAATTTACTCCAAGAGGTAACATTTATATATACTCTTTTTTTCTTTGTTCTGGCCTCGCATTCGGGAGGACGGCGGTTAGAATCCCCGTCCGGGAATCCAGATTTGGGTTTTCCATGGTTTCCCAAATCACTCCAGGCAAATGCCGGGATGCTTCCTTCAAAAGGCCATGGCCGAATTCAATCCAATTCCTTGCCCCCCATCCTTTCCCGTCTCTAAAGACCTCGCTGTTAGAGAGACGTTATGCAGATTAAAAAAAAAAAACTTTTTTTTCTCATACGCCTCTTCGCCTTTGTGAACTTGGAGTTCGTTGAAGGTTTGGCGACAAGGAACGGGAAGGAACCTGACCTCGGCCCTTGGAAAGAACCATGCTGTCATTCACCTGATGTGATTTAGAGAAACCATGAAAAATTTAAATCTCAGTGGCCAGATGGGGATCTGAACCCCCATCGTTTCGCATTCCAGAACCGAGGGTTACCACTCGCACACCAAGTTCCCCTCTGATGACACAGTATTGTTTTTCCCATTTCGTAACCGAGTCGTTGCCAGTAGGAAGGTACAACACTTGCTGCAACAAACTGAAGAACGGGCCCACATTTGGCCTATTACTATCAATTTTACGAAAGCGATGGATATAACGCCAATAAAACAGTACGGGAAAAGGCCGGTAAAATACCTCGGAGTGACACTGGACAATCTCATCGATACCCAGGGAAACTAATAGCCTAAGATCCAGCAGCGTGATTCCCACGTCCATTTGTTATTCGATTCAAATACAATTTTTATGTGTAATTTAATATCAAAATATGGCCGCAAGTATTTTTATTTAAAGTTTCAAAAAAATCGTTCACTTCTTTTTTTAAATATATATAAATATATATAATTCATTTCAAAGAGAGGCATGTAAATAACAACAAGTTTGGGTTGGTTATGTAAATAGCGTCCGTAAGTTGGGATTGTCAGCTGTCAGACGGTGTGGTGCACTAAATCTTTCTCGCTTTTACATATCTTCAATAGCTGTAAATCCATACTTGCTGCCACTTTTACGTAGGACACCTAAACTTTTTTATGTTCTTTTTGTGTCTCTATTTGAAATGAACTATTATATAATTTTTTATTATTATTTTTTTTAAAAAAGTGATCGAAATTATTTGATATATATATATTTTTGTTGTTTGTTGAAAATTTAACTAAAAATACTTGCGGCCATATTTTGAGAGTCAACCCGGTGGAATCGTATTCTGCTACTAATAATTATACATAAAAATTGCATTTCAATCAGATAACAGATGGTCGTAGAAATCATGCAACTGTAAGTGCTTCACCTGTTACATGAATTGTATGCGGTACTCATGAACTCTGCCGAAAGAGGAGAAGCCACCTACTGTGCTTGGTGCTACCCATTCCAGAATACGTGATCCTGTTATGGGAGTACTCGACGAAGAAATATATCGTCAGACTGAAAACCACTGGGACCGGCATTCGAGAGTACACGGATTCAAATCCCTTTCCAGCTCTCCAGAATTGGGTTTTACGTGATTTTCCAATATCACTCCAGGCGAATGCTGGAATGGTTCCTTCAAAATGGCCATGACTGAACCACTTTTCCGTCTTTTTCCTCAGTCCTCTCTCTTCTCTATTGACGTTTACGGTGATGAGGCACAAAGCCATAGACCAACATAAAATAATACCAAAACACGCGGTGCGGCATGCCCGCCACCTCCCACAGCGGTTCGCCATAAGAGATCCGCATGAATCCTCTTGCAGCCCTCTCCTTCTGCACAGCATGAAGACATTGACCACATCCTTTTACAGAAAAGTCCTAGGATCTCTCAGCACTTTCATTGCGACATGCTGGAGGTATAACAGACTAACAGTCTTTGACTGTCACTAACTCTGTTGAAGATAAAACCTGAGAAACAAACTAACAAACAGTAAAGACATATCAGTAGAGAAGCGAATAATACAACATGAAGCTTCAAGCACAGTGAAACTTCTCTAATTCGAATCTGAAGGGACCATAAATAAACTTTAAATTACCGAAAATTCAAATAGGAAGTGTTTCTAAAAGTAGGTAAAATTTAAAAAAAAGTCGGTAAAAAATAAGTTTTAACTTCTTTATTTAGACGTCACTTATTAAAAATATAATGTACAATGCCGAATTTATAGTTTAGCAAAAAATTTTAAATGGCTAACTTTTTTTTTTTCTTTAAATGAATTTTTTAAAGGACTTGAAGTCCTGGAGTTTATTTAAAGCAAAGAAGAGAGAATCATTCACGTTAGCTTGGCCCTCGATGTAGCGTCGAAGTTAGCGGATATAGTTAAATGCAAGGCATTGATAAACAAATTGCACAGAAAACAAATCATGAACACAAGCACGGACTGTTCACGACTAGTGTACTTTTAAAATCGCACACGAAGCAGCAGACAAGGCTCCTACATTTGACCGAACTGTAAATGGATTTGAAAACAGCGACGCAGGTGGCTGGCCGATTGATGAGTCACCGCATTGTTAGAAACAATAACAATGCTCTGGACAATGACATTAATGATTGCTGGAAAGTTCTTACAAGACAATGCTCGAGAAAAATATTTTTTAACAATCATTAATTAATATACGAATTAAATGTACTTTTCCTAAATAAGAACAAATTTTCTTCGAATTAACGAAAAATAATTCGAATTATATGAGTTATATTTACACTAGTTTAATACAAAATTCAAGGACCAGAAGAAAATTTCGAATTATGGAGAGTTCGAATTAAAAAAGTTGGAATTACAAAAGGTGTAGTGTGTATGTTTTAGGACAACACGCTTTGAAAAACACTACCTTATAACAAGTAAGGCAGGGGCTGGGAGAAATGGTCTATTGCATGATTATCGTAAAAGGGCAGCTTCTATTTCAACGACAGCACCTTGTTTCTAAGTGTAAAATATTTGTACAAGATGTCTGAACAGATTTGTTCTGATAATTAAGAATGATCAGCATGCCCTCCATATACTAAAGATTAGATATCTATTCCAAATTCAAGGGCGGCTCTACTAAACCAGATTTTCGCTCTCGTAGTAAGTGCTCAATGGGAAAAGATGGAGCGAGTGCTTTTCATCTCGATTTTGCGGTGAGAATGAGTTACTGATTTTCACACAACGACCTGTATCATCTACAGCAGGTTTTCCTAACCTGAGGTCAGCGCTACCCCGGGAGTACTATCCCAAATCGTATATCAAGGCGTGAGAACACGCGAACTCTGCCACAATGCATGAGATGCGATTCCAACTATCAAATAACAGTTCTAGTATAGCCAATTTCCAATTATTATTATTACTGTTATTAAGGGGTCCGTGCCTAGTATGTAAGAGGTCCATGGCTAGTTTATAAGGGGTCCGTGGCTAATCTCTAAGGGGTCCATGGCTAGTCTCTAAGGAGTCCATGGTTAGCCGCTAAAGGATTCGCCGTTGAAGTTGGGGAAGGCTGATCTACAGTTTCCAGCTTGAGAATGAATATTACTGTAGATATTCGCTCTCTTGTTTACCACGGTTTCCGATCTGTTTAGTGCTCTTTATAACTAGTTGTTCGCGGTGGATCAAACAGTGACTGCAACACCTTCTGAGCACTCTCCAATTATAATTCCTACACAGTCTGACGCCATTTGCTCAAGTCCAACCCATTCGCTTGAAATTAACCGTAAATCTCATGAAATTCGCTGTTGGTTTATCCGGCTGGAGCCACGTTGATGTTCGGCACCTAAAGTTTAAGCCATCATGTCGTGGCTTCATCAGAGGACTTTCACGCCTCGGATCACTGTCACCTATAAACAGCTTCCAAAGCGCGCGTTAACTGAGATGACGTCACGGCAGTTCCCGCTATCTGTGTGGTAGGTTCGATGGGGACGCGTGTTCCATGTTTTCCCGCGCAGATATGACTATATAAGGTCAAGTTATAACTCACGAACCCTAATCATATTATCAGGTTCTATCAGCATTCCTAAATATTATCTACCTGCTTGAGTCTGGCAGCTCACTGACCTAGAGTACGTGATTCTTCGTGCCAGCTCTCCCCGCAAGCGGTCGTCAGGTGCAGGCTCTTCGGTGTGGTTGCCTCTTTCGGTGCCTATCCTCTTTTTTCCGATTGTCAGCCGCCGATTGATTTCTGAAGTCCAATACATCCCTCTCGCCAGCTGTACTCCGTTACTTTTCACTCACTGCGAACGGGGGCGTGAGAGGGTCTGGAGTGAAGTGGTGTCTTGGTTGGCCAATTAGGAACGTTTGCAGTACATAGCCATGATACTTGTAACTCAGAATCAAAATATTATTTTTTATTACCCCAATTTGGTTATAAAGATTTAATATGCAGAATGATAAATGCAGTTGGTGTCTACCGCGCCAGAAAGAAGAGTGTTTTGATAGAGACAAAAGTCGCTAATGACCAAGATGTTGACGCTCCTTAAAGCCCCAACAGGTATAACAACAACAACAACATTCGCACAAGACGAGAAAGTCGCTTACCAGCTACTGAAACTCCACCTATTATGTATACGGACATCCCAGTGTTTCCATGATCAGCGTAACGTGATGAAACTGCAGCTAGACCATTGAAGTGCTTGGCTGAAATATTCCTTTCGATAGAGTAAGGTGGAGCCATTTGAACCATGGGTTTTTTTGTATTAAAATAAGTGATCTGTTCTTTGTGCCTCTTTCGTGTGGAATCCGGACACCATTTGTTGTGTTATATCTTATGTGTGGTGATATAGAAGAAACCACAAGAAAATATGAGTAAATATATCCAACGTATGCTAAAAGCCTAAAATTCGCGAAATAGTTCAGCACTCCAAAACTAAGGCAACTTGTCACGCTTCTATGATCTGTTAAAAACCCCCTTTCCCTAGTGTCTGTAAAGCGTCATATAGACAGGACTTCTATCATTTTCATTATCCTTCTAATCAGAGATTCCTTAACCAATGCGGGAACAATCACTTGAATATACTAGAAAGCCGACTCGTTAATTGGCTTCAGTGCATCGGTTACCCTCGTTGATTGTGCTATTGAAAAGCTTAGACATTTTACTATATTGTAACTACGGGAAGATTGTCTACGGTGCAGATTAGAGAAGATTTAATTGAACTTATAAATTTAATGTTATCTGACACTGAATTATTTCGCCATCTGTTCTCACTTTTTTTTTTGTTTTTTTTTTTGCGCCTCGTCGAAGTTTTGATCATTAGGGGCGGGAAATGACTGGGGGCAAGAAATTAGGGGCGGAAAACGCAAATCTGGATGGCCGGACGGGGATTTGAACCCGCGTGCTCTCGATTGCGAGGCCAGAACGTTGACGCTCACTCACCACATTCGGTCCTCGTGTTGAGTCATTGTTCTTGGGTATTTAGTGTTAGTATTTGATTTCATGTATAAATTGTTATCAGTTGAATGCAAAAGTGTTACGATGTTTGCAACAGTTCGTACTTGTGCTGAATTTAAACTGCAATGTAAAATTTGTAAAAACGTTCATAGTGAAAGATAGTATTGTGTGTATTATCTTGCCTGTTGTGTAAGAGTATTTTATTTTCAGAGAGGTTACGATTAACTTAGACAATTTTTAAGGCAATAGCATCAAAAGGTCTGGTAAGGTATTGACGTTCAGTGAGTAAGTATTGCAAGTAGTATTAAAACCCGAGAAATATTTCATGTTACAATATTCAACATCTGTAAAGTTATTTAATCGTCCAGCTTCCCGCATGAAACATTACTGCATTCAACGTGGACCACACACAAGCTAATGCAATTACTCTGGATAGATTTTAATAACGATAGTCGGAACACCTGGAAAGATGGCAAACATTACCTGGAAGATGGTATACGTGATTGCATCATAGCAGGATTTCAGAGTAACTATTGTGCAAATGCTAACAGGTATTTCCATCGCTCACAGAACTGTTTCATTAATGATCCTAATCACCGCTAATTTTCTTTCCATTTCCGCCATTTGAGGTCATATATCATGAACGTAATAGAATGTAAATAATTTAATGGGTAAATATCGCGGAAAAACAGCTTAGGAGAATGAGTGCTGGAAAATTACCAAAATTACCTTGCAACCAAGAAGACATCTCGAAGTTAGACTACTTTTCCGGCTTGTCTGAAGAAGCATTGACTTGAGATAACATCATTCAACTGATTTACGAACTCTAAAAAAAATTCATATGACTTACTTTCTGTTTGAAATTGAGGAGCAATAGAGGACTATTTAATTCCTAGTAAGCCCAAGGAAACATCCAACTCCAATGTGCGCAAGGGATTGTCATATTTTATCTTATGGTGATTGTAGACTATCGTACACAGTTCCCCGGCTCATATGACAAGTAGATTATACGTTAAACATCAGTTTTTCATAATATCTTTGGATGTTGTTTATATGTACTACGAGTTGTTATAGTCGTTTTTAATTTTTTTTTATTATTTTTTTTGGGGGGGGGGGTATATTGCTAGAGTTTAGTAATATTATTTACATTTTATCAGTAAGAGGGTTTAGCCTCCCAGATTTTGTGTGAATTAAATCATTTTCAGCAAGGTAATTAAATATACTTAGCGCAACGAAAAACCCTTTATGATAGTGATAATTGCGTATCTAAAATGTTGTTTAAATCGCTCTTTCACAACATCATACGCAAACAGATATAATTAAATAAAGTAGAAATAAGTACACTACACCAATCCAAATATAATGATATTTCAAATCCGTCTACCTTTGTGTGCAGCGTCGATACGGTATTCCGTGTGTAGAAAGTGAAAAAAAAACTTTCACCGAAAATACTATGGACTGATTCTGCCATTTTAATGAGATGCATTTCATTTCTCTAGTGAACAAAAAAATTGCTCAGCTTGGTTTTAATATCATTTGGAATTGCAAACTCTAATTTAGAAACTATGCGTCCCCCATTTGCATGCCTGTGGAACGGGATCACATTTTTGCCGCGCCGCACGCCTCAATTAGCATTAATTAATGCAGTGGTTATATAACAAAACAAACAAAGCCGTTCATTATAATTCGCTGCCCACGCCCCACGGACAATTTTTGGGGTTTTAAAATCTGTCTGAACACAGAGAGGAATTCGCGTTCCATAGCTTCGCTGATCGTTTTGAAAGAAAAGGATGCAAATGACAACGACATCACGTCAACTACAAAGCTTTAGTCGCTGTGGGCAGCCAGGAAAATGTTTGACTGTCGGCCATATTACCGAAAACCCTTTAGAAGAGTGAAATTCAGTTTATAATGGCGCAGCCAACAACACCCTACCAATAGCACCTCATCATGGCCGTCACACGCAGGAGAGGACTGGGGACAAGGAACGGGTAAGAATTCGTCCATTGCCTTTTGAAGGAACCATTGAAGCATTCGCCTACGGTGACTTCAGGAAATCATGGAAAACCGAAGATGGTAATTTGAACCCACTAGTTCCCGAATGCCAGGCCTAGGCGTTAGCGCTCGCCCATAATACTCGGTGTGGATTTGTAACTGGATGTGTGTATGGGTGTGATGTATTATAGAAGTATAAAAGATTCTGTGGTTTTTATGTACTCCATAGCCATATTATGATGATACTGGTGATGAGGCATGGAAAGATTATTGGTGTAGGTATGAAAAGTAGTGCACCGAAGGGAAAAGATGACCATGACCACAAGCTGGCACTGGATTTCAGGCACAAGGGTGTGGGAATATTCTCTTTCTTATATAAGGGTATCAGGGATTGGAATAAGTTACCAAGGGAAATGATGAATAATTTACCAAAAACGTTGAAACAATTTGGGGTTAAAATTTGTAGAGGGCAAATGTAGGTTGGTGCAGGAAAAGGGGAAGATGGGTGTTTAGCGACATTGCCACCGGAGCGTGCGTTCGATTGCAATTTACCAAGCGTGGCGCGTGAGTGGTTAACGCTCTTGCCTTGAAATCGAGAAAACGACGGTTCGAATCCCCGTCCGTGCATCCAGATTTGGTTTTACCGTTGTTTCCCTAAACCACTACAGGCGAAAGCCGAGATGCTTTCTTCAAAAGGCCATGGCCGAATTCCTTCCCGTTCCTTGTCCCAGTACCATCCCGCCTCTAATGACCTCTACGTCGACGAAGCGTAAAGCTAAAAACTAAATAAAAATCCATTGCA
This sequence comes from Vandiemenella viatica, assembly GCA_031002005.1. Classification (NCBI taxonomy): domain Eukaryota; kingdom Metazoa; phylum Arthropoda; class Insecta; order Orthoptera; family Morabidae; genus Vandiemenella; species Vandiemenella viatica. The sequence goes on from JARYHS010008075.1 coordinate 152,346,237, forward strand.
ATATAATTAAATTAAATATACACATCCAGGTACTTACATTCTTCAGATATATTGATTAAAACGTTCTGTATATTGAGTTATCATATATGGTGAGAAACCATCAGTTGTACGTGTCATAACATACTGCGTTCCAGAGATATTATTTCTTTAACTGTCACACGTTTTACCGTTTCTTTTCGGGGAATATCAAATAACAAACAAGATAAATATACTTACCGTTAATTTATACATACCATAGAAATTTGCAGAATTTTCATCAAGCAAGGTGTTGTTAATAGTATTTATCCAAGTCAGTTATTAAAAGGAGGAAACAGAAACGCTTCAGGTTCGTTGAACTAATTCGATTAGTGCAATTCTTTCTTAACATGAGGCATGTTAATAATTTGGTTCGGAAACGCGTAACAAGCTAATACTTTCCACTCAGCTGTGTTTCTCGTCAGGTTGAATATTCAGTTATGAATCGCAACTAATTTCGTTGTTTTAATCACCATGGCTTCGCGGCTTGTCATTAAAGCTGGAAGAGGGAACGGGAACGAATTCGGCCATTGTGTTGTGAAGAAACTGTCCACACAGTCACCTTGAACAATTTCGGAAAGCCATGAGGATCGAATATCTTGATGCTTGGACGAGGATTCGAAACCGCTTCCTGCCGAACCCGTGTCTCACTCATATGTTCCACGCAACATGTCGAATGTTTATGTTTCACTTAGCTCATGTCTCGTAATCACTACGATCACTTCTGGCTCGACGCATTTATAACAATTAGGACTGAACGCAATGTTGTTTTGTTTGAAATTGAAGACCGGACCAAAAACGTCATCAGACATTTTTAAAGTTCCCATGACAAATGAATATAGAAATAGCAGCGATCAATGATATTTCTCTTCAGCCGAAAAAAAAAAAAAAGAAATATGTACACAGATATTTATACATTTGGAAACCATTTATAATGTCATCTTTAATAACTCTCATATAAGAGCTCTCTTTGTGTCTGAGATTCCAGCTTATGATTCCATCCCACGTTTCAAGTGTGATAAAGCAGTTGCTAGAAGTTTTTCTACCGGAAACACCCTTGTGGGACAGTGTTTTACGCAATGTACCAAGGTCGCAAAACTCTCTTCTCCGAGCTGAAGAACTCGCCGTCAGGAGGCGTAAAGACGTAAACAAACAATTCGACATCTACGAGAAATAACTTGACACCGGTTTTAAAGTCAGCTGTTGTAGCTTCTCTAATTCAAATGTCTTTCATTCCAATCAAAGATATAATAACTGAGGTTATTTCAGTGGATGTTTTGTCTCCTACAATGGACAAAGTTCAATCTGGCACACTAGCCATGCTGTTTAAGGTTTTTGTAATCATCATTACGTATTCATCAAGCGAACGCTTCGATAACCACTTTGCACCTGAAAAAATGTATAATTCACAAATAATCATTTATCACACATTAAGTAACCAACGATGTAATTCAGATAAAAGGTGACACTCCCTACAAGGAATATTGACAGATTCTCAAACCAATCGGGCTGTCGTAAACTAATAACTCCTCAAAAGCGAATCCGGAATAAATAAAACTAAAGGCTTGTTGTAAGATTCTTAAGTATAATAAAAATAATAATTCTGCAATTTTAAAAGAAATTTTCTAGAAATATTCTAACACTTGACTCCAATATATAGTCACCTTTATGACGTAAAGAAACAAATCTGGAAAGCCATCTTAGGCTGTTGTAACATCAGAAAATAATCCACAAAGTTGTTTTTTTTTGTTTTGTTTTTCCTTGGCTTATGACTTTATGCCTCGTCGACCGCCAGAACGTTAGAGCCGGAAGAAGACTGCAGCCAGTAACGGAAATGAACTCGTCCGTGGCCTTTCAAAGGAACCATCTGCGGAATAGTCTGCAGTTACTTAAGCAAACCGAAATCTGGATGGCCTGATGCGGATTCGAACCTGGGTCCTAGGGAATGCGAAGTCATATAGTAATTTCTTTCATTGCTTATGGCTTTGCGCCTCGTCGACGTCGAGGTCACTGGGTGAAATTCGGTAATGGTCATTAGTAGTTGGGGGACACTGACTCTGGTGCTAAAGATCTTAAGCCGGATCCCGAAGAGACTCCACTCGTCAGCGTGACGTCACAGTTTTAAGTTCTTTGCATATCGGGCTTTTGAATCAGCCAATCAGCGTCCTGGCACACCTGTGACGTCACAAGATGGAGGATCGTTAGTTCATTTGGTGACCGCTAGGGGACAGCACCTCTCTGGGACGCTGGACCGTTAGTTCCTTGACCGGCCGCCCAGATGGCAGCTGCTGTCAAGCTAACCTTATCTTCTGAACACATGGCCGGGGAAATTCCGTCCGGACTTGTCACAACTCGTAGGCGACGCAGACGTGCGGGGACCATTTGTATCAACATGCCCTGGTATGCGATCTATGTTTGCTTTCTATTAGGCGTTGTGAAATGTGTGCCGTTCCGGGATATTCCTAGCGTGCCGTTAAGCAAGCACTTGTTTGCGCTTCGAAACATCTTGGCTACTATCAACAGCAAGGTGCAAGTATTTCAGCACAGTAAAATATTTTCTTTGGTTCAAGAAGAATGATGTTATGTCGTGATTTCGTGAAACATACTTGCATTCGACTAAGCGTAAACCATTGCGATAATTTACTAAAAACAAGAAATTCCACATTAGCGGATATTAAACCGATTTCGATAGCGTTGGGGCTAGAGTGCTAGATCCACGTGTCGAAAGTCGCCAGTTCGAGTCCGGCCGCGTGCTTGGGTGTTTAAGTGTTTTGTGATATTATTGAAAAAGCTATTCCAACTCGTCAACTTTACGTTATTTCAAAACGAAAATCAAAATTTTAGTTTCCACACCCAGGGAGTATGGAGCCAGCTTGACTTATTGTAATTGAATAAAAGAAATAGTTATAGACGATTGAAAGGAATAAATATTTCCTTTAAAATACGTCAATGGTCTAAATTGAAAAAACGTAGTAATCTCAGCAGTTTGAGAAGGTATAAAATCGAGGAAGATGTCAATGTGTTCCTGTTTTGTGTTGATTTCATGAAATTATTGTGATTACTTGCGATAAAGTATAGCAATACCACACATATACGTTATTCCTTTGAAAATTCAATCTCACGAACTTTCACTTTGCGGTCATCCATCATGGTTTTCAAAACTTGTTTCATATTTTCGGAATGACTGATTCATTTGGCCTACCCGAGCGTTTCGCATCATTTGTAGCTATGCAACTGCGCTGAATATCAGCACATCACCGGTAAATGGTTGTTTTCGACGGAGCAGAGTCTGGATAACATTTTTTTCAATCCATTACTGAACTTGCACGGTATTTTCCCCCATTAAACAGCAATCTTTGATCAACACACGAAATTCGTTTTTGTCCATTTGTTCCACAAATGCACAAATATCCTTACTTTCACCCCAATAGCTTTGCTGTTTATGGTCCGATTGACGTGAAAATTAGACATGTGTCATTTGAAAGTTAGTTCTTTCGAAACAGGAAGTCAAGTTGATGTTAGTAACACCATATGTGCGTGAGTCCCGAGACTTATTAAAAGATGAGATATTAAATTACTTGCAATGAAACAGAGCGTGAACACAGCCACTTTTAAACTTAAAGAGGCATTGAAGGGGTTTCCTTATGTATGCAAGTATAACTTTGATGAATTAAGAGCTTCAAAACTAAAGTAAAGTTACACATTTTGAAGTGATTACATTTCAATATCTCCATTAATATTCCTTCCACTGATGTCAAACCAATCAGCCTGTAATTTTTTCAAGCCTATTTGTCAACACTCCAGACTCAGTCTTTGGACATGAGCCCACTTGAAAAAGTCGCTCGTCAAGTGCAGTTCACTGTGGCTAGTGAGGTTCTCCTGTTTTCAACATGCTACAAGTTAAACAGCAGTGACACCAAGCGAATCACTGTTGGTTTTTCACCTAAATTGGAATTTAGTCCAGTAGTTGTACCCGAAGTTGGGTATAATAAAGTCACTCTCACACAAGAATAGTGGGATGTACTGAGACAGCTGGTTTATACAATTGGAGGATTTTTCAACAACACGGAGCACCTGCAAACGAGTGTCTCACTCGGGAACCACACCATCTCGTCCCGAGCAGTGGCTGGAGCGAAAACTGTATGGTTTTACAAAAATGCTGTGCCTGCCTGTGGTGTGTTTCTTGGCGAATCAACATGGGGGCAACATGGTCGACGCCCTGCCAGCAGTGACCAGCGCTATCAACACCATGAAGCCCTAGAGTCATCAAGTTACCAAGTACTACAACGAGTTTGTGAATACGCTAGCAGTGAAAGTGAGTCGTGACTACCCCCGTTGTTCTGTGAATGGCCTGCTAGATTTGCATTTTGATGTTGTACATGTCGATGTAGTATCATACAGTCCCTGTTCAACACTAGTCTATGAATGATTAAAGTTAGAAATTAAGGCATATAAAAACTGTCAGTGTATGATGATGTTAAGCGCAAAGTTGAGCAAGATTTAAAAGCATCAGATGTATTTAACAGAATTGTAAGCAGAGGTGGTGATGACGTATGCGGTATTAATTAGCCATCTCTCAGTCCGCTACGATGTGTCGTCCAGTAATGTTCTTCGCGTCTGTGTACCAGCTCAACGCCGGAGATTCCAAGAAGTTGACTTTGGGTTTCGAGACTGTTGTGGTACTTAAGAGTGTGGGCTACAACAAGATCACCCTTTCATTCGAAGAATGGGACGTCCTCATCAGGGAGTCGGACATGGTGTCCAGTATGTTCGCTGGCAGCGGCCAGACCAGCATCACACTCGACGAGCATACTGTTTCCTGCCGGACGGTGTCGAGGGTGAACAAAATATTATGTTTTCACCACATTAGTCATCCTACCAGTGGCATTTTCCTCGCCGAGTCTACATGGCAGAACATCAGAGACGTGTAGCCGGCAGTGACCGCATTCTTATCCACCAGGAAAAAGTGGAGCTACAACGCATCAGTATACTACAAGGTATTTGTGAGTGAGTTGGCTGATAAAGTGCTGAGTTACTACCACTATATGGCATTGGTGCCAAAGTTAATCGATGTGCTCATAGACAGCGTTCACCCTAGTCATGTGTCGCACAGTTCTACAATTGACTTTGTGCAACTAAAAAATTAAATCAAAGCATACAAAAATTATAAACGGCAATTATATCCTATCACTTGTAAATATAGTGCTGGGAGGTGGAGTCGATAGTGTAGGAAGCAAGCATTAAGTGATGTCTGGGGTAGGTAGGGTAACAACCGACCTGGGAAACCCATGGCAAACAGATTTAATAAATGTAGTTGTTACAGTACAGTTAAGAGTGTCACGATTTGTTGCTAGATTATGGAGATGGATAAATTGTGAAAGCAAAATTCGGAAGGAAATTGGTTAAAAAGGTTGGTAAAATGGAAGGGTTAGTTTAAAGTCAAGTTACTGCCAAAATTATTTCAAAAAATTGCCAAAACATTCGTCTGGCAGGATTTCTTCAACCGTGAAATGAACTGTATCACTAAAAGCGGATGATTTTACTCCTTCGTTTGTTTAGTGTGCTACTATGTTTTCGTAGCCAGCGGTAAGTATGAAGCCCGCCCCATTGTCTCAGTCGGTTGTGGCACAGGTGGGACGCGGCACTGTCTAGTGGGGGGCAGGTCACATGTCGCCCCCCACCAGACCGCACCGCGGCCCACCAGGACAACGAAACACGTGACGTTTCAGACATTCTGATTGGCGGAGGAAAACAGAGTTGGTTTGTTAGATAGAAGACGCAGTTCTTCCCTAGGAGAAGATCGCAGGAGGATGGTCGAAACGTCGTCTGCACACAGCATGGCGGGTCTCACCCGGTCAGCCAAGATGAAACCACTTCCAATGGTGGAAGCATGGTTATGGCATTATTATTGTTCTCGTATCACAAACATCAAGATATACAGTTATATATATTGTGCAAATAAACAACCTTAAACACACTTAGCCCAATACTTCGCAACCTTAATTGCATTGTGTGTTGCTCAAAACAGGTCTTCCTTGTTGCAGGATGATGGGCACATAGAGCAGTCGAACATATGACTTATAGTTTGGTCTTGACCACATTCGCACTTATTACTGGTAGCATCCGTATAACCCCATCTCACTGGGTTTTCCTTGGACCTGCCCACTCCTGTTCGCAATAGATTAAGGACTGCGAGACTTTCCAGTCCTCTGTATGACCAGGTGGCAAGCGCTATGCAACTGTCAGTGCTCCCGAGATGTTAGGAACCTTCATTTTCCACAACTGTACTCTTGCCTTTTCAGGTGATCCAATTAGTTCCCGTGATGTTCTCAGGAAGCTTTTCCCGGATTTGAGTCTCTGGGCTGGTGGTGTATGACCATGCAGTGGACGAGAGCATTATGGCACAATAGTAAATCATTTTAATGGAATTTATAATCACGTAAGACATTTTCCAAAGGTCACTGTCATGTTATAAGCTAAATACAACATCTAACAAAAAAAAAAAAAAAAAAAAAAAAAAAAAAAAAAAATTCTTGAGTTTACTAGCAGAGCTTAGCATTATCAAATAGAAAACAACATCGCTTACATAATATACAAACTACTAATTCACTGCAAAGTTTACGGAAAGAACTCCATCCAAAGCAAAAATTCTGAATACTTACTAGATTAGTTTCCAACAGAAACTACTTGGAAGCTACATTTCTTCAGCTCATTTTTTCCCATAAGTTTTAAAATTGATTTCTGACACAAGTTTCTTAAGTCTGAAAGCCGTTACGACAGTAACATTAACACACCACTCCCTTAAAATTTGAGCCTGTGACAGTTGATTTGTTTTTCATGATGTACTGCACCGTTTTTGTCAACCAGACTGTTTTTTATTCACTTGGAATTAAAATGATTTTGCATCAAATTTGCTCTATAATTTTGCAGCATTCAGTTCTATGTTTGATGGTGGTTGTTTCTTAATCTATTACGTGCACTTGATAGGTGTGTATATGTCTTTCCAACGTGGATGAGTAGTTAATACATTCTGGAGGACGCCGGTTCGAATCCTCGTCCGCGCATCCAGATTTGGATTTTCCATGGTTTACCCAAATCACCTCAGGCCAATGCCAGTTGCTTCCTTCAAAAGGTCATCTCCGTATTCCTTACGTTCCTTGTCCCCAGTCCTTTCCCACCTCTAATGACCTCGACGTCGACGGGGCGTAAAGCCATAGGCAACAAAAGTATTCATAAGGCAAGAATACTAGCAGTAGTCTCCCCTAGATGCCATAATAGTTATAATTCCGTGTGGTCATTATGACTTGGTGACACGGTTTCTATTGGTTGCGCATTCCACCCTTTCTTATCCGCCTAAACTTATCGGGTACCGGGGACCTATAGTTTAACGTGGAATCCGAACCACGGAAGCATTTTGGCGTACTTAATATTACACAGCAAGCTGTCCCAGAGGTGAAGGCCGGGTTAAGGACCTATGAAAATCCACTTCGATACAGAGATTTGAACCAGGGATCTTTCAATCCTGAGTCAGACGCCTTAACCATTGAGCCAGCAGACCGCCCAATAGAAGCCATAAACTTAGTAAACTTCAGGTTTACTGTCCCCAGCTGCCTGATGAGTTGGGTGGCTACCTGCCCGCAGCCTCCCTCTGGTGAGGGCGCCGTGACCACTGCGGCCTCCGCGAGATGCTAATTCCGCCCCCGGTGGCTGCGCTGCATTAATGCCCGGCGACATGTGGCCGCACAGTGGTACGTAGTGCCGTCCATACACGCAGTCCCTACACCAGACAAACTTCTCAACTAGCGGGCGTTGTAACGCTCAAACTATGGGCCTTCCTCACTAGATTGTTGTATGTGGTGGTAGTGGCTACACCTTCGCGAGAGACGTAAAAATTCTCAGCGTAATGTTAACGCCATTAACAACAGTATATATTGTAATGACACATTACAGCCGTGTGATGTTGCAGCCACGTAAGTTTGCTAACGGATTTGTGAGGCTACAGCTAGATGTAGACAGGTAGCTGTCGCCCACAGGAATGTGGCAACCCCTCGTATTTCCCCGAATCCGCTGGACCGCTAGGGAAGGGGTGGCGGACGCGCTTGGGGGACACTCGGGTGTGCACCTCGTGGCTGTACGCACGGACGTTGGAAGAATACGCGAGTGCGAGTGTGAGTTCGCGCTTCTGCTGGAAGAGTCTTTCCAGTCTGTATCTCCAAGGAGCGGGTTCGTCGCCAGACTGCGTCGACCTCTTCCCGTCCTAGCTGCTTGAGGGGCCACTCTACGTCTGTGCTGCGTCGAACGTGAGGTGAACACGACGCCACCCGTGAGCTGATCAGACCACTTCCCGCAGTCGCGTCGTAAGAGGCGCCACCACGGACCTGCCGGCAGCTGCCGTCACAGGAGCAACAAACGGTATTGTGTGTGTTGTGTGCATTCTCCTACCGCGTCCACTAGCCCAGTAACGACCCTGATGAACAACAATGTATGCCGGAGAGTTTACACTAACAAATCACATCTCTTAATCACGTCTAATTAATTAATACATCCATATGAGTGATCTAATAAATAGTAATTTTAAATTGGTGCCTTGATGATCAATTCACATCCCTCATGATAAATATTAATAATTGATAAGTTTTTAATAAATTAAATTAATTAAACATTTTCTGATGTCGCAATTAGCGTGACACTTCAATATGTGTTGCAAATTGAATGAAGTTTCCTCACAGAAATCTGTATTTATAAATTCAATCTCATTGTGGTTTCATTGTAGTTACTGGTTCAAGTCTAATAAATTTTCATTATATCCACATCAAGATATTTATAATACCAGTATCTACAGTTTCAGCTCACGGAGGTTGAGTTGGAGTTATCTATTTGGCTCTCTGCGATGGAAATTAAAGTTCATTTTCAACACCGACCCGCAGCATTCTGTATTCCCAACTTCAGTAACTAAAGCTTCAGTTTGGGTTGCCGGATATCACCGGTTCGAGTCTTTACGACAAAACTAAAAATTTTGACATCCACAAGCCAAAACATACGTAGTTTCTTTCACAACAACAGTAACTACAGTTTAATTGCGTACGACTGTGCTGGAGTCAGCTCTTTGGATTCCAATAATAAAAATTTAACGAAGTTTAGACGGACATCCACACCCTCACAATGCCGGAATTTCTGTTGATAATATCAATAGCGACAGTTTCAGCTTGCAGGGATACGTTGGAGTTAGGGAGTCTTGATGACAGAAATTAATTGAATGTTCGATATTGGCACCCTACAAACTCCTGGTGTCAGCTAAGACAAATGAACCCCTGCATGTCTTGGTAGGCCAACTATACGCCCATTTCCACGTTATAAGAATTAATACTCACTTTTGTTCAGAATGGAGTTCGATTGACAATTTCAAGCAACTAGAAAATCTTCCCAGGTGTGATTTGTACGTAAAAGGTCCAGATCGGATGAGGAATGACTGTTCAGTTTTATAATTCAGGGAGCATTCAATTGACAGTGTAGAGTGCCTTTTTTAATGATCTTCGGCTAATTTAGCAGGGTAATCCTGCCAAAAAAAAAGTGAACTTAATGTGTAATGTGAAGGATGAAGCTGAATGCTTAAGTGCCTCTTACTATTTATTACGACAAACGTTGCAAGCTTATTAAAATAAAGATGTTGTTACAACATCGCATACCACCTATCATTTTTTGCGATGGCTATGTGTATATATATGGTACAGTAGTCATATATATTTTCAAAATTGCATCATTAGGTTCCACTCTTCAGTAGAATGTATAATCTTTGGGGTAGTATAGACTGTTAAGGTAAGAGTGTCTTGACGAGCGTTCTCACGAGTTAAGTTTACTCGACTAATTTTTGTTGATCAGCAGAAATTAAATGAAAAACCTAGTGACAACCTTTTGTTTGAATAAAGATGATCAGCTTTTTAGTGGATCAAGAAAAGTTCGTTCAAGTGCTGAGTCATATTCTAGTTGAACCGCGTATTGACACGGGTGAACCCTCCGGATCGGCCAAGGCCTGTCACTTTGCTTTCAACTCGTATGGATGCCGACACCGGCAGTGTAGGGGTAGTGTGTTTGACTCGCGTTCCAGGCGTCGCCGGTTCAAGTCTGGCCTAGGGCATGGGTGGTTATAATTAAATGTTTTGTTCGTCTTGTGTCGTCCTTACAAAAGAGGGAAAATATTTACACTGTGTTGAAATCTGTATATTGTAAAAGAGACAAACAAATTGAGCTGGCTGTATGGCTAACATGGCCAAATGCCAATTTGTTTTTATTATTATTATTATTTTTAAAGAAAAAACAACTCGTATCGAGTGCCGATGTTTCTCCCTGTCGTTTTTTTCGTGCCGTTTTTTCGAATATCTCACATAATGAGTGTCAAGTGGTCGGAAAACGTGATGTTCAAATTTTTAGAACTATACAATAAGCACTATTGTCCTTGGAACCATCATTCTGATAATTATAAAAATAAAGATACGCGGGAAAATGCTTTGAGATGTACATAAAAAGAAAAGAACATTTCTAGTTTAACCATGTGACGCAAAAACCAAATTAAGACAATCAGAACTATGTAAAAAAAAAATCATTGTTAGCACCACTTCGCGCGCACCTACCTTCAAAGCCATTCTGAAAACACTGACACGATTTGGTCGATTTCAGTTGAAACTTGAGAACCAAAACTGACTCAAGCCGGATTCAAGTTCTGCTGACCAACTAAAATTGGTCAACTAATCTTGACCCGTGAAAGCGCGCACTGACGAGTGTAGCGGAGAGACTTGCGCACAAGTCGCGTGAGTGGAGTGGAAGACTATGTTATGGCGGCAGCCTTAGAGCCGTGTGCGGTTACTGGTAAGGCCGTGGCCAAACCGGAATAGTATACATTAATCAGTATCCGTCAGAAGTTACATTTAATTAATTAATTCATTCATTTTATTTGGTCCTGTACATCATTTACATACAATTTGTACAGTGAATTAGGACAAGTCAAGGTATAATAGAGTCTATATTATTTCTATCTTTCTTAACAATTTAATTCCTTAAGTAACTATAAAACTATTCGGTTTCTACTCATACATTTTTATGTCAATCACTTACTTTTCTTACATTTGTTACATGTCATTGACAAATATGTGCTACCATATCCTGTATAGTTACAAACTATTAATACAAACAATTTTTTACACTGTCATTATTTCCCTTGTTCCATCAGATAAATTTTCTTTGATTGAGTAGAAGGCTTTATCACATAGATATTCTTTAAGTTTATGCTTGAACTGTACTCTCTTGTTACTAATTAATCTTAAATCTATAGGAAGCTTATTGAACAGTTGGGTTCCAGAATAGGAAGGACATTTTTTTTTTTAAATTTGTGTTGTGTACATTTAAATTGAAATTAATTTTATCTCGTGTTTCATATTTGTGTACTTGTTCATTCTTTTTTCCACCTTCTTTGCGAGTGGAAGCAGTATAGTCATATACGTATAGACAAGGGAATGTTAGAATCTTAAAATCTACAAAATATTTTTTTTTTACATGAAACCATTCTTTTTTCTTTTAGCATTATTTAATTATATGTTTTATTTTTATTTTAGATACTCTCATCATACTATTTTCTGTGGGCCTTCTCCACACTGATATACCATATCCCAGTTGGCTTTCAAAAAAGGAGAAATAAATAGTCATCAGAATGTCCCTAGTGCAGAATTCTCTGAGGTAGCTGACCGTAAATACTATAGGGCTTCGTTTCTTACAGCATTGATCCACCTGATTTTCCCATTTCATGAAGTTGTCAATTTGAATTCCTAGCAAGTTAGCTGTTATTGTCTCCTTTATTTGCTCACTGCTTGTGTTTAAATTGACTGAGTCTTGTTTTCAACGTGTTGTGAATTTTAAGAATAACTAAAAAACAAAACAGTTTTGTGAATAATTAGCAATTATGTTTCCTTCCTTTGATATTACGTCATAATGAACCATATTTCTTTAAAGAAATGAGCCACAACTTAGATGTGTCCGTGACGGTTTGAGCCATTATTTACTCGTCATGACACGCGGTTATTTCTTGGGGGTGTAAATGGTAAAATGCCTTGCTTCTTGATGGTTCTTCGTGAGTCAATATATTGATCCATTACCTCGTCTAATTAATCATTCCAAAGGTTGAAACTCGGAGTGACCTGAAATCTGACATTTTCTGATTTGATTACTAATTACACTAAGAACTGTGACCTAGTAATCTATGAACGATCTATACATAAATGCCGTCTCAATCAGCGAAGATAAAGACCAATTATTTGTTCGTGGTTGTATCATTTCTTAGAAGTTGTACCGCTCAGCTCCTGTGCCATATAGACCGCACCGGGTATCCTATCGTTAAGGGCAGGGGTGACCAAGCCGCCTTGCACATTTTTCAGACCCTCCAGTTTCATCACACTTTTACAAAATATATTTATTTTATGAATGTAGTGAAAACAAATGTATTGAAAAAATACATTATTTATTCATCCAGATATTAAAAAATTAACTGACGAAATTATGAGAAAAATTTAACTTTGATTTTAAAATAATATTCTTGGTAATATGTGACAGATATTGCCTGTTTTATTTATGAGTTTACAGTTATGAGTACGCAGAATAACTAAATTACGTATATTCAAGCGCATCTTGGAAAATGTAATATAATAGATTCTATGTTTCACTCTTCAGTGACTTAATCTAAATCTAATATGGGGTTATATAATTTATACGCGGCCCGCGGAGTTATGATGCATTCCCAAAGTGGCCACCCCTGGTTTTAGAGGTTTACAGCAGTGGAGTATGAAACATAAGGACGACAGCCGCTACGCCAGGTATTCAGGACTCGGAGGCGCCAAGAAAACTCTGCTTCCCATCTTGATTACAGCACTAAAAGGTTTAGTGACCATTCACATTTCCAGACAGTTTAACGCGAGGAAAGAAGGTCACAGCTCATAAACTGTCCTTGGGGCCGCTATGGACCACATGTGCGAAGAAAAATTCCTGAAATTGGCAGAGATCTTTCTTCACGTAATGTTCACAACCACAGCTTACTAACTTGGTTTTATGTTTGCCGAGGCAAAGCGCAAGTCTTTGCTTGTTTAATCTGTATGTTTGACAGAACAGAGGCTTTCTTTCATATAAATCTATTAAGAAACTAATTAATTTTGATCTAAGACCATTAACCAAGCATCCATCTTTACTATGGAAGAAAGGGTAAGTTTATGAAACAGTGATAGCAGGAAATCTAAGCTGTACCTGACTTTACGAACTAAAAATGTATCCGATCTGCGGTGCAGAAAGTCAATATCGAGTTTACTAATTTTTATAAAAACTGCACAGTAAATTTTTATTGTATTGTATTTTAATTACGTTCCAAGGTCTGTACGGTGTTATTAAATGTCTATAATGTAGTGTGCTTTGAGTGAAACTAGCTGTCCGTGTTTAGTATAGTAGATGAAACTTGGTTTCGACCCAATCACTGCTAATCTCCCACAAGCAAACTAGAGCCAGGATTAACATCCTCATCCGACGAACGAATTACAATCCGTAGTGTCGAAAAGCTCGATTGCACAAGCACTGTGCATTCGGGAGGTCGTGTGATCGATTTTAGGTCCGGACATCCAGATTTCGGTTTCCATGATTTTCCGAAATAATTTCAGGCGAATACCGGCACGGTTTCTTTAAAATGGCCTTGGCCGAATTTCTTCCTCTTGCTTACCACCAGACCTTTCCTGCCCCTAATAACTTTGACGTCGACATGGTGCAAAACTCTAACCAAAAACAAAATAAAAACTACTCCACGAATTTTGTAAAAAAAAAAAAAAAAAAAAAAAAAAAAAAAAAAAAAAAAAAAAAAAAAAAAATGGTGATTTAGGAATTTCACAACACCGCCCCTGGTGGTGGTGAAGTCCTCAATTTTGGATGTTTTTTTTCAATCGCCAACCCTTAAATCAGCTAATCGTGTAACAAGGATTAGGCATACTAACTTTACATTGATCTTCTAGGCCGTAGTTGACAAAATCTGATTAAAAAAAAAAAAAGACATCTAATAAAACATGGAACTTATAACCGATGCGTGTACTACATATATAAATGTTTGAATTATTCTGTCACAGCATTATATTCTGATAATACAGGCGTTAAAAATGAGTAAAAATGCGAATTAATACATCAAATTTTTCTTGCAATACTAGTATGTTTCTGATACACTTTTGTCACTATTTCATATGCCGACCCTACAATGAACTCATTCGACTGATAGACTTAAGAGATTTTATTGATCACGTGTAAATCGGATGTACGAAATATTAATTCTTATTTTCCGTGACACATTACTGATTTCTTACTGCACTCATCAGAAAACAAGCATCGTCGCAGCTTGCAAGCACATATCGGGACGACATCAGGCGTAGCGTCCTAATACCGCGTTAATGCAGCCCGATGACACGATCACGTGTCGGGAGACAGCCGTGAGTAATGATCAGAGGGATCTGTGGACTGACAGGCGTGATTACAACCAGTTGTCGGACGGCAGAAACCGTCTGTCTCCTCCTCCAAAGGGATAAACCTAGCTGCAGCCACGTGCTGGCTATTGTAGACAAGGTCCAAGTCAATGAAGTAAACAATATTCGAGATGAAATCCACGTAGATAGATAAGTGATCTGAACGTTACTTAACGCCATCGCAGAATATTTTGATGTAACTGCTAATAAGGGAGGCTAAATGAAATTTTACAGTTATATCGTATCTAGCGTTGACAACCATACATTATAATAAAGTATTACACTTATTTTTGGTTTGTATACTTTATCCTAACCGTAAGTTACGCCGAAATACGTTATTTCTGGTAAAAGATGCATTTCATGGAACAAAATGCTCTTATACGTGATTAATTTTTTTTTAAAACCCTCACTATTTTGAATCGATTTTTTTTCTGGGGGACATGGAAGAAATCACCGATCGACAACACAAACATTTATACGTAGAAATACGTGAAAAGCCACCACGTGATATTTTACTAAACACAAAATAGTTGTTCCTATTTAGTTCTGTTCCAACAATTTAATATTTCACCGAAAGAGTAATTGATGCAAAATTGCGGGAAGAGAGAAATAGAGTGCGTTTAAATTTAATTAAAATGAGTTGTTTATTTATCTATTAGCTGCGTTTAGTATGTGATTCCACTTAAAACACTTCGAGAAGAAACCAAAAAGTAGTAGCTATTTCTATAAACACGATATAAAATGTATTTAACACAATTATCATCAAAATTTAAAAATATAATTTTTATTTTCCTCTTCTACATACAAATATAGTAAGGAGAAAAATTATCGACTAATACATTTTTAAAAAAAGTAAGTGCGACGTATAAGCAAAATCGTGGGTCCCTGGAGTGGTAGATTCCAGCTCGCTCCGCTTATTCAAGTGAAGCCTCCCGTAAATAATTTCGACAGTGGTCAAGGGAAGCTTCACACAATAGACAAGACGTTCTCATTAATTTGGATCGCCTGCGCCAAGAAGTTAACAGAGGGAGGTAGGACGTTGTTCTGGATAGGGTCAGTGAATTTAGAATGTGTGGAGGGAGAAATAGACGCCAAGTTTTGGCACGTATAAGAAACGATTGGAGAGCGGGAGTTTAAAACGTACAAATAAGGAATAGGTACCAAATAACTGCAGCCAATGTGATTGTTTACACGTACAATGCGTTGCTGGCTTGAAGTGTTTTGTTTGTGTTTATATTTCTACATAGCACATTAATAGTGCAGCGACCTGATGGTTCTACAGTGTGAGGTGCCTTTGTGGACCATTGGTGACGTTGAGCGCCACGCTAGCAGCAGTGAAGTGACCGTCGCATCAAACGGGAATACACGTCGTGTAATATTCCCCCTGCATTGCTTCATTTCGATCGAACTGAACACGTTCTGGTAGGTCACCCTGCGCAGATAAGAACTATTTTCAGTGGCTCTACCCATTGTTTTTACTATAGTAAATCTGAGCATTGGATGAGTAGCGTCCGACTTTTGTTTATTTGCAAGTTTATGTATTTTATAGATTGGAAGACTTCAAGTTTTTATTTTGATTCGTAATTGTTAAATAAACGTTAAATTGTGAAATACGAAAATTATATTTCTTAATGTGAAAACCAAAGCTATCCCATTCCAGAAAAATTAATAATTAATAGTCCATAGTTAATCCCTAGTAGTAAACATTTTTTATCGTTTTTTTTACTGTCAATTTCAATATAATTTATTTTTTCCCAAGCAAGTTGGCAAACCTACTTATATCTTCAACGGAAAATCGCAAGACGTTGCGTGATTTTTTTTAAAAAAAGGTTATTAACGCAAATAAATTGTTTCAACATTGGTACACTCCAAAAATTACAAATGGTATGTAATTTTAATCAATAATTTCAAGATTTTATTATAAAATTATATAATAAAATATTTTGCTGTTTTTGCAGCAATTATACTGTTATAAATATCTTCACGAGATTAACGCTGTTTAGCGCACAAATACTCCTCCTTCTTCCCTACGTTTCAACCAAGCCTAATTTCATTTTCAGGGGACTTATCCTCCTGCTGAGTCTTCTAGAGACTATGACAATCTGGCGTTCTGTCATAGACTTCAGCAGACTCAGCAGGATGCTAAGTCCCCTGAAGACGACCTTAGGCTTGGTCGAAACGTCGGGGAGAAGGAGGAGTATTTGTGCGCGACGCAGCCGTAATCTCGTGAAGATATTTATAACAGTGCAACTATTATTATTACTATTAATAATCATGATGAAACACTAAATTTTGCTCTGAAATTTTTCACTGATTATTCAGACTGTAAATCACGTTTTTCAATATATTTTTAATTGAATTGAATGATTAATTGCGATGGAGCAGTTTCTAACTTCTTTACCTCCCACGAAACCTTTTCCTCTCCTGTACTCCTGGAATCGAGAGGTAGTTTATTGTTATGGCTACCTTTCATCATACATAACACTCCTATTCCATCCAAGCCACATCGAACATGTTTTTTTTTTTTATTTTTATTTTTTTTTATTTTTTTTTTTTTTTTTTTTTTTATTTTTCATTTACCAAACAGCATTCTCTTCACTTGTATCCCGTCTTTGACTAACTCCCAGCCCATTTCCTTTTATCATATCAGTTACCAACTGCATTGAAGTCGATCCTGGCAGCGTAGAGAATATACTGCTAGCCTCGCATTGTAGGGGTCGCCGGTTTGAGTCCAGCCTCGGGTATATGTAGTTTTAATTAAGTGTTGTGTTTGCCTTGTGTCGTGTATACCACACTGAGTCTAGTATACATTGAGAGCACCGATAAATAGTTACGAGTTACACCGTTACGTAGTGCTGGCTGTGTGATCTCGTAGTCAAATACCATTTAAAAAAGGCTGCGTTATTCTGCCATTTCTATAAACAATTTTAGCTACACAACATTTTATCCACTCCAACGCCTTTATTTCACTCCATAATGTGGGCCCCATACATCATCATCATTTACTAAATGTAATCTGATCGATTTTTCATGTACTTCATTTCCCCTATTTTCCTAGCACATAGTGTCACCACTTTCTAGAATAGACGCTGCACAACTGAATTTCCTATCAAAAAATATTCCCGAGTTCTACCATTTTATACATTCAGCAAGCAATTTACGTTCCAGCTGATGGCCATACAAACGCTCCCCTTTTTCTGTCTGTGTACCAGCTTTACTCTTTGTTAAGTGGTCTGGTGGTTCAGGGTTTAAGGTGTCCGAATGGATATTGAAAGATTCCAGATTGTAGGTAATCCCGGTCTCGACTGGTATTTTGAAAGTCCCTTAACCAGACCCTCTCCACTTTCCGCTTGTTGTGCAATGTCAAGTACGTCACTATACCTACATGGTTCTGATTTCACGATAAACTGCAGGTCCTCTATACCAGGTAAGACTACCGGGCTAAGTTAGTGAGTCACGACAAGAGATGCATTGCGTGGAGAATCGAAAACTCCATCAGTCTGTGGCGGAACACTCCTTCGCAATCTCCCAGTCAGCATGCCATACAATAATAAATACATTTATATTTTTTCTAAAGTACTTGTTACTATTCTTCCAGCATGAAATCATGACTTTAGTGAGCAGAATTCCAAGCGCGTAAGCGAAAGGCTGAAACCGAACTAGTAAACTTTCTAGCATGTCTGTCACACACATACGGAAAAAAGAGCCTTCAAAAATCCTGATATCTTCCAAAATACCGCAGTTCAAACCACTTTTTCACGCAGCCACCATATCCGCCGTTTACCCTTGTGTAAGAAACGTTCTCACCAAACGGTTCTCTCCTACTTGAGTTTAGTTAGGCCGGACTGCCATTAGGATGCGCTGCGAACCCGGCTCGCTACTTGTGACGTATGCGCTCCATTACTAGGGAGCTGCCTGCTCAGCGCACCACTAATTAATAGAATTAATACGAGGCCGTCGGCTCACCTTCCACAGCTGCATACCACTCCTCCCGCACTGCAGCAAGACTCTCATCAGGACGGAATTCTGCTACATGGAAGGGAGATGGAGAGGAATAACTTCCAAGAATTTGTATTACTATTTATTTGTATGGATATACAGCAGTTATTCATTTATCGCATGGTATTTAACAATATACAAAAAAGGTGAGGATTAATGTACATAAATCAAGCTTGTAAAATTTTAAATCTCTAGATCTAATGCTTTTACCCAGTCAACTGTAATGATTCACGCATCGTGTACTTCCGCTATTGCTCCCTTGTAGGCCTTATGAGGAAAGTCAGAAACCTTGAGGTGGAACGTCTGTAAGGTGACTCCACAAACACAATTTGTAAAACTGACCCGACCCCCAGTTGTATAGTAACTTGCTACACGTCAGTAGGTATAACGTCAATTGCCAACACTTGACCCCTGGCTGGTGCTAAGAAAGCAACAGCCACAAGATGAGACCGAATTGTTTGAATAGACCTCTCGGTCAAAGCAGCCAGAATGTTCTTTTCAGGACCGACAAGCTCGTAGAATTGGACCATCTCTACGCATCTGTCAACTTAATATCGAGCAAAATGTGAATATTTTTTTCCACAGTTGCACAGAAATATGCAGTTAATATCATCGTGCTCCATGAAACTCACACTACAGACGAACAATAGTTACAATGCAAAGGGAGAATATCGGGTTTTTCCTTGCTGGTCGAGACTGCTTGGATGATAAGCCTCCCAAACGTTCCGTAGCTGTCCATTAATTCACTTCTTCCACTGTGTTCAGATCATTCATTTTCATGAAGAGATTTTTTTTTGGTACTTGGCCTTATGGCCATTCGATCAGCACTCCTCAATGCATTCACATGATCAATATGTATGCAATAAAGCGTCTATCAGTATTTATCTTATCATGCAAATGGAGGCCAACATAGGCCTACACTAAACATCCGTGCCCTCGCCCGGACTCGAATCGCCGACCCTCGGCTCGTGCAGCTGCTACTGTAGCCTCGCTAGACCTGCTGAACAATGTTCTTGATGAGAGTGGTCTGTTGGTTAAAGTGTCTGAGTGGTGATCGATAGGTCCCCGATTCGAATCCCTGTCTCGGCGGGGATTTTAAAGGCCCTAGCCCGATCCTTACCTCTGGCATAGCTTGCTGTGTGATGTGAAGTTCGCCAGAACGCTTCCGTGGTTCGGGTTCCACGTTAAACTGTAGGTCCCCTGTTCCCGGTAGGATTGCCCCTGACAAGAGCGGAATACGCAGCCAATAGAAACCCTGTCACCAGGTCATTACGACCAGGTGGAATTATTACTACGGTCTTCTTTATTACTGTTAGAGTACGTATTTCTTGTATTACGAGACAAGTAGGATAAATAAAGTGAGTAAAGGCTCACGGTTACTGAAGAGTAAGCTAGTTGAATCCTTGCGCTACTTTGCAAGCCCCGCGGCCACTCGATTCCATTGCCGCGTCTGGAGGTTGCTGTGAAGACCATCACGCCATCTCAGTTCTGAACTTCTCTCACCGACGTCGACACCGAGTCTATAATCTCTGACAGCATGACGTCATATCTAAGTTAGGCCCTTCGGTCCGGGTGGTGCGTTTAGGACCTACTGATGCTAAAGGCTCCAGTCCCGCCGGATTTGAGTCGTGATTGAGTTAATTACGCAGAAGTTCCGGAGGTCCGCTCTGGGATTTAACTCCACTCCAAGTGGCCGGCCTAAGACAACTTCGACGCTTCTCTGTGACACTGTACACGGAATTAATTTAATTTAATCGTGATAGAGTGCACGCTCCGGTAGCAATTTCCTATACTAAACCCTTTATTAATGTTTTCTTTTTACTATTTTAAAACCTTTGAATGTAAATTTTCTGCTTTCACCAACTACTATTAACCTTTACAAATTTTAATTTTAAATTATTTCAGCCTTTTTTATAACTAATTATACTGATTCCTTTTTTCACGCTTTGATTACTTCTTCTCTGTAACCATGTCTGATGCAGCAAAGCACGCACCCTGGTGGTATCCGGCGCGTGACACGAGGTATCCTACTTAGCGCGGTAACGCTCTGGCCTCGCATTCGGGAGGACGCGGGTTCCAATCCCCGTCCGGGCATCCAGATTTGGATTTTCCATGGTTTCCACAAATCACTCCAGGTGAATGCCGGGATGCTTCTTTCAAAAGACTATGGCCGAACTCCTTTCCGTTCCCTGTCCCCAGTCCTTTCCCGCCTCTAATGACCTTGATTTCGACGAAGGGTAAAGCCATAAGCAAAAAAAAAAAAAAAAAAGTAGGGTATCTGGTTGGAGTCCTGGTTGTAGAAGAAATTTTCATCATCGGGACTTGCAACATTCGTAATCACCAGATTATGCGCTGAAGCCTTGAGTTAAATTCCAAAATATCTCTCCGCAAAGTGTATGGAGTTAGGGTAAACGGTACTGTTAATGGTGATTCGTCCATCGGGTGGGGACTTTAAGCTTGCCAGCACTCTTATGTCTTTCGGAAGAGTAGGCGTGAATATTCCGGCACTAGGTTTCACCTTCTCCCTTCTTCATTTCTCATTTCGTTGAATACAAGCATCCCTCTATACTGAATACACGCACCATCACCATATCCTCTCCAGCTGGGGAACTGAAGCGGGTGTAGGTCGTCGGTATGCGGCGATCGTCTGCGACGTCGGGGGTTGCCAGTTCGGCGGATTACCAAAGACTGGAATCATCCCATGGCCTTCCTGAGGAGGTCACTCCACTACGTTTCCAGCACATATCGATCATGACATTGTATCTTATAGTTAGCAGTAGAGTAGAAAATTTTTTGTTCGTAGTTATTATGTGGAGGGAAGTTGTGTTGTACGGTAGTTAGTAGTTGTAGTTTGTAGTATTTTCGTAATTTTTAAGTTATTGTAGTTAAAATAGCGAAGGTAACATTGCAATGTTATTGTAGAAATGTGAGTAGTACCCGTACTTTGACTTTGCAATTACCTGCCATAAATTACTTTCGTCTGTATTGTTATTTGTTAACATAAACAATGATTCGCTAGATAGTAGGTCTGGTCCGCCTCCCTGTGGCGGGGACGGGAACCTGGGTAACTTCCGTACAGCCAAGTGACCAGGAATACACAATCAACGATCGTCAGTTGCTAGCGACATGTAATCAATTTTTTTACAGTTTTTGTACGTGGGGTCTAATATTAGGCTAGTAGTTGTAATTAAATAAAAAAATATGCAGGAAACTTTTCCCGTTCATCTTTCCAAGAGAGTACTTGTGGAGGGGTACATCGACATGGTAACCGCGTATGGTTGGAATCGGGCGTGAAGATGAAGATGTAGGTAACTGTTGATGAGGTATTGTGTAACCGTTTTCCATAGTACACATCACAAGTCTTATTGGTTGCTTGAAAAACTGCTAGCAGCCTCTCTTGCTCATGTGAATCTCCAATATATTTTTGCCAATAACTTCTTTGGCCCAAACGACAGCTGTTGCCGCTATTTCAACGTTCGTACCCTGAACTAAATTGATATATATTTTCTGTACAATTTCATATTTGAGAGTTAGTTAAGTCAGAAGGTAGGAGTCTTTGATGTGTCACATTTAGTTTAATTAGATGAAGACTCAGTTTATTAGACTAGTTGGAGGGCTTGACACGAGACAGGACAGTCGAGGAAGTAAAGGCACGCTTACTACTACGTGTGAAGAATGTGATGCGTGAGGCCTTCAACGATTTTCATTCAAACACTCTCTCTAAGAGTCTCGCAGAAAACCCAAAGAAATTTTGGTCGTATGTTCGTAAAGTCAGTTGTACCAACAGCAATATTCCAGCACTAGTTCGCGAAGGGTCCGAGGTTATTGAAAGCCGCGATAAAGCTAATGTACTAAATACTGTATTCAAAAATTCATTTACTGACGAAAATAAGGATAGCATTCCCGTTTTCCCACGTCGTGTCGAGTTGGAGATGGAATCATTACGAATAGATACTGCAGGTATCATAAAGCAATTAGAGCTCCTAAAGTGGGGAAAAGCACCTGGCCCGGATGGTATTCCAGTAAGAGTATTTTCTGAGAATGCGGCGGAAATCGGGCCATTTCTGTCTGATATATTCAGTAAATCCCTAGAAGAGCGAAAAGTACCTTCAGACTGGAAAATAGCGCAAGTAACTCCGATTTTCAAGAAAGGTGATCGAAGCGATCCTGGAAACTATCGTCCAATATCTATAACATCTGTTTGTAGTAGAGTTATGGAGCATATTATATGCTCGAACATTATGAATTTCCTAGATGAAAATAATTTGCTTACAACAAATCAACACGGATTTCGGAAGAAAAGATCATGTGAAACACAGCTGGCCCTATTTACACACGATGTAATGAAAGTTATTGATGCAGGTTCACAAGTAGATGCAATTTTTTTAGATTTTCAGAAAGCCTTTGACTCTGTGCCACACAACCGCCTTTTAGCGAAACTACGAGCGTACGGTATATCGGATCAGCTTTGCGAATGGATAAAGGATTTTCTAACTGGTCGATCGCAGTATGTCGTTGTCGAAGGAGAAAGTTCTTCTAATCTAGATGTCACATCGGGTGTACCTCAAGGAAGTGTAATAGGACCACTTCTTTTTTTAATTTTTATAAACGATCTCGGAGACAAAGTGAAAAGCCTTTTTAGATTGTTTGCTGATGATGCGGTTATTTACAGGGAAGTAAGGAATTTGGCCGATTGTTTAGCAATTCAGCGTGATCTGGATGTTATTTTGGCATGGTGCGCTGAGTGGCAACTCACACTAAATTGTAAAAAGTGTAAGACAATGAGCATAACTAACAAAAAGAATCCAATTGTTCAGAAATACGAGGTAAACAGTTCAGTTATTGATGTGGTCGATTCTATGAAATATTTGGGAGTAACTGTACAAAGGAACATGAAATGGGACTTACATATTAATACGTTGGTAGGTAGAGCTAATTCTAGGCTGCGGTTCCTAGGTCGAATTTTGAAAAATTGTAATGAACAAACAAAGGAGATAGCGTACAAATCTCTAGTGCGTCCACATTTGGACTATTGTTGTGCCATTTGGGATCCGTTTCGTAAGGGGCTGATTGAAAGTGCAGAGAAAGTACAGAGAAGAGCCGCTCGATTCGTGACCGCTTGCTACAGTCCTTATGAAAGCGTTACAGAACTGATTAGTAAACTAGGCTGGGAGTCTCTCGTAGATAGACGACGCACGTTTCGTATTAACTTATTGGTAAACATGCGTACTCCCACATTCACTTACGAGTGTAGTGAAATACTTCGTCCACCAACCTATTTGGGTCGGCATGACAGGAAAGATAAAATTAGAGAAATAAGGTGCCGCACTGATTATTATATGAATTCCTTTTTTCCTCGTACCATTAGGGATTGGAATGCACAACAAAGAGATTAGGTTTGGTGCTGAGCACCCTCTGCCACCCACAGTTTTGTGATTTGCAGAGTATATATGTAGATGTAGATGAACGGGAAACCACGCGACACCTGATGAATATGGAAGCTGCTAAAACGTTTTAACCAAGCGTTGCTGTTGGATACCCGTAGAGATTACATTACGACCGTAAAAGTATTTACAAAAATATAAAATCAAAATATGGTCACAGCTGTTTTTTTTTTTTTTTTTTTTTTTTTTTTTTTTTTTTTGAGAAAAGTGGAACAAGCATTCGATCACTGGAGTTTAAAATGCTCTTTCCGTCCTTCTCCTCTGTCTGCATTTTATTTACGGATGACGTGGGCGTTACATATATGGTATTATGTATTCACTTCCTAATATTGGTTTCTTCAACTTGTTATCACACAATACCAATACCAGGTTTTCTGCCAAAGCTGCAAACACCTGAAAATAGTACTATTATTATACAATCTATTACCAATAATACATAATAAGCGTTAATAGTCTTGAAAACTTCAGACCAACATATTACCTTGGTTCTTCGGGTGGAGGCGGGTCGATTTGTAAAAACGTAACGTTTCAGCCAGAGCACTGCAACTATTTCAGTCCAATTTGTTTATATAGAGCTCATAATTAACAAAAGGTTTTATATTTCAATTTCTATTATCAATATTCTAGAATAAAGACTATTACACGGGCAGCGTTCGTGTGTAGTAACGAAAGCATACTGATAACCACATAATTAGTTGTGATAAAAAGTAACTTTCTGCATAGTAAAATCGCGCTTTTTCAATGCTTCTTGCACAACAGGTAATGGCAGGTAAACAAAATACACACTGATTCAGATTCGCAGCAAGAAAATAAACTACGCATCTCCTCCTCGCGTTTTAATGTATGTGTGTTTTTTTATCACTGCCCTAAAGCATCAGGTTGTTTTTTATTGAATTTGCTAAAACATTCATAATTTTAACTTGGTCAAAGTTTCTGTAACAGACAGAGAAATTATACAGATTTTTTTTGGCTGTCGTTCTCCATCCCTTCCTATTCTGTGCTAACCTCTTCATCTCTTTATACCCATTACAGCCCACGTCCTCAATTATCTGCTTATATATTCTAATCTCTGTCTTCCTCTACGGTTCTTACCTTCGACAGTTTCCTCCACTAACAAATTAACCAATCCAGCATGTCTCTTTCCTCCACTAACAAATTAACCAATCCAGCATGTCTCAAAATATGACCTACCAGCCTGTCTCTTCTTTCTGTAAGCTTCTTCCACAAACTTCTTTCCTCACCCATCATTTCCAAAACTCGTTCATTTCTTACTTTATAAGTCCACTTAATTTTCAGCATTATTCCGTAGCACCACATTTCAAATGCTTCAATTTTCTTTCTTTCCGGTATTCCTAAAGTCCATGTTTTGCTACAATAAAGTGCTGTGCTCCACACATTTTTAAAAAGTTCTTTCTAATTTCTAGATCAATATTTGAAACTAAAGGGTTACCTTTTTTTTCAAAAAGACTCTTTTTGCTAGTGCTATTCTGCTTTTAACATTATTCCTGCTTCGGCCATCGGTTGCATTTTACTTCCCAAGTAACAGAATTCACTCACTTCTCCTATAGCATCCGATCCTATTTTTATATTTAATCTGCTACTATTGGTATCATTTCTGCTACATTTCATCACTTTTGTCTTGCTTTGATTTATATTCAGTCCAAAATCTTCCTTCAGTATTTTGTTCATGCCATTCCGTAACTTCTCAATATCCTCAGCCCTTTCTGTCAACAATACAATTTCATCAGCAAATCGTAGCATACTGATTTTTTCTCACTGAAAACTTATGCCACATGGAAATTGTTCTTTGACTTTCTTCATTGCTTCTTCTACATACAAGTTGAATATTAACGGCGATAGACTACAAACTTCTCTCTCACCCTTTTTGACTGATGCATGTCTCTCGTGAGTCTCTACTTTTATTATAGCCACTTGATTCTTATATAGTTTATAGAGTATTGTTCTATCTCGATACTTTAGGCCTCGATTCTTTAAAATTTTGCACGCATTGTCCCACCTAACATTATCAAAAGCTTTTTCTAAATCAACAAACGCCATAAAAGTATCTTTGTTTTTCTTAATCCACCCTTCAAGTATTAATCTTAAAGACAGAATTGCTTCCCTTGTACCGCCATTTTTCCCAAACCCAAACTGATCTTCACCTACAATCTCTTCTATTAGCCTTTCCATTCTTCTGTATATTATTCTTGTCAGTAACTTTGAAGCATGTGATGTTAGTCTAACGGTGCGATAATTCTCACATTTGTCGGTTTGTGCTTTCTTTGGAAGTGTGAAGATGATATTTTTATTAAAATCAGTTGAAATTTCTCCTGTTTCATAACTTTTTGATATCAGCTTGAATAATCTTTCGATTCCTTCCTCTCCTAGGGATTTAAGGAGTTCTGCGGGTTCTCATCAATTCCAACTGCCTTATTTGCTTTCAAGTCATTCAGAGCTTTATTAAATTCTGTTCTCAAAACAGGATCTCTTAAGTCATCAATATTGACTTCTCCGTCCATACACATGATCCCCCCCCCCCCCAGGCAAAACATGCCGAATTTCTAGCAAAACCATCATCAGAATTTAATAACTTCGATCGCATGTCACCAAGCGACTTTGAATACCTATTGCAAAAAATATCTCCATTGGTTGCGAAAAAAGCCGTATTTTGAACCTCTGCGTGCGATTGAATGATGGGCGATTGTGTGGTCACACGCACGATCATCGGCACGCATTCTTTTGATGTACCGAAAACTAACCGATTGTTCACGATTACTCACGATTATAGGCGATGATGGCCACTCATAGACGATTATGCTCTCTACACAAGCGTGCGTGCCTATAGTCGCCCATCATGGGCGATTGTGTAGAGGATCCTTTACACTATTGTTCAAGTCGTCCCCATCATATTGTTTCTCAATGTACTCCTTCAATCTGTTAGCTCTATCGTCTAAGCTTTCCCATCGGCAGCTTTAATGCTTACACCTCTTTTCTTCATTTCTCCAAAATTCTGTTTGATCTTTCTTTATGCAACATCTACTTTATCTACGACCATTTTATTTTCTACTTCTTCACATTTTTCTTGTAGCCATTTTTCTTTTGCTTTTCTGCATTTCCTATTTATTTGATTTCTAAATTGCCAGTATTGCTCTCTTCCTGCTTCATCTTGAGCACTTTAGTACCTTCTGCTCTGATATATCAGTTCCCAAATTTCTTCTGTGATCCAAGGTTTTCGGGCAGGTTGTTGCTTAATGCTGATGTTTCTATACCAGCTTTCATTATTTCTGTCTTTAATGCATTACATTCCTCCTCCTTAACTAGTTACTTCTTAAAGTCTACCATATCTACAAATTTTTGTCTCGTGCTAAATTGTTTCAGTTTGTTCACTTCCAGTCTGTTCTGCTTATATTGCTTCCATATTCGCTTGCATTTCAGCCTGCACTTTATTACTATCAAATTATGGTCAGAGTCTATGTCAGCTCCTGGGTACACTTTACAGAGTAGAACTTCATTCCTAAATCTCTGTTTATACAGATTCCAGATTATTAAATAGCTGAACAACTTCGAATAAATGAAACGACAGAATACTCGATTAGGCTACGCATTTGGCTTGATATCCACTTTAAATAACCTAATAAATCGTGTACAGCAAACGTGAACAAAGACCATTAACGAAAGTGGTCAGTAAAATATGAAAAAGCAGATAAATGTAATAAATATACTTTGATCAAGCAGCAACATTTGCGAAAGTTTTAATTAAATTAAAAATTATCATAGGCTGGAATGAGATTTGGCATTCGTTATTACCAAAAGCAGAGACCATGAGAAATTTAAGTTTCTTAACTGTTAATTTCATTAGCGACATGTTACTGAAAAGTAATCATATTCACGTATTATCAGCCGAAATATTTTTCCACATTTTTTAAGAAAAAAATGCTACCAAAATAAACTTTATAAACTGTAATATGGTAATTAATTTCATAGAAGTTACGTATGTATTAAACTGTACACATAATATATAATTTCTAATTGCTCTCTTTGCTATTATTTTCTGGCGAGAATATCGTTGTTGAATTGCGATTAATAAATTGAGTTTAAAATCGCGTATACTTAGTCATATCGTTGACGATTTATAACTACATAAAAAAGGTAAATGTAAATCTCATGTAATAGCTAACACGAGTATCAAAAACTAAGGGTATCTCATTTAGAAGGAATTTATTCTGGAAAAGCTTGTAAGGAAAAACGAATATGAATCATTTTTAATTATATATTTCGTGTTATGAGTACCTTCCTGTGGTTAGATTATCAGAGTGTTTGGCTAGGATTTTATTTAAATAAATGCATTTTACTTTAAATGACGGAGACTATAATTTCGAAAACGGGTAACTGTTATTTATTTGACTGATATATTTCGCGATTACGTACGTTTCGTGTATAATTTCTCTGAGTTTTTAATAAACTTCATTGTTTCTTATGATATGCCAAAAGACTCTTAGGTTATGCTTTAACCTAGTTCTTATAATTGATTCAGACAATATAGCGTAAACATCGAATACCTTTCCCCTTACATGATTTTCTACGTCTAGCTGTCGTAAATAAACAAAAAGTAACAAGAAGAAACGATTGTAACATCATGGTGGCTGCTGATTCGCGAGTGACGCCTGGCACGTGACCGTTCACTGGCCAATAGCTATCCAGATGCGCGCAGTCTCCAGACGACGCATTTTATATAAGACGATAGCTTCTGGTGAAATTTCTATACGTAATTTTTTTTCTTCACATAACCAACATCACATTACTTATAGAACTGTATCTCTTTACGCCCACAAGCTTATACTTTCAGCACAAATACCTACTTTCTCCACACCATTAAAGTCAGCTTCAGCTCATTCCGCCATCATCGTAACTATCTCTGGATTCAGCAATTCAAAGAGTCTCCTTCCATCCACTACTGATGATCTTTGTACTTCGAAATTAATGTTGCATAATTAAGTTTACATTTATAAATTTTTATAAGAATGGATTTAACATTTATTTATATGCTCATTGATGCTATAAACATCTCAACCATTTTTTGATTGGCGTTTGGCTTCGAGGTAAACAGTATTTATGGGTACACAGTAGTTATGGGTGCACTAAACTTAGCACGGTATAAACGAAACAAGATAAATACAACACTTAATCAAAACCACTCATGCCGGAAGCTGGACTCGAACCTTAAAACGTGTCTAGTACGTTAACCTCTACGCTTCCTAGGTCGGCAACCTCCAAAATAAAAACTGAGAGTTTCCTCGAATTTATGGCGCTTACGTTTTGAATTGGAAGTAAGACTGTAAAACCAGTAACCACAGCCGAACGGTAAAAGTTGACAAGTACGAGTGAACGTGCTGTCACGTGATACTAGACGACTCCAATCACAGCGCACCCGCCGTTCGTCCAGTGACAACGCCAAACGTCGAGCTCTGCGGCGCCTGAAAACCGAATCACTTCGCCAGTCGAATATTCCTCTTCCCGGTTGACAGCTGGTGTAACTGTCACCAGTACGACGGGCGGAATAAAAAAAAAAAATCACGCCGCGCGAAAAATATTTCCGATATGCAATCCAGCCTCCGCGCTCTCTCCACCGATAGGTCCGCGAGAGTGGAATTACAAATCCAGCGACGGACAGCGACCTGTGTCAATTTGCATCCCACCCATACCTCTTACCTCTACCATCCCTCCGGAGGGGAACGGCAGTATTTGCATGTGGCAGGCTTTTTAACAAGTTACTTTTTTGCCGACTGCGTGAGCGGGGACAAAACAAATCCCCGTCGCCGATGTTAAATACCGTGATATTTGCCGTGTGTGTCGGCCTTTAATTTGCCGCTACAAACAGTCCTTTGCCCCTCCGACCCCCCTCCCCCCCCCCTTCCGCCCTCCCGGCGACGAGTCAATTTGAGAGGCAAATAGCAGCGCGGTGCTGCACGATGTGCCACGCGGCCTCTCCTCCCCATAAATGAGTTAGCCAGCCGGTCCGCCGTCTCATGCATATTCGCGGCACTCGCTCCGTTTCTTGTCCAGGCCTGATTGCCCTGTTAAATATTCCCCACTGTCCTCTCTTGGTCGCTGTGTGCGGTTGCTGGGAACCAGCTGCGATGCCTCTTGTAATAAATAGCGCACTATACACGCCCAACAGCAGTGTGTCAGGCGTACGTTTCGTCGGATTCCTGTAGATCTTGATACGTCTTTCCTATACTGACCGAAATATCGTATTTAAAACACCAGAATTTTAGAAGTTTTAAGCTATTCTCTAAGAATACAGCTTTTTGATGTGAAACATCTATTGGTGAGCGATCGAGGGTGGTGGGTGAGTGGTTAACACTCAAGCCTCCCATTCGGGAGGACGTGGGTTCGAATCCCCGTCCGGGCATCCAGATTTGGGTTTTCCATGTTTTCCGCAAATCACTCCAGCTAAAGGCCTGGATGGTTCTTACAAAAGGCCATGACAGAATTCCTTCCAGTTCGTTGTTCCGCATTCTTTCCCGCCTCTAATGACCTCGATGTCGACGAGGCGTAAAGCCATAAAAAAATCTATTAGCGCGCATTGCGGGTAAGACCGACTCGTATGCCGTGCATGACACTTTCTTATGACGTCATTCCCCCTCTCAGCCGCCGCTCTCTTCTCCCTTTTGTCTTTTCTTTTCAAAGGAACATTGTCTGAAGTGGTTAAAGATTTTAAATCAGTTACAGTATTATTAAATTAAAATATGAGTGACAGTGATGATCAATAGGCCAAAAATAAACAATAAATTAAGCATGATCCAAGTACAGGTGGCAGTAAAATGTCTAATACGCCTGCACAACGTTTGCTTTACGAAACACAATTTACCGATTTAGACAAAAGGTTAGTAAATCATCTATTAATATACGACTATTACTACCATTCTGTTATGTTTGTTCATAGAAATGTGTATACTGATGCCAAAAGAAAAAATGTACTTATTCTATTAACCAAACTCTATGTTTTTATTTATCAGTTTTCTTTAATTATAAATTCTCGTAATTTCCATCAATTTCGAGAATTAACATCTGCTGCGTGACGTGCCGTGACGGTCACAGTTTTTTATATTACATCAGTAATAAGTACTGTACAAGAAAGAAACAGTTTTGTCACTAAGTAAACATATGCTAGTACAAATAATTTAAGCAGCAATTAATATGAAAATCCATAGATCCCTCAAGCTAGGTGTGTTTAGACACTTTTTAACTGCCATAACGAATCCGCGAATCATTAACTGCACCCAGACAGCATCAAGTGATTTAAGCAAGTAATTCTCAATCTCTGGTCCTTAGACACAATATTAAAATTTTGATTGAATTATAATGATATTATTAAAAAAAAGTAAATTAGTAAAAATTGATCATTTACAATCAATTCAATAGTTATGCTGCATGAGCTGTAAGTCCCGCCAGTGTGGCTCATTGCTCTGTGGTGTCACACCACAGGGTCGAGGGGATGCAACAGGGGGTGCAACGGACGAGCCTAGCACCCCCCCCCCCTCCCTTTTTCGTACTGGCCATCCTGTTAGCGGTTTTTAGTCCGTTTCCCGCTATTAAGCAAATGCTGGGACAGACGCCAATATCCTCCTCATAAAGTACACATAATACTGTTGAACTGTGTTAACTGTCCATTAATTCCGTGAGGTGAATAGGGGTGGGAGGTCTGGCGAAATCTCACGAAACCACACCAAGGGAGAGGGAGGGGCCAACGGAAATCACACGCGAGGTTTCAAAATTCTTATAGGGCTGTAGAACTAAAAAAAAGGGTCTATAAATGACGGGAAAGTTTACTTTAAGGGGGGGGGGGAGTATTTCGTCGGAAAGTGTTAGTATAACCGCCCTAGCATACATGAGATCCAAAGAGTTACGAGGTCGATTAGCAGGGGGAAGGGGGGGGGGTGTCTCCGTCAGAATCTCGTCATTTAGACCAGATATCACCCGAAAAAGGGGGGGGGCGGAATTACGGAAAACACCTCACGTAATTAATGGACGCCCCCTAAACGAGGTATCCTGGTTTTTTTACTTCTTTAACTCTTCAAATCCTGGTTGTTCAGTGACTTACTGTTACCACGTCTCAAACAAATACTGTTGGATTGCTCCTGATTACATGGCATGCACACATATCAATGCCTATTAATCTGGTAATAGGCCATATTTCCGGAGTTGTTAAACAATAATTTCATAAATAATACCGTCTACAAAAAAACTGTTTTAGTAAAATTTATTTTATATTATTCCCCACGTGCGTTCGCCATTATTGTGCGTGTCATTATCATTGCAGATATAGTGGTAATCCACTGATGATGCCCTAAACCAGAAAGGCGGAACGTATCTGATGAATAAAATAAAATTCACCGAAACAGTTGTTTGTAGACGGAGTTATTTATAAAATTACATATCAGTGGAGTAAATGTAGAACGTCTAAGATCCTAAAACGCACGGTACAAACCAAGCACAGAAATTCGTGGAGTTTCATTAACTGAATTATACATTTTGTGTCAGAAGTGGGGTAGTAGACAGTAAACTTAGTTGGTGCTTGAATCCTGTGTGTGACAATCATATGAGAAGTT
Organism: Vandiemenella viatica; assembly: GCA_031002005.1. Taxonomy (NCBI): domain Eukaryota; kingdom Metazoa; phylum Arthropoda; class Insecta; order Orthoptera; family Morabidae; genus Vandiemenella; species Vandiemenella viatica. The sequence continues at coordinate 152,378,835 of JARYHS010008075.1, forward strand.
GTACCGTCCTCTGCAGTTAGCGTAGCATCTCTGTGCTGTCTGTGGTGTGGTCTGCTCTAACTCAGAGCCTACGCGTCCAGACAGTCTGCTCCTGACCGCAATTCAGCTGCAGCCTGCCCGGGCTGCGTGACGCATGGACCGTATCGTCTCCGTGCGGTGTGCGCCCGTCCGACAAGTTGCGCTATTATCTGCCGCCACGGTCGGAAATTACTTGCCTAATGCCTCCGAATAACCTGCTCTAATTATCGGATGGCTGCGCACAAACTGTACCGCGCGTCTCCTACTGAAACCGGGAGGATACGCGTTCAAACGTACAGTAAAGCAACAGACACACGTTACCCTTAATTCGTAATAAGTGAGGCGCACAGAACAGCATAGCTATTTCTGGGAATCCTACATATATATTTTTTTAAAATTCTTTCAGGATTACGATAAAATGACCAGCTATTTATATTTGATATTCACGAAGTTGATCGAACATATAGCTTTGGTATGATGCAAACAAATGTTTATAGATTTCTAATGAAAATACCGTCTCTTAACAACTGTTATTTTATTCATTTACTCTCAGACGCGTTTCGCTCTTGTGAACTGGAGCATCTTCAGTGAGATTTTTGATACAAACAATCACATGTTGGTCAGGAAATAGCACTAGATGCACTTTTTAGTGTTGCTGCCGCTCTACACTAGCTGTATACAAACAAAACGATATTAAGAAGTATGGTCATTTAAAAACAGTGAAACATTGACGTTGTTAAAAAAAAGGAGCAACGCAGAACGGCTGCAAGATGTTGTGTTTTACGAAAGAGTGCAACTAGAGCTATTTCCTGACAAACATGTGATTGTAACAAAACTCTCACTGATGATGCCCCAGTCAACAAGGGCGAAACGCGTGTGAGTGTATCGGAATAAAATAACAGCTGTTAAGAGACGGTATTTTCAGTTACAAAATCTTAAAAAAAAACAACTGCTGATGAATGGCCACTATACAAATGTTTATAATATATTAAAATATTTTGTTGGTTGGAAAAAGCTAACAGTCACTCTGAGAAATGTGTTTACTAGTGGAACTTGCCGTTCTAGGCTTGCACTGTTACAAAACATATTTTTTATTATTTAAAGAATCTGATTTATTATCACTTTTCTGTCAACTGCTCCACCAACTTGGCTTCAAAGAATAAATCGAAGATTACTACAGACTTACGGAAGTGGCTGTTGTAAAATATTTAAAACAAAACTCTCTGTCATTCACAAAGATAAAATATTTCCTGCGCTTGGATCACAAAAAATTCTTCTTTTCTGCCGATTATACCACTTAACATGGCTCTAATCTTTCTTTATACTTACATGTCGTCTTTGTCCAACGCTGCTTAACTTTTTCTTTTCACTCTTTGTTATATTTCAAAACAAGTTACAGCGGAACTCCTTAACTATATAAACTTGTAGATATATCTAACTTATTCTAACCGCACGTTAGTGATATGACTCAAACTGCTCTCAGGTAAAAGCTAGGTGAACAGTCCCTTGCGTAACAAAGTTGAATTGCTGATTCTACCGCTCTCGGAAATTACTGTACATGTACAATCTTTGCGTTGTATTCTCCTCATAATTGGACCAATGTTTCTAAATACTGCACTTCAACTCTTCAAAACAATTATTTGGCCTCACCTTTCACCACATGTAACATTTCTGAACTTTATATACTGTAAGACACGAGTTAAGATCCACTAAATAATGCCTTCGATGCATTACAGTATACACGATTTCGGAAGTAAGAATCCACAAGAATTTGCGTACTGTTTTTAGATGGTATTTAGAATTTTATGGAATTTGTATAAAGGGAGAAAGAATCTTATAGACGTAATTTATAAAAAAAAGTATTCTATACACATATGATGGGTGCGAAGAAACTTTGAAATAATTTGATAGTACGTCTGTACTATTGTTCTTATTATGTAACATGTGGTATGGCTGATAAGTGGTAACATTATCACAGCAGTCTCAAAGCACTTTTCTTTTAAGCGCATACCCTTCAGATTTAGATAAAGCAATTTCAAATACAGTAGGTGCTTTCCGCAGTTCGTTAATCATTCAGGTTTACAGTTATGAATTCAATATTCTCTTATTTAAGATACGAATTATCTACAACAAAGAGCCATAACGAAATCTTTTGTTTTTTTGTGTAACTGCTTTACGTCTCTTTTTGACATCGAGGTCTTTAGAGACGGGAAAGGATGGGTGGCAAGGAATGGGAAGGAATTCGGCCATGGCCTTTTGAAGGAAGCATCCCGGCATTTGCCTGGAGTGATTTGGAGAAACCATGGAAAACCCAAATCTGGATGCCCGGACGGGGATTCGAACCGCCGTCCTCCCTAATGCGAGGCGAGAACGCTAACCGTTACACCACCCCGCTCGGTCATAACGAAATCATCCAGTTGATGATTCATCTAAGTCTAATTAACTTATATTAGGAAGCAGTATTTCAAATCCATGAGATTTTCAGTAAACTAAATTCTACCAATATGAGCATCGAACGCACTGTTGCGACGTCCAGCTGCCCCTGATATCGAAGTAGTACTAACATCAGTCCTTCCTGTTTAAAACGAGACGAAACTGGTGGCGCTGTCCTTAGGGACAGAATCTGTGACTCATTTGTGTACGGTTGTCTCCCCTCCCTCACAATGACTTAAACAAGTTTTCATGTCAAAATCAGCTCACCAAATTATTTTTACTGGAAACCTTTTCAAGCTTTGTACTTAGGCTACAGTGAAATGAGTTTGGTATACTGTGTGTAATCAGAAATTAGATTCTTTGCAGATGACATAATGCTATATAAAACTATCAAAACGGTAGATGACTGTAAATAGCTGCATGGTTATCTGGACAGGATATCTAGTTGAGTGGGTAAACATGGGATGAAGATAAATGCAAAGAAGAGACAGCTTATTAGGCACACAAATAAGAAACTAAAGGTTGATTATGATTACAAGTTTGGGATAGAATTGCTTGTTGAAGACGTGAGATATAAATACCCTGGCATTACATTTGATAACAAGCTTAACTGGGCAGAGCACATTGGACAGGTTATAAGAAAAGGTTTCAAAATTATGCACTTATTGGAGAGAGTGATGAGAGGATGTACGACAGAAGTAAAGGAACTGGGTTACAAAACTTTGGTGAGATCATTGCTTGAATATGGGACCCACATTTTGAGTATCAAATGTAGGAGTTTGAGAGGGTGCAAAAAAGGGCTGCTAGAGATGTTTCTGGAAATTACCGAAGAATGCAATCAGTTACAGATATGATAAAAGAGCTGGAATAAGTTTCATTGGAAGACAGGAGGAGGGTGAAGAGGATCATGGGAGTGCACAAGGCGTATATTGACGATGAGGCATGGAAAGATATTGTTGCAAGATTGAAAAGTAATGCATGGAAGGGAAAAGATGACCATGACCACAAGCTGGCACTCGATTTCAGGCACAAGAGTGTAGGAAGATTCTGTCTTTTAGTTAAGGGTGTCAGGGACTGGAATGATGAATAATTTCCCAAAACGTTGAAAGAATTTAAAGTTAAAATTTGTTGACGCCAAATGTAGGTAGATGCAGGAAAGGTGTTGCTTAACTATTTAATAATATGGAATGTGTTAAGTTCTCTGGCCGTTACAGCAGAGAACATTATGAGTGTTTGCTCAGTCTCAGTAAAAAAAAAAAAAGCAACGTTATGCTTTCCAAGCATACAGCTATTTTTTAAATTTTTCGTAGTGAACTTTAAGGGTCAAATACAAATCAAGTTTGTATTTAAGCAAGTTGGAGGGTATGACCTTTGAAACAATTATATGATTGCGCTATCGTCCCTGTTCGTGTTTAATACCTACCTCTATTAATGCCTCCGAGTTCTTCAAGCCCAAGAGATTTCATTCACCCTGAAACACAGGTCAAGTTTATATTGGGTCAAATAGGTCAACCTATCATAATCTTTCATCCTAAAAACTTGTAAAATTATTATTATTATTCTATATATCATCTTTCATTTTTACTTTTATTGCTGCTTCACATGAACAGATACAATTATACTTTCATCCAAACTTCGCCGTACTACATCCCATCTCTGCTTCTCATCTTTTTTCTCTATTTCCCAAAGATCTTCCTCCTCCTGTACTGTCCAGAGATTTTCATGTACTTTTCATCTGGTAATAACGCTGCTTGGAATTTCTTTGATACAATACTTAAGACATAATAATAACCCGATATAAAACACTTCCCATTGAAATAATATAAAACAAACATTAATTATTAATTATTTAAAACTAAGGGGCTGTGTATTCTTACAAACTGGAACTATTCTAGACCTATGACGATACGCAAAAAGCGGTCACGAGCTTACACTAGTTATAAATATTATTGTATCCTCGAATGAAATACGGTGTACGCTGTTCTGTGTTATACACTTGAATGTCTGTTCAGGCGGTCCTAAGTTACTTGAGTTCACACTGTGAGATGTAATGAATTCTTGGTAAGTCTTTCAGTTGATGAAAAAAATTTGGATAACAGGAGACTACAGACCTAGAGTCCTACACAACGCCTGTCCAAATGTCCAGTAGGATCTTTTGTTTTCCTGCGCGCTGTGTTGTTAATGTCAAGATGCAGGTCACGTGTGGCTAATTGTGTAGCACAGGTCAGTGCGTAGCTCAATTACTCAGCACCTGCACTTCCTGACGCTTTTTGTGTGCAGTGAGTCACCAGGCGGCACAAAGCTTGAGCGGCCGCTGGTAATGGAGCTGACAATCAACCCCGATCAGGCTGATAAAAGGCTCGCCCCGCCGCTGCCGGTCATTCGTTACACCGCCTCCCACGTCTCCGGGACCTAATCGTCCGCCTCGACTCCACAGACATAGTTTTTGTCCGAGATCCACCGACAAAGTGGGCATTAGGTCAGTTCAGATGCCGGCGGAGATAACGGATCCACAGAACACACAAGCAGCCACCGCGGTGGCAAGGTGCCTTAACCAGGTACTCGGCAAGAACATTACCTAGTTTACTATCGGCAACATTATAGCCCTATACGACAACCAACTCATTAGAAGTTTCCTAAAACACAGTGTTGACTGCAATTACAAGCTGCATTCTCTTACCCCACCACACCTCCTGTAGGAGGTACAATACAAACGGTGCAAAATCTTTGCATCTGGTTTCCTGAAATCTGTGATGCACATTAACGTCGCGTATTATGAGGTAGCGGAGCGTCCATTGTTTTTCCGAAATCCCGGACCCCATCTCCCCCTCCCATTTGGTGAGATTTTGTAAGATTTGGTCGGAACCCCCCCCCCCCCAAAGATGACGTAAGATTTTGACAGGACCTGTCCCCCCCCCCCCCCTGCCGACCGGTCTCGTAGTTTTTCTGAGACCTTTTTTTTAAGCTCTCCTGCTTCCGAGGGCAGTTATACACCCCCTCCCACTACCCTAAAGTCGCTATCCTCGTCGCTCGTCGTTTGTAGACCTTATAACCCCCTTAAAGTCGATATACACCTTCTTTGGAAACTTTTTTTAGCTCTACTGTCCATAAATAATTTGAAAAGATGACATGACATTTACGTCGATCCCCCCCCCCCTCTTGCTGAGATTTCACTGGACCCCCCCCCTCCCTATTTTTCACCTAACATAATTATTTATGGACGCTCCTTAGAGTGTATAGTCATAATCTGAAGTATTTCATTTTAACTGCACTGAAAGAAGTTGCTGTAACAACAGGGTCGCGGGCCTGACTCATGGTAAGCCTTCGCCGAGGCCACATAGCCGCCGGACGCGGACATGTATATAAGGAAGAGCGGCACCCGAACCATCTCTACACTACTGAGTGGCGGTATTCGCATATGCTCGTACGCTTCTCTGTGTTCTAGTGCATGCGTATTCCGACGCGCTCACGAAGCGTAAGCAAGGGTAGTACGCTTGCGCGCTACTGAGGGGCAGGACGCTGTGGTCTGGGGCCCAACAGAGCTAACAATTATTAGGGGTAGAGGTCGGCCTGATGTAGTGGATATTGGGATTGCGAAAGGGTTGCAACACACTGTAGCAGTAACCACGAAAACGGCCCTATCGTCAGATCATCTCCCAGTTATATTCTATATGAATATAGGGGTATCTAAACAACCAGCGAGACGCACAAGAGATTTAAGGCGAATCAACTGGGATCTCTACAAGCAACATTTAGATGAATGCATCAATAATGCTCCAACAGTAGAAGAGGTAGGTCCCAGTGTGGCGATGGACTTATTTGCGGGACTGGTGAAAGAAGCAGCAGATCTAGCGACTCCACCAGCACGACAACATAGGGAGAAGTCCAGGCAGTTACCTCCGGACATCCGACAGGCAATCACCCACAAGAACCGCCTGACGAGAGACTGGCAAGTCACCAGAGATCCTGCCACAAAACGTGTAATTAATAGACTGCAGAGGGAAATAAAGGCTGCTGTCGAAAAACACAGGAATCAAGAATGTGCTGGTCTTATCGGAACACTCAGAGCTGATGATGGTTCAGCCTGGAAAGTAACAAAACGCATGCTTCGCCGTCGGCAAAGAATACCACCGTTAGTAGTAGGCAACAGAATAGTCTGTGAACCTACAGACAAAGCGAATGCAATTGCTGACAACTTCCAAGCAAACTACCAGCCAATAGAAGAGCCTCGAGATGACTCCCATATCAACTTGGTCGCACAACGCCTGCAACAGTACCTCTCAGTTGATCCACTACCGGAGGACGACATTGACCCGACTACAACTGAGGAGGTCCATGCACTTCTAAAACGAGTTGAAATTAATAAAGCAGTTGGACATGACCAAATTAGTGGCCAACTTTTGAGGCAGCTTCCACAATCTGTGACTCAGTACATCAAGTCGGCATTCAACAACATAATGGCTACTGGTGAATACCCGAAAGTATGGAAGCACGCGGAAATTGTCCCTGTGCCCAAGTCTCGCATAGACAAGCGCTCCACGAAATCCTACAGACCAATAAGTCTTCTCCCCATCCTGTCTAAAGTATTTGAGAGAATTTACCTACGCAGGCTTCACAGGCACATAGAAGATGAAGTTATTCTCCCGAATGAGCAATTTGGGTTTCGGCGCAACCACTCCACGCCCCAACAACTATTACGACTCACAGAATATGTCATGGGAGCCTTCGAGAGACGGGAGTATTTTGGTGCCGTATTCCTAGATGTCTCCCGGGCATTTGATTCTGTCTGGCACGACGGCCTACTTTATAAGCTGCTGACGCAGGGATTCCCGCTGAAACACGTCAGACTAATTAAAAACTATCTGATTGGAAGAAGCTTCAGAGTGGTAACGGAGGATGCTGTCTCGGCAATAAAAACTATCCATGCTGGGGTCCCTCAAGGATCTGTCATTGGGCCGGTCCTCTATAACTTATACACCGCCGACGTCCCGAGAACCGAGCAACTGGAAACTGGTCTATATGCAGATGATATCACTCTTTACACTCGTAGTATCAGAGCCACGCACTTGCGCAACAAACTGCAGCGGGGATGCAACAACATCGAAAGCTGGGCGACCAAATGGAGGCTGGCATTCAAAAGCCAAGCGATCATAATAACAAGGAGGAGTGTACCCCCACTACAGCCAGTTCGACTGTTTGGAGAAGATATCAAGTGGACCAACACGGCGCTCTACCTTGGTGTCACACTAGACAAACGAATGACCTGGAAGACGCATATCCGAAACATCCGTGCAAAAGCATTAGGTAGGATGAGGGAGCTGTACTCCCTACTAAATCCAAACACCACATTGCACCCTACTACAGCAAGACTGCTATATACAACAACTATTAGGCCGCTACTGGAGTACGCTGCACCAGTGTGGGGCAACGCTGCTCTTTCACACTTAAAGTTGCTCCAAACAATCCAAAACAGGGCGATTCGATACGCATACAAACTGCCGCGAGAAACGCCAACCAAAACCCTTCATGAAATTAGCGGACTCCCACTTTTGGCAGACCGGTACAAAACAGCAGCGCGCAAGCTCTATGAAAAGACTAGGGAACATAATAACCCGCTAGTCAGACAACTAGGCTCCATGGACCACATTGACAATAGGTTAAGGTGGCCAGTGAAACTGATAAATGAACAAGTAGGTCCCTGAACGAAAGATCAAGGCACTTTAACTATGACACACAAAACCATCCGGGCCTGACATGCCTAGTAACGAAACCAGCCAAATTTTAAGGACAAATTAAATAAAAATGGAAGGAGATTCGCACAACTGCGCAAGAACTTCCCCGCACCCTAGGAGAGAAGAATCCCAGGTGATATGTGTCTGAACCGAACCATCTCAGTATCTGTGGGTCAGCCGACCAGTGAAGATGTTTCTACACCTGAAGAAGACGGCGGAGCTAGCCGTCTAAATATTGTGTTTCCACAACACTATCCGGCGGTACACCCGTGAAGACTACATTGCAGTCATACGCTGGTAAAGTCTTCGTTCTTACAGAGTACAAGATAACTGTGCATCATAATAACTCTGCATCGCAACAACTAATAACGTCACTTCTTGTCACCAGATGTTTATTCATAATTTAATTTAACTGCGACTGAGCGAAGATAAATAGTTTTACATTTTCTTTGCTATATGTTAATTCGACGAAGAATTATTAAAAAAACTTCCCTTCGTAAATCAATGGTTTCCTTTCCCCATTTCTTACGAACCACATTCTTTATCTCGGATGATCGAACTGCGGTTACAATGTATTAGTGTTGACTTTGCTGAAACACGATTTGCGATGTCTGTTATCCATTTCTACGTGAAAAAGTATCTTTCTAAATTTTTATTTACTTTCTGATTATAACTAGGACTCTAGTTTTAGTTGATGTAGCTATCGTTAGAGTCGGAAGAGAACTGTGCCAAGCGACCGAAACTGAAATCTTTATGATCAGATCAGCCATCGAACACACGTTCTCGTGAATACCATGAACTTTAATGATTCATTGCGCTGAAATCTCTATGTTCACGTGAATACCTAAATGTTTTTGTTATTTACATTCGTTAAATCCACAATGAACAGTTTAAACAGTTTATGTTCAAATGGCAATACAATGGGTTCACTGTTTTTGAGGCAGGATCCCGAGTATTTGTAATAAAACGTATTGAAGTAGTTTTATGCTCATAGTTTCCATCCTTTCCGTGCTCTACCTCATAGGACGTGAAATACGTCTCACTGCAGTTTCGACTTTAGATAGCAGAAGCAGCATGGTAGAAACGTCAGCATTTAAAACTATTTTTTTTTTTTTATGGTGCGGAAATATTTGACTGCATCCAGTGTTATATTTGTTTACAGCTATGGACGTGTGTCAGTTCTCCCTCTGATAAAAAAATTGAAAAAAAATCCTTTGTTAAAACAACGAGATGTTGTGGTATATAATATTTCATTTCGTTCTTTGTTAGGTGTTCCTGTAATCTCGCTGTTTATAGCATAAAGGCGGAAAATTAGCTGCCATATTCGTGTAAACCGTACGCGGTATAATAATAGCAGCGTTGTTTTCAGCACAGCGTGTTGGAGACGTTAATTGCATGTGAACTCATCCAAAGTGGATTTCTGAGAACTGCATATTAGTGACTTTGTTTGCGTTAAATTATACTGCTTTGTTCCGTTTCTAACAACTTGGCACAAAGACATGGCGAGCAAAAGGCGGCGCACGAACGCACCCGAATTTAATGCGAGTGAAACATTAACCTGCGTGATTGAGTCAATGCGTGATTTCTTCAACATGATATACGTACGACATAATTACAGGATTACACAACATAACATATAGTTTACTGACAGTTAATTATTGGAACAAACTTAAATGGAAAGCAGTCAAGTTGAATGTAAAATTATTGATTAAATTTTACTAGCATTTTGGATTATAGTGAATGATATTTAGAATTGTCGACAATTAAGAATTTTCTGAACCTCAGCCGAAACATCTCTTCAGTTCTGAAATTAATGCATTTTTATAACTGTAGGTATTACCCACTTCAATTTCTGCCACCGGTTTAACGAACCATTTAATATCTATCAGAACTGCATTGTTAGCACTTACTTAAAACCCCGCAATATTTCATCAGGCTTTCTTAGAAAGATATCCAACATACTTGTTGCCCTTGTGTAAAACTTCCTTCCCTTACTAAGTTAATTGCAAATCTCTGTACCCCTATGTTGCTTATCTTATTTCCCCACCAAATTGACACCTGGAAAATTTAAATTACCATCAATAATGATCATTCTATTCTCACCTCTGATCTGTGAATATGAATTTAGTTTCTTTTCCTAGCGCCTCATCCATCATTTTATCACTATAGTAAGCAGCCAACACCCTGGGATTTTCTTACCACCTCAGAAATCTATCCCTAGTAGCTTATGGTAAGAATCTATTAATAACAGAGAACTGTAGTAGTCTTTGCTGATCAATATGAAAATCCAAAACCCAATTGCTCCTCTTATAACGTGACGCACTGTCGCCACGTTGTAATGTACATTTTTTATTATATAAATCATAATGTTAGAGTAATTTACATAAATCTTGGGCGACCACCTAAATAGTATTTTTGTAATTTCCTAAAGTACGCAAGATTCCAAGTGAGGACTGTAAGGCAAAGGTGAACATTCAGAGTATCTTGTTGCAACGAATATTAAAGCATTATTGAGCTGTTTAGGCTTGAACCTATTCGTGGCCTTCCCGAACCACGGCGACCGGAAGTCGGACGACACATTCTGCTCCCTGGGGATGGGCGGTCAGCAAGGTCGCTCACCTAGCGGGAAATGCCTGCCGCCTGAGCACATGGTCGTCCGCGAACTTAGCCGAATATGTCCGACCTCTGTGATATACACGGGGCAAATAAAATATCGGTGATATCACGTGACATTAGGTGCCAACCTGAAGATCCAATCCAAATGAGCATATAACTTAAAATCCTGGGAAATTTCTATTAAATGTGATCTTAGATACTACAAGGGGCGGAGCCAGAAATTTCCTCGCAGATTGAAGAGCGATGAGCTTCATTCTATGCTAGTGTATTCTGTGGTGGACACCGAAAGTTGGCTTTTCTCGCTAACTGCTGAGTCCGACTCCTGGTGTCGGAAATCTGTCGCTGGAGTGGTTTCCGCACGGCAACACAGCCAGTAATGCGATGATGCGCATAACCACTAGGACGTGCCTGTAGCCGCCTTGTGAGACAAGTCTCACATACCGTGGGTCATCTCCGAACACCGCAGACATCAGACAAGCCATCTGATTTTGCATTCCGTGAAACTGAACCCTTAAGCGTCTTTGAGAGGATAGATCCATGTTATAGCTTTGTTAAAAAAAAAAAAAAAAAAAAAAACCCTGAGCCAGCGGCGTAATTTGCCAAAACTAGTTATTTTCGAATGGCATATTGTTCATTCGTGGCGCCCATGATTTTTTTAAAGTGTAAAGTCACAGTATTATGATACCTATATCTGAGGTCGTCATAACTTGTGTTGTACATTGTTTCCAAATATCATTATTTCTTGCATATTAATTCTGAGATGGATTTAAAAGTAAATACACAATTGTTTGCTTGCTCATGACGGCTAATTGTACCTCTGAGCGTTGCTTTTATGATTTTGCCAATTTGTGTTAATGTTAACGGTAAATTCGCTCAGACTTGTAATCGCCAATGATAAAAATAAATTTCATATCGTGACAGTTTTCCTATATTCCAACTAACATCGAGATTCTTGCAAAATCCATATTTACATTCCTTCATAAGACTAAATCAAAATCCCCATTTATTAATGATTAATCATAAATGTATGAACGATAAGTGACAGTTTTCCTATATTCCAATTAACATCAAGATTCTTGCAAAATCCATATTTTCACTCCTTCATAACACTAAAACAATATCCCTATTTATTAATGATTAATCATAAATGTATGAAAGATTAATATAACGTATTTATCCAACAAGACCCCTACTACACTCTATCTCCGCGGTACACTCTGTAACCATCCAGAAAATCGTCATAGTACTTATTCTTTTAACCAAACCTCTAAACCTATAATTACTTGTGGTTTGTGTATCTATACGAAGTTTCCAAATAATACTACTGTATTATTTATACTTCTTAGCTCACCAGTAAAGCTCTTATTTCTGGCTTTGCAATATTTTCAGCATTTACCTTCCCAGTTGTATCCTCGTCTGTTATTGTTTCAATAGCTTCACCTATTTCTTTAACATCAGTGATTTTGCCTATCGTGCATCTACAATCAGTATTCATTTTCCCCCCTTTAATGAAAGAGTTTATGAATGTGGAGAGATTCAAATAGAACCAAATGTAAAGGAGTATTTTCAAAGACACAGAGTAGGTGGATGAAATGAACACACTGATTCTTGTACTTCCAATATCTTAACTTGTGGAAACAAAATCTCACAAAAATATATTTTAACAATACAGACAGTTGCAACGGGAGAAGTTCCATTCTCCTCGTTGCTAATTTGAAACGGTAAACAATCGGGTATCATTTTATTCATTAATTGCTGTATAAATTTTATTAAAGTTGTCCATCAGATCATATCCCAATACTACGGTTACGAGAATAAAGTTTTCCCTCTGTATCTTCTTATATCTTATAAAAAGAGCCCGTTGTCCGCCTTTACACACGGCAACTCCCTGCAAATAGAGGTCCTTCAAATTTTGCAGAACAACTCCTATAGGTAAATCACAGGTAAGGCTCTTAAAGCAACCTGAGCTGATGAGGAACTAAGATTTTTTTTTTTATTATTATTTATTTATGTTGGCTTTTGGCCTGGTCGGCCATACTGCCAGGTTCTTTACATTTAATTTTACATTGGTTTATGTTTAATGTTTCAGTTAAATTACAATTTCTTAACCTTTATTTTACAATGGTTCATAAGTCCCATGTGAGATGGGTTACAATTTCTTTATAAAATATATCAAGTTATTGACTTTTCAATTGCACCGTGTGAGTCGTCGCCAAAAGCCCAGGGACCGCTTTTTGTATCTTTCCACCACAATTGAATATTCATGAAATAGTTCCTGTGATTGCCTTATCTATTTGTGAATAATGTAGCGTACTTGTATTTGTAACTATTCTCATTGGGTATTGCTTTAGTGTGTATGTTCTAGATAATGTGGAGTATTTTTGAAAGGTTAGTGTATCTACTTAGTTTATGACTGTTGGTCTAGGATTGGCTTGTCCACTTTGTCTTATATTTGAATATTTCCTTCTTTAAAAAAGGACATTATGGTTCTGTATATTGAGTGGTTGTTGGAAGAGAGTAGGATGGCTAAATTAGTTGGGAAGGGGATCTTGCACCTTGTGAGTTCCTTCAGCATTTTGTTTTGGATGTTGGTGTATTTTTTGCAGGAGAATAACAGGTGGTTGATGTCCCCTATTGCTCGGTCGGCACAGTCACATCTGGGGCTATCTCTTAGTCCTATCCGGTTCAAGTGGCTGGGAAAGTTGCCGTGGTGGAATCTGCTTCTGATTATATTAATTAAGTGGCGTCTGTTGATTTTCCAGCTGTAGAACCAGGGTTTGGAAGGAATATATGGTTGGATGTGTCCGTAGAAGGATCCTTTGTGGTGAATCGTATTGTTCCAATCGGTTTGCCATCTATTTCTTGCTCGCTGTTTAATATCTTGTGCATATGCTGATGGGGGTAGTAATAGTTCTTTTCTTTGTCCATCTGAGATGGCTTTCTTGGCTAGTGTGTCCGCGATTTCATTGAACTTAATCCCGTTATGAGAGGGAACCCATACTAAACTAGTTGTGATGCCTATGTTGTTGCTTATGTGTATTTCATTTAGTATTTCTATTAGTAGTGGCGCCATCTTATAATTCCACTTTGGTTCTGCTATGCTCCTGTGTTTTCTACACGGCGACATCACGCGCCCGGCCTTCGTTAACGAACAAGCAGTGGCAGAGATGCTATAACAAAATTCATGTTATCAGGAAGCGAATAGCCAGGATACTTTAATTCAGTTTGCTTTTCGTAGCATTTCATTTTAATTTTGATACTTACATTTAGTTAAAAACATATGGTAAAATTTCTCAACTGAAAAAAGTGGAATAAAATTGTATTTTACGATTAAATGAAGCCCTTCCAGTTGTTACCATTTTTCAGTCGTTACTGTCGCGCTGCTCGGCCATCTTTAGGTATTTGCATTGGACATCAGAGTTGATGTATTAAAAGTAAAAATTCTGGTGAATGTTTCATTACTTTAAATTCAGTGTGAATGTTTAACTTTGTATTTTAGCCAGATTAAGTCAACATGTACTGAACTTTGACCTTAAAAACGGGACTATTCCAGACTCGTGGCCACATGCAAAAAATGGCAATAGTCTTACACATAGTTCTATGTTTCATTACTTTAAATTCAATGTGAATATTTAACTTCGTATTTTAGCCAGATTACGTTAACCTGTACTGGACTTTGACCTTAAAACCGGGAGTATTCCAGAATCATGACCATAAGCAAAAATTGGTAATAGGCTTACACATATTTCTATTAACAAAACTGAAACCGGGTAAAAATTTGTACTTTCATATTATCCAAAAAAAAAAAAAAAAATTGGTACGCTGTTGGTAAGCTATTAATACAACTGTAAATGTGTTAAAATTCTGTACATTCACCATTATTATCTTTTTTTAAAAAAGAGTCTGTCACAATTAGTAAGCTACAGAGAAGTAATTAAACACTTTTTTTAAAACTTTTGGCTTTACGCCTCGTCAACGTCACGGTCGTTTAAGGCGGGATAGGACTGGAGACAAGAAACGGGAAGGAATTCAGCCATGGCCCTTTGAAGGAAGCATCCCGGCATTTGCCTGGAGTGATTTGCGGAAACCAAGGAAAACTCAAATCTGGATGCCCGGACAGGGATTCGAACCGGAGTCTTCCCGTTAAACTTTGTCTCTCTCTGTTTTTTCTGCAAGTTGGGATGTACGGAACTCACGCAGAATCTGCTGGTTGTATTTTGGCTAGGTTTTGATTAATGTACAGGCTATGGTCTGGCGCGTGAAGCGTGTCATATTCTGATATGAAGTCAGAAATGTGAGACATTTAAAAGTATTCGCAAATTAGTATACCATTTTTCTTTGAACGCGATTCGCGCATAAACTACAGTCGTATTTTGACGGGCTTTGGAATAATGTACAACTATTGTTCCCGAAGATAAAATTTGATTTATTTGTGAGGTAAAGTTGAGAAATTTAAAATAAAAGTGTCCATAATTTACTATTCATTTTTTGTTGAAGTCGTTCATTACAGGTCTAATTTTGTTATTTCTCGCAGTCTAAATGTACATATATTTTTATATAAATATCAAAAGAGTGGGATTCAGCATTTCATCATATATATTATTTCAATAAGGTATTTTTTTGTCACAAGCCTGTATCTTCTTTCATACTTAACCGAAATCAATGAATGAGGTGTCATTTTAAAGCTTATGGTCTCCACTTTGGTCACATCATATTTTAAGAAATGAAGTTTTCGGAATTCGACCCTTAAAGGGCAAAAATGTCAATCTTTCTAAAATGCTGTTTTCTGTGTTACGAGTCATTTATCTCCCTGGATACGTATATGAAATCGTTTAATGTAGTATCATTTTAAAGATTAAGATCTCCGCTTTAGTGACGTCATATATTAAGACAGATATTTTTCGGAATTCGACCCTTAAAGGGCAAAAGTATCAATATTTTTGCAATGCGTAATTGTGTCACGAGCGATTTATCTCTCTTAATATCTAACCGATATAAATAAATGAGGTATCATATTAAAGACTAAGGTCTCCGCCGTGGTAACATTATATTTCAAGAAAAGAATTTTTCGTTTTTCGACCCTTAAAGGGAAAAATGTCGATTTTTCTAAAATGCGTTTTTTGTGTGTCGAGCCATTTATCTCCCTGAATATCTAACCAAAATCGATAATTGAAGTAGGATTATGAGGAGTAATGTCTCAGCTTTGTGACATGATATATTAAGAAAGAATTTTTTTGGAATTCAACCCTTAAAGGGAAAAAGTATAAATTTTTCAATAACGCATTTTTGTGTCACGAGTGATTTATCTCCCTTAATATCTAATCGATATAGATAAATGAGGTATCATATTAAATAATAAGGTTTCCGCCGTGGTAACATTATATTTTAAGAAAGGAATTGTTCGTAATTCGACCCTTAAAGGGCAAAAAAGCCAACTTTTCTAAAATTCGTTTTTTTATGTCTTGAGCAATTTGTCTCCCTGGATACCTAACCAAAATTGATAAATAAAGTAGGATTATGAGGAGTAATGTCTCAGCTTTGTGAACTAATATTTTAAGAAAGAATGTTTTTGGAATTCAACCATTAAAGGTAAAAAGTTTAAATTTTTCAATAACGCATTTTTGTGTCACGAGCGATTTATCTCCCTTAATATCTAACCGATATAGATAAATGAGGTATCATATTAACGAATAAGGTTTCCGCCGTGGTAACATTATATTTTAAGAAAGGAATTGTTCGTAATTGGACCCTTAAAGGGCAAAAATGTCAACTTTTCTAAAATTAGTTTTTTATGTCTTGAGCCATTTATCTCCATGGATATCTAACCAAAATCGATAAATGAAGTAGGATTATGAGGAGTAATGTCTCAGCTTTGTGACATAATATTTTAAGAAAGAATGTTTTTGGAATTCAACCATTAAAGGTAAAAAGTTTAAATTTTTCAATAACACATTTTTGTGTCACGAGCGATTTATCTCCCTTAATATCTAACCGATATAGATAAATGAGGTATCATATTAACGAATAAGGTTTCCACCGTGGTAACATTATATTTTAAGAAAGGAATTGTTCGTAATTGGACTCTTAAAGGCAAAAATGTCAACTTTTTTAAAATTCATTTTTTAAGTCTTGAGCTATTTATCTCCCTGGATATCTAACCAAAATCGATAAATGAAGTAGGATTATGAGGATTAATGTCTCAGCTTTGTGACATCATATTTTAGGAAAGAATGTTTTGGAATTCAACCATTAAAGGGAAAAGTATAAATTTTTCTATAATACATTTTTGTGTCACGAGCCATTTATCTCCCTTGATATATAACCGATATAGATCATAGTAAAGTTTAAGGTCTCCGCCATAGTCACATTATATTTTAAGAAAGAATTTTTCGTTATTCGACCCTTAAAGGGCATAAATACCAGTATTTCTTAAATGCTTTTTTTGTGTCTCAAGTCCTTTACCTCCGTTGACAATTAAACAAAATTGATAAACGAGGTATCATTTAAAAGATTAAGGTCTTCGTAATGTCTTCGGTTCCGTTACCACATTTTAAGAAAGAAATTTTTAAAAATTCTAACCTTAGAGGTCAAAAGTATTAATATTTTTGCAGCGCATTTTTCTGTCATGAGCTATTTATTTCCCTTGATACCTAATCGAAATCAATAAATGACGTATCGATTTAAATATTAAATTATCCACTATCGTCACATCATATTTTAAGAAAAAACTTTCTCTAAATTACACCCTTAAGGGACAAAAATAACATAATTTCTCAAAACTTTTTTTTTTTTTTTTTACCTCGCTTGATAACTAACCGAAATCGATAAATGAGGTATCATTTTAAAGACCAAGGTGGCAGCTTTGGTCACATGATATTTTATAAAAGAATTTTTTTTTGTAATTCGACCCTTAAAAGGCAAAAGTATCAATATTAGTTATAGAACGTGTTGATTTTTTAAATTTTTGTTTTTATTATATGCCATTTATCTTCTTCGATACCTAGCTGAAATCGATAAATGACATATCGTTTTAAAAATTAAGGTCTCCAGCTAGGTAAAATCATAAATTAAGAAAAAAATGTTCATAATTTGGTGCTAAAAGTGGTAGCGCGTATGAGACTATTCAGAGCCAAGTCCCCAGATTTCAGCAGCGGATATCACAGAGAAGTCAATAAACTTTTTTTTATTCATTATGTTGTGAGTATTTTGCTGTGTACCTATTACACTAAAAAAAATATTTGCTGCAAAACTACGGTTCTGCTATTCATTATATTATAAGCATTCAACCTCACTATTCGTCGCATTTTATTCGCGAAATTTTCGCACGGGTCGTCTAGTAGTAAATAATTGTCTTAGCAGTATAAGGCAGTTGATTTTCTAGATGCTGCAAGCAAAACATTTTTTAAAAAAAAAATCTTTATAAAACTGGATATACAAGTCAAAAATGTTTAAGGAACTTCTTTCATTTATTGACATTACTTACTCTTTAACAAGAACCATGTAAAACTTAAATTAAAAAGTTATCTAGCAACTATCACAGTCATTATTTTGAATAAATGATTCAATTGTTAAATTGGTTCACTGGGCCTAGTACTGCTTTGAGCAGTTGAGGAGTTAAATCAGTCACTGTTACTGATCAGTTGTGATAAGAGCAGTTTTATTAGTTTCAGTTTTGGTGTACAATGAAAGTATATGTAGATTAAATTTGCTGAATGATTGTGAATTGAAATTTATGGAGAAAAAATTGATATTAAATGTGAATACTTGTTTAAAATGAAAAAATAAAGTTAACTTAAATTTCAGTTTAACCAACTTTGGTGCTGACGGAGCCCTAAGGAATAACTAATAATATGCCATCAAGACTACCAACCAGCAATGAAGAGAAGACCACTCACGAGAAGATTCAGGGAGGAAATGTCCCAGGACAACAACCCCCAACCGACCAGCTTTAATGATGAGACTGGCGAAGATGAGTGATCCAGTAATTTGGAAAAATTTAAACGTTAACTTTCGTTTAAGTGATGTGTTAACATTGACATAATCGGTTTAAGAAGTAGGTAGCCCGTACATTAACAATCCATGCGATAAAAGTTGCGGATATTTATTTAGGCAATAATTCTGTGAGAATAGGTGAAAATAAGGTTCAGTTTAAAATGACCTAATTATGTGTAACCAAACAGCAATATTGTAACTATTAGATTCTAATGACGCATAAAGTTAGTCATATTAATAGTATTTCATTGTTTTTGATGACTCTTATTAAAGCCAATAGAATCGCAGCAAGGGATCGAGTTCGGCTGGAATAAATAAATTCCTTCGCGTGTGTTCACTTTATAAATGGTATAAATGTCTTCGTCATTCGTCTTGCTGATGTAATCAGAAATATCGTGCGCGGAGACGGCTGCATCTATTAATATGCCCGCATAATTCGTGGCTTCGCGGAAGGCTGCTATTTCAGAATCATAAATCTGCTATATCTTCATCTTTTGATTAATGATCACTCAGAGCAAACGTATTTGGAGATTAACGATACTTTCAGTGGTGATGAGTGAGGTTCGTGCCTACTATTTCATTTACAATTCCGAGATAATTCTTTATCATATTAAACAGCACCTTGTTGCCTTAGAGACATCTGGGAAAATTAATTTAACTGTTATCCAAAATTCATTCGCCAGATAGATCTTACTACAATATGAATCAAGATGATGGAAAATCTTGAAATATTGTAATTTGGTTGGCTAGTATTACAGGAAACAATTTTTCACTGTGAATAGTTTGGAGAAATAAGCACATAATTCTCTCTATGAATAAACTATTTACAGAGGAAGATGAAGAGAGTGCTGGGAGGATGCATTACTGCTGGGAGGATGTATTACTGATGAAAATTGGAAGTATATTGGTAGAATAATTAGGAATAGTACTTGGAGGTAAAAGATGGCTATGACCACAAGCTGGCACTCGATTTAAAGCATAAAGCAGTGAGAATATTTTCTGTTTTGGATAAGGGTGTTAAAATTGGAATAAATAATCAAGAGAAGTGTTGAAAAATTTATCAAAAATACTGAAAGAATATAAAATTAAAATCCGTAAAGAGCAAAACTTTGGATTGGTAAATTGCATTCGACAAATTTTAGACCAAAATAATAATAATAATAAATGGGAGAATAGGTGTGTAGGGAAATTTTCACAGGAGCATATGTTCCATTTAAATTAAATATTTTAAAACATTTAAGCGCATTTCGATTCGGAACTTGTTCGTGTGCGAATCATGTGTTAAAGTGTGGGGTAGTGAATAAGACGAATTAGAAGATTTTAGATTTTGATTTGCGGATTGGACGAGTAAAGTTAAACATCGAAAACCTGCGGAAGGAACTTGAAGAAATAGAGAGAACTACATATGAAAACTTGCTAATGAAGAACAATTTGAATAGTCGACAAATGGTCAATTCGGATGTTGACATGATTGGTTCAGTCTCAAGCACAGGCAGCTGTATAGAACAAGACATCCAAATGGATGATGAAATGGAACAAAATGTAAAAAACAGATAGCAGAAGGGGGTTCCAGGAAGTGGCAAGGAAAAGGAAGAAGGACAGACAAGCTAAAACAGATTCGTGTCAGCGAGGAAATTACTACACAAAATAGACTTACATCGCCGCAACAACAGGAAAAATTGAATCATTCTAAGCCGACCTCGGTAGCGTAGGGGCTAGATAGAGTGCTAGCTCCGCGTGCCGAAGGTCGCCGGTTCGAGTCCGGCCGAGGGCATGGGTGTTTAAGTGTTGTGTGTGTGATTGTCTTGTTCGTGTTGTAGTGTCCATGTTTCAATACTTGATAGCAACAAATCACATTGAGCTGGCTGTAGGGCCTCAGTAGCCGAATGCCATTAAAAAAAGAAAAAAAAGAAAAAAAAATCATTCTATAGAAAGTAAAGTGAATGAATAATCAACAGGTACGAACGCCGCTCCAAGAGAAAACTTACCACCAATCGTGATAGAATTGGTTACAGACTATATAAAGATCCATCTTTATATAGATAGATATAGAGATCTATGTAAAGATGGATCAAATAATTAAGAAACATCTACGAGGACATCTGAAAGTGGTGTATAGAGGTAACAGTCTAAAATGTCCGGTTGACAACGGTCAAGACTACGAATTTATAAAACAAGTCCATATTACACGTACCAGTTACCACAGGACAGACCACTAAAAGAGGTCATTAAATGCTTCGCA
Source organism: Vandiemenella viatica (assembly GCA_031002005.1). Classification (NCBI taxonomy): domain Eukaryota; kingdom Metazoa; phylum Arthropoda; class Insecta; order Orthoptera; family Morabidae; genus Vandiemenella; species Vandiemenella viatica. The sequence continues at coordinate 152,399,868 of JARYHS010008075.1, forward strand.
ACCTCGGTAGATCCTGAAGAAATTAATCAGGAATTGAAACAAAAGGGGTACCCCGTTCAAAATGTGCACCAATTTAAAAAAAAGAAAAAACCCAAGGAAACCAGAAAACTAATACCGTTGGCGATATACCAAGTAACGATTGCGGCAGGTCAATCCTCTAAAAACATCTAAAATGAACGTACAATTCTGTACAGTAGGGTACAAATAGAAAAATATAGAAGTCTCTTTGGGCCACCTCAATGTGTAAGGTGCCAGAGGATAGGCCATACTGCAAACTATTGCCAGTTGCCTTAAGTGTGTCAACTTTCATTCCACAAAGGAATGCAAATTACTTGACGAAACTAGAGCAAAATGCGTCAACTATCATGGTGACCATCCTGTTTCATGGAGAGGTTGTCCTCCTTTCCAGACAACAATAAAGGCAGTAGCGACCAACCGACTCAGAAACGAAACAAAAAATCAACTACAAAATCAGGAGATAGTTGGAAACACCAAATCAAGGAAAGATGCAAGTGGAGGTAGGGGAAGCAACCAAGACCAACGAGGAGAACGGAACAACTATGCTGACGTCACTGCGGGCAGAGGCCATCGCGTGAACAGACAAAAAGAGTTCTACAACGAACAGTACAATGGATGGGAAAATGAAATAAAAGACATGGCGACGGAAATTGTGGGTACAATAAAGACAATGCTGATAAAATTGAAAGAAGTAACGACAAGAATAAAAAATACTAGAGGAACATTGGGGAAGATCACGGCCTTAGCAAAAGGTATTTTATTACTGTTTGAGTAATGACCAGAAGTAACAGTCAAAAACTCAAGACTCAACAATTTTCTTGTGGAATACAGACGGTGTGAAAGGAAAAATTGAAGAATTAAAGGAATTTATCGATCGAAATAGAGTCGATATTATTTTAATCACTAAAACATACCTAAAGATGAAAGACAAAATCAATACAGGTGGAATGACCTTCTATAGAACTGATCAGCTTCGACAACTGGGAGGAGTAACAGTAATTTGTATTAGAAATAGTATAGTGCACCAGGCAGTATAGATACCACCTCTAATGTAATCTGAGGCAACAGCAATTAAACTACAGTCTAGAGAGAGCCATGTTGTCAAAGCAGCCGCATATGTATCACCGAGTAGGAACTTGTTGGAACAAGAAAGCTATACTCTCTACAGGCAACGAAGTATTAATCGGAGGAGACTTTAACGCGAAATGCTCAGGCAGGACAAACTAAAGAGGAGAACCTCTGTTTGGACTAACGGGAGAAAGAAACGTAGAAGTGATTGGCCCAGTGGAGCCAACCTACATACCTTCAAGCCACCACTTGCTCCCAGACATTTTGGACATCGTCGTAGTTAAAAATATATCTCAAGAAGTGAACTTGGCCACGATCAACGACTTATCATCGGATCATCAACCTGTTAAAATCAAGCTAAACACAAGGATTTTAATACACAGAATGCCGAGCAAGAGAATAGAAGAAGACTGGAGGTATCACAGTGACTTAGTCCAGAGTAAAACACGTACTAACATTACGTTAAATACAGCGGAAGAATTGATGCAGCAGTAAGCCATTTACAAAGTGTAGCTATGGAAGCAGCAAGTAAAGCATCCACTACCATTATTGTTAAAAAAAAAGCAGACTTACCACCCCTTCCTGAAAATTTGAAATATCTAAAGAATAGATATCGTAAATTATGGCAACGCTAAAGGGATCCACAAGATCGCAGGGAATTTCATCGGTTGGCTCGGGAAATGAAACGAAGACTTGCCGAAAGAAAAATAGAAACATGGAAGAACTAGATGTCTAATTTGCTATTAGAGAAGAAAGAAGCATGGCAGCTAATAAGGGCGCCCAAAACTGTATAAACAGGCCAGATGATGTTGCCTTCCTACCTCCAACTAAGGCAGAAGTGTTGGCAGAATCATTTGCAACTCAGTTCAGAACTCCTGATTATCAGCTGAAAGCGAGAGAAAAGAAAATGGAGGAAGAGATTCAGCAGCATTCAGCAAACATAAGAGATGGCGCTACACTATTCCACAGTTAACTACACCACGAGAAGTTCAGTGAATAATTAAAAAACTGGCGATCAAAAAGGCACCTGGCATAGATAACTTCACGAATAATCATCACAAGAAGTTGCCCAGAAAAGAGATAGTGTTGTTAACTAGGATAATTAATGCTGGAATGACGAGAGGCCATTTCCCTACACCATGGAAAACAGCAAAGATTCTAAGATTGTGACTATTCCAAAACCAGGTAAAGACCTGTCCAAGCCCGATAACTACAGACATTTTATCCTTCTGAGCTCACCAGGAAAAATCATGGAAAGAATAGTCCTAAAGAGGATAACAGAAAATTAAAAAGGGAACGCTGCAATCAGAGAGGAACCATTCGGGTTCCAGTAGAGAGTTTCGGTAACAATGTTATTATTACGCCTAGTCGAGGACATATTGACAGCGTTCAACAAGGGAAAGTCTGTAGCAGCAATACTCATAGACGTAGACAAAGCCTATGATAGAGTGTGGAGAGACAATGTAATATGCAAGCTGGAGGATATAACGAACATCCCACACTGCTACACAAAACTGATTGCAAATTACTTGAAGGGTAAAAGATTCTTCGTTGCATGTGAGGGTTCGAACTCGTTAATTCTTGACGCCGTGGATGGAATTACTCAATGATCAGTACTATCGCAAACTCTGTACAACAACTACGCAAATGATATTCCTTTATCATCCGAAGTCGAATTCACCCAATTCGCGGATGATAAGACGAAATATACCATCGGATACAGACATGACACAAACATCAGAAGACTGAAGAAAGGCATAGACAGACTCACCGAATAGTGTAGAGCAAACAAAGTAACGATCAACACCACCAAGTGTGCTGCAGTATATCTCACTAAGAGAAAAACGGACTTTGAAAAACTACCTCAGTTAAAAATAGACGGACAAACGATACCGTGGACAAAGTCACATCAATACCTAGGAGTCAAACTTGACCAAGTGATGCTGTTCAGAGAACATATCAGGGAAAGAATTCGAAAAGGAATGGCTACAATAATCAACTTATACCCGATACTAAGTAGTAAAGAACTGACACTTCGGACTAAGAGCAGAATATAAAAGACAGTAGTACGGTTGTTTCTGCTATATGGCTGCCCAGTTTGGGGAATATCGGCAAATTCGAATACTGAACATTTACAAAGACTACAAAATCGCTGCTTGAGAATAATCCTTGTTGCGAGAACGTACACGCCTGTTAGACAACCCCATGACCAAACAGGAATAAACTACATTAAAGGTGAAGTTAAAACACAGGCAAAAAATATTTAAAGAGAAACATATAGGGCCTCGACTACGACGAGATGGTACGCGTGAGCCCAAACCATGGCACAAATACAAGGTACCTCTAAGTATCTTAAGACAGGAGGAGTATTATATGGGTTTCTCCGTAAGACCACAAGAGCTGTGGTCACAGGTTTTTCCCCAAAAGTGATAAAATAAAGTGTGCTCCCAAACCTATAATCTTACTCTAACAAGCAAAGCTTCGCAAGGAAGTGGTACTTTGGAATTAAAAAAAGGAAAAACCATTGAAGCTTACCAGTATCTGTAGTAACTAAATATTGGTAGGAAGTATCTAAACTATAAAATATGCATCCGGTATGATTTTCTTACTGCAATAACATCTAAATATTTAATTTGATTTAGTTTAATTGCGATTAAACGCATGCTTCTGTGAAAATTTTACTATATACCTGCTTCCCATCTTGTATACAAAAATAATCTATCTCGTACTTTCCCCAAACTGTGTGATGTTCTTAGTACGCAGTCAAAGAATACCTCTCCGCTCTCAGGAAGAGTCTAAGAAATCGGTAAATGAGAATTTGTTTAGAAACGATGCACATTCAAAATATATTTCGGAATTCTCGAGAAACAGAAGTAGAGTTTTCAGTTAAGTAATAGTTCTATTAAGCAAATGAAGTACATCACAGAAAAACATAGTTGCAAGTGAAAGAACATCAGTAGTTCGTATTTTATAGTGTGCGCTATTTTTTATTTCTTATAGCTATACGCCTCGTCGACGTCGAGGTCATTAGAAGCAGGATGGGACTGGAGACAAGGAACTGGAAGGAATTCGGCCATGTCTTTTTGAAGAAAGCATCCTGGCATTCACCTGGAGTGATCTGGGGAAACCATTGCTTAGCTAAAGCAGTAAGGGAGCCCATTTCCAGTGATGATGGGGTCAAGACTATACCTTTTTTAGGTTAGGGGCTGCTGTTGAAGGGATGGAAATAAATAATCAAAGTGGTACTGATTGTAGATCCACGATGGGAAAAATCACAGATCTTGAAAAAATAGATGTTGCTAAAACAATAAGTCACTGGGGTAACACAGGGAAGGAGGAGGTTAATGCTGAAAATATAAAGCCAGTAATAAGGGTGTTACTAGTGAACTGTAGAAGTATAATGAATATAGTAATCGAATTTGCAAACATAATAGAGATACACGAACCACAAGTAATAACTGAAGTAGATAGTTGGTTAAAAGAAGAAGAACTAGACAGTGCGGTTTTTGAGTGTACCGCAGAGACTAAGGAGCAATTGGTGGAGTTTTCATACTAGTTAACAAAAACTACCACAGTTTACTGGTGTTAATCGATCATGACCATGAGTTACTTGGATAGATTTCTGTGGTAATAAAAAAGAAAAATTCAGGGTGTTGGCTGTTTAGTGCAGTGGAAGAATGAAAGATGAGAGGATCTTGGGGAGAAATTAAATTAATACTGAGATTTCAGAGATGAGAATAGAATGATCATTATTGGTGGGGATTTCAATTTACCAGGTATAAAATGGGTAGGAAATAAGATTAATAACACAAGGGAACAAAAATTTGCAAATATCCCAATAAGGGAAGGAGGATTTACACAAGTGGTAGATCAGAACACTAGGGGACAAAATTTTTGGATATATTCCTAATAAAACCCGATAATAACCTTGTGAGGTGTCAAGTAACCGAAGGAATAAGTGATCATGAAGCAGATCTGATGGATATTAGGGAATTCAGTAAACCAGCAGCAAAAATTGAAGGGGGAAATAGGTACAATTATAAAAAGGCACAAATTTCGAATTTGAAGAGATATTTCAGAGATCGGTTCAGCAAAATGAAGGAAGGCATTAGTGCAGTAGAGTCAAGGAGGGAAGAGTTCAAGGAGATAGTAGGAAAGGGCAAAGAAAAATGTAATCCAAAAAAGAAAATAAAGGTAGAAACTTGTGTACTATAACAGGGAGGTGAGGAGGTTAAAGAGGTTGTTAAGAAAAGATCATAACAGAGTTAAGAGATAGCACGGTTATAAGGAATATTTAAAACAACTAAGCAAGGACAAGATGGGTTTATGAAGAGAATTGTCAGTGCAGGGCGACCATTGACTGATGCCTCTAGAAATTTCTATGGCTATGTTAGAAAACTGAGGGGAAGAGAAGGTGTTGAGACGCTTATGGATTAGGATGGAGAAGAAGTTACTGAGTATTTGAAAAAGGCAGAGAGTTTAAGTAACAGGTTTAGCGAGAGCATTAGGGACAATGAATCAGAAACAGGTGGGTCTAACTCGGATAACGAGCTTAACACACAATTAGAAATGAACAGACAAAAAAAAAAAAAAAAAAAAAAAAATTGAAATTCATCCTGAGAATATCATGAAGGAAATAAGAAAGCATAAGAAACATAAAGGGGCAGATGTAGATAATATTACTACAGATATCTTAAAGATAGCCGAATGTGACATTGTAAATTATCTTGAAATATTATTTAAATTGATTCTGAATACTTGCTGCTTACCGTAGGACTGGAAAAGTGCTACAGTATTGCCGGTACAAAAAGGAGGGGGAAAAAGGCTGGAATGGGATTCACTGGAAGACAGGAGGTGGGTGAAGAGGATATTGGGAGTGTACAAGTCATATATTGGTGATGAGGCATGGAAAGATATTGGTGTAAGAATGAAAAGTAATGCTTGGAAGGGAAAAGATTACCATGACCACAAGCTGGCACTCGATTTCAGGCACAAGGGTGTAAGTAGATTCTATTTTTTTGGATAAGGGTATCAGGGATTGGAATAAGTTACCAAGAGATATGATGAATAATTTTGTATTATCAATAATGGATATAACCAACTCATGTAAAAGGGGAAGTTACTTGTCACAAACAAATAATGACAGCGAGTGTTCCTTACATGTTTGTGCCAAATAACTGTACAGGAAACTCGCGATTATCTAAAGATCGAACAGCATTTACATGTTGTAGTGAGTAATACAGATGCTGCATCCCACTATGAACAAAATATAATGCAGTTACTGATACAAGCAAGTAATGAAGACAGGTGACAGATCATTGCCGGATTAAAAAAGCTAACTGATCAAAATATGTAAAAAAAAATCGAAGAAAGCATTGAAACTTAAACTTAAATAAAATTACGTCGAGATTATTATAGGTAGGAGAAGATGGAGAGTAAGGAATGTGAAGGAATTTGCTTATTGCATTTTCGACTAGAATGATTGATTTCGGAAAACCATGGCAAACCTAAATCTGGATGGCCCTACGGGAATTTGAACCCGCAGCCATCCGAACGCCACCAGGTCCGAACGTTTCAATGCACCCCCCAGGCTCAGTCAAATCAAGCATGTTGGTGGATTGAAAGTGTCTTTTTTACTAAAATATATTTATTTTCTGAATCTTATAATGTAGATAATGGGATGGTACCACGCCCTGTTATAAATTACTGACGTTTCGATCGAACTTCTACGGAACTTTTCAATGACAAAATTGCAATTAGATATGTTTTACACCCTCAACTGAGCACAACTATCGCTCTTCTGAAATGTGTGCGTGGTGTGTTGCTCAAGGTTAAAAACTTGAAGATATAATTTTAGTTTTTTACTAAAAATTTGAGAAACAGATACAAATTTACAGTAATTGCGGTAGGTTCTTTTATACCCATTTTTGGAACGGTTTGTTTTGTTTGGTTTTATTTTGTGATGGCGCTACGAGATGAAGGTATCGATTTATTATTACGTGGAATTATCATTTTTCTTTCTCTTGCAAATGCAGGAAAAATCATTGACTATCTTAAATGTAAATGATCTCAAATCATCCAGATTAAGAGGTTCATTTATTTTAATTGCGTATAGGTGAGCTGTTGTGTACGGTACCCGTACATTGCTAAATATTTCAGTCGTAGCCGTGAAATTCAAGACGTCTAGTCACACGGAGGACGTAACGTTGTTATATCATCAGATATAGGTATTCCCTCCATATCCTTGTATTTGCTTATAACAGACAGAAGCAATTTGAGAGTTATCGTACTTAATCTATCACATCCAAACACTGCGTTCCTGTAACATCTCAGATCCCTTAGCTGGCATTCTTTTAATTTATCATGTGGTCAGAGGAATGAATTTTTTTAAAAAAGTATCGTTTGTAATACTGTGCATTCTCATTAATTAAATTGTTTCGCGTTGTATTGCAGTAAGTATGGACTACCGTCTTCGTGTAGGCCAATACATCTTCTGCTGGCAGAAGTCACCACCGTGTGACGTAGTCCTGGAGAGAGGGACCACCAGTCACGCGATGAGGCTGACTATTTATGGTGCACTTAATTCGAAGCTGGGGCAGGCTGCTGGCTACAGCTCTCATTAAGCTACCTGCGTGTTCGCGTTTTTTGTGTCACAACTGTGATCCGGTTGAGGCGCTGTGGGAGCAGCGGTGTATTCCTCATGAAAGGCCTTACTTAGGAGACCTTCGCTCAACTTACCCCCCACTTCGATGATACAGGAAACCTAGGAGAAAAACCGGATATTCCCAGTGTGTCCTAAACAACATTACAAGGACCGTAAGTCGGGTTGTTTCTGGGAAATAACAGTGGCGTTCTCTGTGGACCAATTAACAAACTACTTCAGGCGATCCGATGTTGTGCTCATTAGCTGCTTCGGAGAATTGTATCCGGTAGTAAGAGTTCCTACCCGAAGTAAGAAATCAGTATTGTCTGTCTCATTTGTTATAAGTGGTGGCTAAAACGTAATGGAAAACAATATCTATTTTGGAACACTAAGTAACCAACCAAAGTCTCAAGACATAAATTGTATCGAAGATATCCCCTTCAATCGACAAAAACGTTTTAGGTATAGTTTCCTACCGTACAATTTTTAGAGTACTTATTTTCGTTTAAACAATTAATTTTCAGGAATTAGCCGCTGCAATAACCTTGGAATTAGCTGATAAGAAGTCTACAGGTGTTCGAGGAACTTCTAATCCAGGGTAGATTTGAATGTAGCTGCGATCCTGTATCGTGATAACTTCATGCAGAAACCTTGAATCAACAGGAAGCAGGACCCATATTTTTTAGTTAGTTTTGCTTTTTGGTTCTCGAGCCCCATAAGATTTATTGTTTTCCAAGCATTGCAGAGTTGTTCGCTGCCAGAGTCCATTTCCTCAGAGGCCTAAATTTCAGGTGTAAATTGGTTCCTTCATTTGGCTATTCGGCATTTTATCGCCGTTCCTCCCAAGACCCGTCTTCTCGAATGGAAGCTACTCCTGGATTATAGTCAACACGCCACTCATTGGTGTCCGCTATGAGGTTTTAATTCTTAATGTTGCCGATCACAAACTGAGTTTTATTTAATGGGTCATCAGTTGCCGTAACAACGGAAGTCAATTGTTTGCTGCTATTTTCAAGATGGCCGCCGTGAAATAAGATTATTCGATCTTCTTGTTGCTGGAGATAACAGAAAACTCTTGACATAAATGCTGAATATAAAACTCACTTTTCCAAAGTAATACCGAATAAATAACCTACAAACTTTACCGTGCGACTTTTAGAAGTTACTAACACTGCAACTACATTTATTCCAATTAAATTGTATTTAAAATGGTAGTACATTCGACCATTCGGTAAGCCTGGCCTTATTGTCCGCAAGAGTTGTGTACGATAATCTCAATAACAGACATTGGTCATTTTCTTTCCCATATGACAGCTCTTCTAGTCTTCGACGCCAAAGGGGGTTAGCTGGTGTAAATCCTGGTTGCAAAGGAAATTTTCATCATCATTACATGGTTGGCGGGGTACATGGTGCAAAAGACCTTGTCAAATTACCAGCAGTGAGACGCTACTCTGAGTTGTACTAATTTATAATAAAACATCTTTAGGTTGGGAAAATTATTATAACAGCTTCAGAGAAAAAGCATACTGTAGGAGGTATCTGACATGTGGTAAGGATGTAACAATCTTAAAAAAAAAAAAAATGTTAATAGAGAACAATGAAGTAAGCTGTACGGTGTAAGTTGATCATAGCATAACGTTCGATTGCTAGTCATCAATAATTTATTTTATTTGTGGACAGTTCAAATAAAGGAAGTTTAGAATTAATACAACGGTTAACGTTATTATGTGATTTATACTAAGCGCATGAACAGTGTAATGCAACTAGGCATCAGTTACTACACACTAGAATTACTTAAAGCAAAAACTAAAATAAATGTCGTATTCTGACAAACTAGCCCCCAGATTGTGGAGCAAACTCCTGTGTTAAATCCCAAAATTCTCTATAGAGCGTACGGAACGCGGGCATGTGACACTGTTGATGGTGATTCGTTCGTCGAAAGGGGACGTTAAGCTTGACGAGGTCCTCGGTGTTTTTCGGAAGAGTAAGTCTGAATTGGCCGCCTCAGTTCGTATTGAGTCGCCGAACAGGTAACTTCCTCGTCGGCTCGGTACAGTTTTCCTCAAGTGAGGTTACGTTGCCTTCCGGCATTCTGCGATTCCGCGAGAGTGCTTATACCACAGTGTAATACGTTGTTTGGCCTACCTAAGTGACTTAGTTAGGTTACAATATAAGGTTCCGTGATCCTACTAAACGATGGATGACCCGCCGGACACGGGTCATACGGTCAAGACGGCCTTAGATACGTGCTATATAAATGACCAAATTCCCGTCCCACATCCAGTGAACCATATCACGAGTGAAATGCCACTTCCTCAAGCAGAAGTCTCTCAACATCAACATCAACAACATCAACAACAGTTTCAGCCGCAGCAGCAACAGCACCAAGAGCAGCTACATTATCATCAGCAGCAGCATCAGCCTCATCAACAGATTCATCAGCAGCAACAACAGCAGCAGCCTCTACAGCAGCAGCCTCTAGAGATGGAAGCCGGCCCGGGAGGCGTTCTGCCACAGGCCCTGCATCCTCCAGTAGGGCGCATCCACTTATCACACGGCTTGGAGAGAGGATAATCCTGCAAGTAGCGGTGAGTCGAACCCACCTGTAAAACGTAGATGTGTGCAGATAACAGAAACGGGGCAGCCCAGTGTAGTTCCACAATCGGAGCAGATGGAAGAAGTAGAGATGACTGACACAGCAAGGTCCACTGAGGTTAATCTATCCAATGCCGCGGATTTAGAGCAAGCTAATATCAATAAAACGCACCCCGACACGATAGCGCCAACGTATAGAAGCAAAAATAATAGATACTCCCCCACAGACAGCGGCCCGTACCATATTTTTGTAGAGAGCATAGACAGGAAGGTCGGGAAACTACATCCTATGGCCATCGGTAAATTAATATTTCAACACAGTGACATACTCAAAACGGACGTAATCAACATTTCACCTTTAGGGAAAAATCGTCTCAAAATTGAAACAAGATCTGCTGGTACTGCTAATTCAATAGTGCAATTAGAAATTTTCAAAACCAAAAACCTTGAAGCCTATATTCCGAACTTTCTGATACATAAACAAGGAATAATTAGGAACGTTGACACCTCATTGAGTGAGGAAGAACTAGCTCAAGAAATAATTGCCCCTGTCCCAGTAGTGCGCATCAAACGCTTTACCAAAAGGAGCCATAATAACCAAGATCTCGTATTACCTATTCCTGTTTGCTTGGTATCATTTCGATCCCAAAACCTACCGACCTACGTCACGATACTAGGAACCCGATGTGCGGTGGAACCGTATGTCCCGCCTGTGATCCAATGTACGACTTGTCTACGGTTGGGCCACCGACAAGGTCAGTGCAGATCCCGCGAGCCACGATGCAGCAGGTGTGCTGGGTCTCACTTGTTGGTCAACTGCGACAACCCATTATCGATCTGCTGTGCCCTTTGCCGCGGCCAACATCATGCCACGGACAGAAATTGCCCTGTGTATCTTAAAAACCGGGAAACAAAACAAGCAACCGCACTCAGATCAAATGCTGTACCTCCTGATACAGAACAGCATTTCCGGTGCTACGCGCAGGTGACCTCCTCCCCACCTCAAATAACGAGCTATACGGAATATCCGCCTCAAGCAGCATGACCTCCGTATTATTGGCCTACTGTCTCTCAATCTCAACAGATAACGCCAACCAGGTCTCAGGCTCAGCCTCAACATCCGCCGCTACAGACTCATCATCCATTCATAACACCACAGCTACCTTTTCAGGACATGACACCCGAAGGTCCTCAGGCGCCCTCTGACTTTAGCGGTGGCCTACCACCCACAATAGCAAACACCGGTAATGTTTCTGAGATTGCCTTGCTACACAGTAGTGGAAATATGGTGGCCAATCAATATATGGCAGAGAGTAGGAGTGGTACACAGTCAGAATCAACAAGTTCTCTTCAGAAAAATTTGGATTCATATACCAGTAATAGGTACTCTTGGACTAGGGCCCCTAAGTCTTATAAAAATCCTCGATTCACCAAAGAAAATCCATCTTTAAATACAAAACAATACTTGTATTCATACAACGGTCCTATGTCTCCTATTATAACTAGTGACCATCACTATCCAACCGCAACTAGCTTCATGGAGAACCTCCAAGCCACCTTCACGCTCTGGGAAGGTGATCAAGCCATTCGTAACATACAGCCCACAGCAGCACAACAATCAAATTCTCTCAATCAACCTACCGAGATAACCCAAACTAAAAATGGACCATTATTCGAAAAAATTCTTAAATTAATTGTGATTCTGCTCCAAGAAGCTAATTCGCCAATGAATATTACAGCAATATCAGGAATGCTCTCAAATATTTTCCAACAAGATGGCGGAAACTAAGCTAGTACAATGGAACGCTCGTTCACTCAGAGCAAACAGTGAACAATTTCAGCGAGAACTTCTTACCAATAAGATTGCTATTGCTATTATAGCAGAAACCTGGCTCAAACCAAACACACCGCTATCAATCAAAGGATACCATATAGTGCGCAAAGACAGGGATGATGGCAAAGGGGGAGTTGCTATTCTAATACAAACAGACATCCCTTTCGCAATAACCCACATTGACCTCACTCATATTGAATCTTTCGAAGTGGTGGCAGCCAGAGTACGGATCCAAAACTTGAACGTATCTATTGTCTCGGTCTATGCTCCCCCCAAAACAAAAATTAATACATCTGAATGGCGCCAGCTCCTACAACAAATAGAAGAGCCATACTTAATATGTGGGGACTTCAATGCGCATCACATGTCGTGGGGTTGCGAGTGGTCTGACATATTCGGAGACGACATTGTTGAGATTATAGACGAATTCAACCTGTTCGTTCTTAACGACGGATCCCCCACCTTAATCTCTAAACCTGGTCACCGAGTATCCGCAATCGATCTAACCCTCTGCTCCCCCTCTCTCGCAACAGAATTGCGATGGGAAACCGTGCAGCAGTCGTGGGGATCTGACCACCTGCCTATTCTAATAACGACCAAACAGTCGGATGTGAGGCAGGAACGATATACAACCACAAAATGGAACATTCAAAAGGCGAACTGGATCCTATACGCCCAATACATTGATTCCAATATCTCACGAGTCCAGGGGAACAAACCACCCAGACAGCAATACAATACGTTCCTAGCCATCATAAATGAAGCAGCTGAAATGTCGATCCCTAGGTTAAAACGATCACCAAATGCAAAGAGAACCCCAATACCCTGGTGGGACACAGAATGCTCACTAGCAGTAGCCAAACGAAAACTTGCATTTACTACGTACAAACAGATTTCTACTTGGGAAAATTATCTAAATTATAAGAAAACAGATGCCGAAACTAAACGATTTCTGAAGCTAAAGAAAAAAGCTTCTTGGAGGGAATTTTGCAACAACATAAATAAAAATACGCCGTTGACAAAAGTCTGGAATATGGTCAATAGATTTAGAAAGAAGCCAGGGGGAACTAAATTGTCAACCATTTGGTTGGAAGATTTTGCGAGCAAGGTGGCCCCTCCATCAGCACCCTTTGGACCACTAACACCTCCAAACCAGACCAAGGAACAGGATCAATTCCCCCAAACTACTTTAGAAGAACCATTTCAACTGAGAGAATTAGAATCGGTCCTCAACTCAACACGAAACACGGCACCTGGAATAGATGACATCCACTATTCGATGCTTTTCCACTTACCGCCCTCAGCCAAGGTCGTTCTCCTTCAAATATTTACCGGCATATGGAGAAAAAGTGAGTTCCCAGACGACTGGACCACCCACATCATCATTCCAGTGTTAAAAGTAGGCAAAGACAGTAACAACGCTAACTCTTATCGACCAATAACGTTGTCATCATGCGTAGCTAAAACCTTCGAGCGAATCGTAAAGAGTAGACTAGAATGGTGGCTCGAACACCACAATCTGCTACCAAACTGTCAGTTTGGATTTAGAAAGGGAAGGAGTACCAACGACAACCTCGGTGTTCTCACTCTAGATATAGAAAAGTCCTACCTAAATAAAGGCTACCTAACGTGCCTGTTTCTAGACATAACCGGCGCCTATGATAACGTCAGCATTACCATTCTAGTTGAAAAGCTAAGAGCACTACACCTACCGGAGGTATATCTAAACGGAATCTATAACCTGTTTTATTGCCGGACCATATACATACGCCAGCAGGACAACAGCCTATATGGACCACGTATGGTTTCTCTGGGCATCCCGCAAGGGGCCATACTCAGCCCAATATTATTTACCATATATATAGCAGACCTAGAGAGTATATTCAGCCCCTCAATAAAGGTGTTAAAATTCGCTGACGATATATGTATTTACATATCATCTCCATCCCAGGGGCTAAACTTCTGGAGATTAAACGACGTTGCTAAGTTACTCTATGAATGGACACGTGGTAAGGGCTTAACTATCTCATCTTCGAAGTCATCGGTTGTGGTATTCTCGCGGAAGAAGAACACTTACCGAGGTCCACAGATACAGCTGGGCCCTTATAATTTCCCAGTTAGAACAGAGACTAGACATCTAGGACTTCAGATGGACAGTAAACTGACATGGAAGGCACATATTGATCACATTCTAGCTAAAGCCGAACGCTGCTTAAATATAATACGAGCGGTAACTCGGGTATGGTGGGGAGCTGACCCTTCCGTCATACTCATCTTGTACAGAACGCTAATACGTCCCTTACTGGATTACGGCAGTTTATGCTATGGAAATGCCCCAATGTACAACCTGCGTAAATTGGATACATTGCACTACCGGGCTATCAGATTGTGCCTCGGAGCGATGAATACCACCCCCACAAACGCCTTATTAGTTGAGGCTAAAGAAATGCCATTGGTAATACGACGACAATTACTGGCAAGCATATTTCTAATGAGACGCGCCGCCATCAAGAACCACCCGGTTATCAAGAAGGCTTCTGACTATATAACAACGATCAAGAGGAGAGATAATAACCTCGGTCATAGAACCCCGCTGCTGGCTCTCTGTTTCACTGAAATAAAACATATAATCCCGCTAGTAATTCAAGATACCACACTACCCATCTTCGCATACCAGTATGCTATTTTGAGATACAATGGTGTTGGCTACGCCTTCTTCTGTCCCCTCACCCAAGAATCACGTAAAGTTCGCCTGACAGCAGAAACGACAGTATATACCGCCGAAGCTATGGCAATAAGAGATGCCTTAAATTATGGTCTCGAACACTTCAATAAAATACTGGTACTGTCCGACGCTAAAAGCGTGGCGCAGAAGCTGGAAAACATGAACAGACTGAGCGGAACGAATAGGATCCTCTTCGACATCTTAAATGCAATGTACTCAGCCAAGGCGGAGGGCAAAGAAGTGCACTTGTTATGGGTCAAGGGACATGCTTCCATACAGAATAACGAAAAGGTTGATCAACTGGCGAAAGAAAGCACGGCGGATGGAGAGCAATACTATACTCAGCTACCTCATACCGATTTTATTAATATCATCAGGAAACGGTATCTTCACAAGTGGTCAGAATCGTGGACTTTGACACAAACAGTTAAAGGGAAGTTTTACGCATCAATACAACCTCACATACCAACTAAAGTCTGGTTCGAAGATAACCATTTGGGCAAAAGATATAAAACATCTATAATTCGCATGCGACTCGGTCATGGCTGTTACCCAAAGCACCTCCACCAAATCGGTATAGCACAGACACCCTTTTGCCCGGTGGATCACGAAGAATTAGCAGATCTCGACCACATCACTTTAGCGTGCACTCTATATCGGACTCAACAAAAGAAACTATACAATAGCCTTGTAAAGTTCAAAATTCCACTCCCAACTTCGATACGCATCCTGCTGAGAGGGGGAAGAAGTGACGTGTATGGGGCGCTGGCCACGTACCTAAGAGAGGCAGACATCCGTATCTAAAGACACCGAACATAACAAACTTAACAATCACATACAAAAGTTATGATCTTATAAATTCAGCACATTTCCAGCAATACCACCAACGGAATCGGTCGGAACTGCATCTTAGCTGACCTAAAAAATTACATTAAATTGTAAATTATCAAGGAACTCTCACTAATCAGTTTAGTTACATCAGGTGCAAAGCTAACCGGATATACCGAAGCCCAGCGAATCTTACCCTGCAAGGAAACATCACTGCGCCCCAAATGTGATTTTATTGTTACCGATATAATTGTCATCATTGTATCAATATACTTTCTAAATATGTATTACTATTCACTGAATAATTGTATTACCCATTGTGAGATAAGATCCAGCTTCATATTATCGCTGGCACAAATGTAATCGTGTATTCCCTATCAAGGGCTATCGCTGTATTAGTGTAATATTGAATAATTGTATGATTTAGTGTGAATTAAGAAATGAATACATGTTTGCTATACGATAAGAATCACATGTTAAATTAATGTAAATGATAAAGCTGGCCGTATAGTCGATAGACAGAAGGCCATTAAAATAAATAAAAAAAAAGAATTGGCCGCCTCTCCTTTTTTTTATCTCTCATCCACAATACAAAAACTACACATTGCACTTCACACCCTCTCAGTTGTACACACTTACAAAAACACTTACGAACACTGTCACATTGGGGAAAGCAACTGGAAAACACCCCCGTTTCATCTCCCCGGGAAGTTACAATGGAGCGATAAACATTCCCCATGGCGAGCGCCTACACTCGGATATTGATATGGTACTCATAGAAGAATAATATAGGCCGAGAGGAACATTCTTGCTTCACCAACATTCACACAGTGGACTGTGAACAAGTGTGTTGGCAGTCACCTCGGCAATATCATTCACCCAGAACCAACACTTTAGTGTATTGTAACAACACTGTTTGTGGCGGAAATTGAGAAGAACACGAGTGCGGGCTTGGTATAGAAATTTACCAGTCACTTTCTTCATGTGCTGTACATAATTTTCGTGGATTAGTTAGCCACAGATAGCCAACGGCTACTCATATAAAACGGGGTGGAAACGGTTAGTGCCCATAAAAGCGGAATTAGAAACTATCAGTGGCCTAATGAGACCAACAGGACATATGGAGCAAATTAAATAATATAAAATTAAATTTTACCGTTCTCCCTGGAAAACATTATTTACTATGCCTGTTAACTCCGAACTGCCCCCCTCCTCACGTCACTCCCTTCTTCCTACCTCACCGAGTTCACCGCTGTATCCACGTAGGCCAGAGGTAAATTTCTCCTTCGCATGTAAGGGTAGGGGCAGCGTAGTGGGGGTAGAGCAGAATGACCTCGAGCCGCCTCTGTTATATGAATGAGGTATAGTAAAACACCTCCACAGTCTGATCTATCGGAAGAGAAAACTATGGAAATACTAAACTTCATTACATGAGTTGTAGTGTGGAATTTTAGAAGCTTTAATAAAACTATTGAAATTTCACCTGGTTACATGGATGTATTTTGCGTTTTGTTGGCATTATTCAGCATCAGTGAAGGAACAAAAATACTTATCTGTAAATACAGAATAATTGGCACAGTAGCCACCAAAGAGGCTGCAGCAGTTAGACTCATAATGAATTGGAAAAAAGAAAAAGGAATAATTATCCTTTTTTTAAATACCTTTTAACCCTTACAGTATTCATCCTAATCCTGCTTTCCAAGTGTATTTTTGTTATTCAATCCTGTATTAATTCTTTGAGTGTTTTTCTCCATTTTTGTATTCCATGCACATAAAAAAACAGATAACACAGGACGGAAACAGCAGCCAATTAAAAACATCTTTCTCCCAGGCGGCCACTGCAACTGGACAGATACACGCTGCATGCGTTATTATACACAGTTCAGCGACGCAATTATACTGATGAGGATAAAGAGTGAACATCGACATTCGGTGCTGATACACATGCTGGTTCAACAATATTACAATAGTGGAACAAAACAATATATGTTCAGAAAACAGTAATTAATTAAGTACATCGAGTGGGTGGTAGGCCTAGGAATAGTGCATAAACATAGAAGAGAATGTTGCAGTGAATTTCTGTCTAGCTCTAAAAAACTAGGAAGGAAAAGTACGTTGATAGAACTATGTAAACAATGAAAACTAATTGAAGAAAATACACAAATGAAAAGTCCTAAAAAAAGAGAGAGCATCTACGCAATACCGGCAAATATTAAATACATTCAGGAACCAAACATTTGAGTATAAATCATATGCATGCCCTCATATAGACTCTGACCACCAACTAATATCAATGAAATTAATTTTAAGGGAATAAGAAAGTAACACGTATAAAATAATTTGCTGGCGCAGATTTAAGAAACGAGTAAAGTGAAAAACATACTGAAGAAATATAGCGTACAATGAACAAATAAATAACATACAAATAACAGTCAAATAAACTTTCTGCACATGAAAAGCAGGTGATCGAATACTTCGAGTCACAGAAAAAATATTGCAGTTTCTTGGTATGAGGGAAAAGCATAACATTTCAGAAGATAAAGCATAAGTCAACAGTAACGATCTTTTCGAAATGAAATGAACTCTAAATGCGTGAAAGCCAATCAAAACTGGCTGTGGTAGAAAAGTGAAGAACTATTTTAAGATAAGAAAGATAAGAATATAATGTATCTGGCGGGAAATCTTCTTTCCTTTTGGTCCAGGATGGTTGATTTTAGTGAATTAACCGGCCTTCCTAATGTTAATACACATGCAATAGCATGTGCCAATTTGCTTAGATGATCTTGGGAAACAAAGGGAAAACAAATCGACTACAAATTCGACCACAATAAATGAATCCTGCCGTTATATCCAGAAGGGTATTAGTCCAGCTAACCTTTGATTTCGACAAAGCTTACAGTAATCGAACAAAATAAATTAAGCTCTCAAACAAATAAATAACTAAAAATACTTTACAGCAGAAGGGAAAGAAATTTGGAATGTAAACTTTATAGGACCATTTTTCTGAGTTAATTTTGTTTCAGATATGTTCTTTCGGAAGCAGAATTACAACCGATGGCCAAAGCAGGAATGATGTTGAAAGCAGAATAGCACTAGCAAAAAGAGCCTTCATGAAAAAGAGAAATCTTTTAGTTTCAAATATTAATCTAGGAAATAGAAAAAACTTTTCTAAACTCTATGTGTGGAGCACAGCACTTTACGGTAGCGAAACATGGACTTTAGGAATAGCAGAAAGAATAAAAATTGAAGCATTTGAAATGTGGTGCTACAGAAGAATGCTGAAAATTAAGTGGACAGACAAAGTAAGAAATGAACGAGTTTTCTAAATGATGGGTGAGGAAAGAAGTTTGTAGAAAAATCTAACAGAAAGAAGGGACAGGCTGGTAGGTCTTATTTTGATACTTGCTGGATTGGTTAATTTGATCGTGGAGGGAACTGTCGAGGGTAAGAACTGTAGAGGAAGGCAGATATCAGAATATATGAAGCAGATAATTGTGGACGTGGGTTTTAAGGGATATGTAGAGATTAAGAGGTTAGCACAAGATAGAAAGGGATGGAGGACTGCATCAAACTGGTCGAAAGACTGATGAGAGCAAAAATAAAAAATAAAAAAAATGTTCTTTGTATGAAGCTAAACACTATTGGGTTGTATAACAACATTTTGCAACTCACAGTCTGCAATAAGTTCCTGTAGAGTGGTTAAATTAAGCGACTAGGACAATAGGTATTAGAAGCAGTAGTTGAAATCGTGGAACTAAGTGAGTACAGCAAATTACTGGAAGGTTAGTGGTAATGTTCTACGTAAAAGTCACATATTAGGTGTAGACGCAACCCTGCTGGTCAAACACTTACGGTTTTTGGTTTTGACTGACGGAAACCGGAGGTGTTCGTCTGTTTACAAACAGCTAGATGCTGCAATAGGGAATTGAAAGGCACCAATAAGTTAACAGGGATGATGTAGAATTTTTTATGTCATGTAATTATCCTACATGTTGGGCAAATACATAATATCAAACTGTTCGTTAGATCGGAAGGGATGTCTTTCAGCAGAGAAAATTTACAAGAAAAGGGCAAAGAAAGGTAAGGCGGAGAGCGACCATAGGGGACGAAATTCCCTCCAAATTCTAAACAGACAACGGGAATAACATCAGTAACATAATTTGGGTTCAATGATCACGAGTCAAGAAAGGTCACTCAATTTTCAGAGTGTAATGCCGGACTAAAGTTAAACCACGAATCGTCAACCATTAGTCGATAATTTCAGCATTATGCAACATTAAGAAACTATATTGGTGTTGGTGAGACTTTATAAGATATTTGTTAAACAGCTTCGTCACGTCACGACGATAATTTTTATTCCATGTCTAAGATACGTTTCTTAAGAGGATGCTTCTAATGAGCAAATTTACTTGAACTATAATGATAATTGTTTTCGCTACTAAATGTCTAAAATAAAATAAGCATTTTAAAGTGGTGTTTCTACCGAATTTCTGTGGAAGATCCCTATTGTAACTCATTTCCGCCTTATATTAACCAATTATATTTTTTTTTTAACTTTTACAATCAGTGATCTGCAGTTAATAAAAAATTATCGCAAAAAGCTACAAAGTTTGTAAATAAAAGGCATAACGCTCTAAATTCAAGCAAAAATATTAAAAACTTTACAAAAAGTGAAAAACATCGCGAAAACTTGGAAAACATAACAAGCATTTGAAAATTCTCCCAAAAAAACTGGGTCAACCAAACTGGGTTAAACAAAGCTGGATATCCTCACAAAAATCGGGAAAAGTTTACAAAAAGCTAGAAGTCATCGAAATATGAAGAACAATCTGGAAATTCACTCAAAAATCTGTGAATCGTTACAAAAATTTGAAAATCCTTCCAAAAATCTTGTAAACATTACAAAAACACGGAAATCGTCTCCAAAAACCCGTAAAACATAACACAATTTTGGAAATCCTAAGAAAAAAAACTGGAATTCACCACAAAAATCTGGATTACTTTACACAAAAATGGAAATCCAAGCTAAAATCTGGAGAACAATGCAATAAAGTAGAAATTCTCGCAAAAAGCTGTGAATTGTTTCAAGAAACTGAAAATTGTCGCAAAAATCTGGAAATCTTTACAAAAATGTGGAAATTATCGCAAAAACCTGCAAAACATCACAAAAATTAGGAAATCCCTGCAAAAATCTGGAAATCCTCCAAAAACTCTGTATAACTTTACACAACGCACGAAATCCACTAAAAAATCTTTTAAAGTTTACAAAAAGCTGGAAATCTTTACAAAAATCTAGGGATTAATTTTATAGCCGGAAATTCTCACAAAATTTGCAATAAATTGCAAATACTTCCATAATGTTGGAGTTACATGCAAAAATCTGGACATCGTTTCAAAAACGTGGAAAACATTATAAAAATTTGTAAATTACACAAAAACTTTAACTCTTCGTAAAAATCCGGAATACTTAACACAAACCTGAAAATCCTCGCAAAAATATGGTGAACAGTACAAAAAAACTGGAAATTTTCGCAAAAATGTGGAAACATTACAAAACGTGGAAATTGTAGCACAAACCTGTAAAAAATTACAAAAAATTGGAAAACCTAACAAAAAGCTGTAAATCATCATAAAAATCCTGATAACTTAACACAAAGCTGGAAATCCACGAAAAATATGGAAAGTTTACAAAAAGCGGATAATCCTCGCAAAAATCTGCAGAACAATCGTCACAAACATCTGTAAATCATAGCAAAAATCTGGATAGAGTTACAAAAGCCTGGCAAACGTCGCAAAAACCAGGAACATATTTTACAAAATTGGAAATCCTGGCAAAAACTGAAACAGCTTGCAAAAATCTTGATTACTTTATAGAAGGAACTGGTGAACAAAACAATAAGCAAGAAAATTCAAAAAAGCTTTAAATCATTTAAAAAAAAAGCTGGAAGTTATATCATAATGCTGGAAGAGTTTACACAAATTATGAAATACTCCTATAACGTTGGAATACAATCAAATTTCTGTAAAACTTTACTAAAACGTGGAGATTGTCGCAAAAACTTGAAATTGGCACAAAATGTTGGAAATCGTCCCAAAAAACTGGAACTTCTCGCCAATATCTGGATACCTTTACACAAAGCTGGAAATCCTCGAAAAAATACGAAAACTTTTACAAAAAGCTGAAAATTCTCTCAAAAATCTGGAAAAATTTACAAAAACTTGGAAATCGTTACAAAATCTTGGAAATCGTAAAAAACCCTGGTAAAGTTTACAAAAATCTGGAAAATCTCGCTAAAATCTGGAGAACAAAACTAAAAACAAGAAATTCTCGAAAAAAGCAGTCAATCATTACAAATAGATGGAAATCCTTGAAAAAATCTGGAAAACTTTACAAAAAAGTGGAAATCGTTGTGTCAACATGGAAAAAATTACAAAAATATGGATATCATCTCAACAACCGGAACTCCTCGGAACAATCTGTATAACTTCACACAAAGCACCAAATCCTCGCAAACATCTGGAGAACAATACAAACAACTGGTAATTCCCACAAAAATCTGTAAATCATTACAAAAAATTGGAAATCCCAGCAAATATCAAGAAAACTTTAAAATCCTCTAAAACAATTTGGACTTTTTTTTAAAAGAAAAAAAAAAAGCCTTAAATCGTTTCAAAACGCTTTAAATTCTCGCAAAATGCTGAAAAACTTTACACAAATTTGTAAATACTCGCATAACGTTGGAAGTACACGCAAAATTCTGTAAAACTTAACAAAAACGTGTAAATTATCTCAAAAAACTTGAAAATGTTACAAAAATTTGGATAACTTTACACAAAACAGGAAATCATTACAAAAATCTGGAAAAGTTTACAAAATGCTGGAAACCCTCTGAAAATCTGTAGAACAATACAAAAAATTGGATATACTCGCAAAAAGCTTTAAGTCGTTACAAACATTTGGAATAACAGAGTACCAGTGCAAAATATCTTTTAAAAATACACAAGCGTCAATTAAAGCAGCTGCAAATATTTCTAAGAAAACATTATAGGCCTAATGCAAAAATCACAAAAATTTAATAATATTGTAAGAAAACATAAAATTATATTGCATTACGTAGTAAGGCCAAGTAATTATTATTGCATATAAAACTTCTGAAAATGCAGATAAAATAAGTTTTCTCTATATTTATTTAGTTTTAAGTGACTATAAATGTTTAACTACAATTTTCATTGACTGTATCCTTTCTTTAAGCCTATTCAAAAAATTCTCAAACTAGGAGAGCACCGTCATCTTCTCTATCTATTGCCGCACAAGAATTGTGTGCCCACTTTTTTCACATCGAACCTTCAACTAACTCTAAGTAAAATTCACAGCAATATAAACATTTACAGCCAAAATAATCCTCAGAATCACTCTCGTCAGTTTTGGGTTCTCACTTCAGCTCCTCCTTTTTTCAATTTTTCTTTTGGCAATTTCCTTTGATTTTCGATTGTTAATTTCATTCTCCATCTTAAAAACTTTTATCCTTGCATTTTGTTCTTCGAAAAAGTTCTTTTACTCTTTTTTCCTAAATACTGGCTTCTAACTCCTTTTTTGTATGGGAAACCTGTTAAGACAGCGGTGTTTCCCCGATTGGTACTTTTTATCTTTTGGAATTTTTAATTTAATTTAATTTAATTGCAATGGAGCACAGGCTCCGGTGGCAATTTCCCTACACACCCATCTTCCCCCTATCCTGCACCTACCTACATTTGCCCTCTACAAATTTTATCTTTAAATTCTTTCAAAGTTTTCGGTAAATTATTCATCATTTCTCTTGGTAACTCATTCCAATCCCTGACACCCTTACCTAAAAAAGAGAATCTACCCACACCCTTGTGCCTGAAATCGAGTGCCAGCTTGTGGTCATGGTCATCTTTTCCCTTCCATACACTACTTTTCATACCTATTGCAATATCTTTCCATGCCTTATCGCCAATATATGCCCTGTACACATCCATTACCCTCCTCATCCTCCTCCTGTCTTACAATGAATCGCATTCCAGCTCCTTTATCATATCCGTCACTGATTGCATTCTGCGATAATTTTCAGAAACAAAACCAACAGCCCTTTTTTGCACCCTCTCCAACTCCTGTATTTGATACGTAAAATGAGGGTCCCATATTACACTACCATATTCGAGCAATGGTCTGACCAAAGTTTTGTAACCCAATTCCTTGACTTCTCTCGTACATCCCCTCATCACTCTCTCCAACAAGTGCAGAACTTTGAAACCTTTTCCTACCACCTGTCCTATGTGTCCTGCCCAGTTAAGTTTGTTATCAAAAGTAATTCCAAGATATTTACATTTCAAGTCGTCAGCAAGCAATTCTTTCCCCACCTTGTATTCATAATTAACCTTTTGTTTTTTATTTGTGTATCTAATAAGCTGACTGTTCTTTGCATTTATCTTCATTCCATGTTTACCAACCCAATTAGATATCCTGTCCAGATTACCCTGCAACTGTTTACAATCTTCTATAGTTTTGATTCTTTTATACAGCATTATGTCATCTGCAAACAATCTAATTTCAGATAGTAAACAATCAACACAATTTATTCATTAGAATATCGAATAGCAATGGTCCCAATACGCTACCCTGAGGCACACCCATTTTTACTTCCACTTCTTTTGATACTACATTTCCTACCATAACTTTCTGCTTTCTACCTTTTAAAAATTCTTCTACCCAGCAAATCACTTTCTCATCCACTCCAATGGTTTTTAGCTTATTTACTACCATTTAACAATTTAAGATAAACCATATAATGCAGAGGACCTGTTGTCAGTTGCCATCTACGAGTACCCTAAGAGAGTGCAGAATAGATTTCTTCATCTCGCCCCACCCGTTAACTACATGAAACGAAAGACAGGTAAACATACTTCAATCAAGTACTAACTAAAGTTGTAATGAAGACGAGTACGTTTAACTTATCCTGGGTACTAAATCATCAGAAGTTTACAGAAGAAAAAGAAAATCACACAACAAAAAGTTCACGCACTGTCTCTCTATAAAATTAGGGTAACATAGTTGCCACCGTTGAGCAACAATAGGTTTGTCTAGGTCAACTACGCTGCTCGCTTATAATACATCCTTGACACGGATAAACGCACAACTTCATTCCGCCCTGCTACCCGGGTTCCCCCATACCAGGGATGGCGAACCTTTATTGATCTACTTGCGATTTTTCCCAAAAGAAATGTTTATCAAGCCATGACGTGCCATCAAGAAATCATGACTTAGTAATTAATAGGAAAAGAAATTAATCTAAATACTATCATCTTAAAACTTTATATTTATAAACCTTTTATTTGCAACCAGAAATATACATTTTTTGTTCTAAGTAATAATATCATCAACAGTTTTGTGTTTAGGAAAATGAAACTAGTTTGGCTTCTATTGCTCCAACTAGATGCCAAATAACTTAGAGTCATCCTTTGTTACTTTTAGCAAAAGCAAGCTGAAGTGGAGTCATCTGACAAACTGTTTCGAAGTAAGTCTTTAACGTTAAAATGACTCACCGGCATAGGTAGATGAAAATATTGTAAGACAGCAAAAGCCAGCTTCTAGAGACAGCTAAATGTGTCTGGAATTGAATTCCAAGTTTCGATAATTATGAATTGGCATCAAACAAACTTAAACAAGCAACTGTGTTAACGAAATTAGTATTAAAACCACGGGAACTATACGTAATTGGCAAAAGAAGTCAACTTCAACAGACACGAACAAGCGAATAAGTTAACTTAGCGCCCCTCCCGCCGCCGCGCCGTCTGAACTTGCTCACACAGTCCGTTCGGTGAGAAATTCACTGGAAATCTACATCTTTTGTGGTTTAGTTCTCGATGAACTTTAATACTGTGATGTTAAATTATGAAGACGAAAAACTAAATTACTCATATCGATTAGGTACCTACATAATTAACGCCGTGCCTAAATTATTTTGTCGCGTTCCATCGTCGGCACGCGTGCCATTGGTCCGCCGTCCCTGCCCTATATTGCTTCGCAGACGGTGGGAGTGGTAACGTGGCTACTCTTCCGCTGGTTTACAGGCCGTGGTGCAGAGCTGCACACAGTTAGCACGTCTGCTCGCGGTGGCTGCGCGCAGTGCAGAGGAATGCCGGCTCGTTACGGAGCAGCCGGCGCGGCGTCACCCCGTGCTGGCGCCGCGGCGCGCGCTCGTTAACGCGCGGCGCAGCGCACCGCCCGCACAGTAGTCGCGAACAGACGACACGTTAAAGGGGAGCCACACACACACAGTGCTCCCACGGGGCAGTTCCGTAAGTTTCTCTATTCTTTCACTGAACGAGATGTGTGAGCGGTAACGCTATGGCCTCCATTCGAAACGACGTAGTGGTAGGTACCTCGTTTTATAATGAAATAACTAGTCCAATAAGATTCAGATTCAAGTCGGTTCATTTTGCTTTAAGTCATCGAACTCCAAAGATACTAGGTGAAAACGTAAACCAATTCTCCAGCGATTATAACTTTGAACACCAAAATTCAACTAACTCTGAAAGACTACTCAATACTACTACAACTCCGAATACTCTCTCTGCCGATCGCTTATATAAGCTTTACAGAAAATTCCAGAATAATTCAAAGACTTCCGACGGAAGTTTCTGGAATTCTAACAATACTTAAAAAATTAATAAATTATTAAAAACAATCAGAATTAATACAAAATCATTCACAATCATTATGAAACGTAGAGAAACAACGTTAAAGATATTTACACACAAAATCACAATAAATCAGTCCAAACTGTCGCAAATTTTCCTCTAAACATCGCAGCTCACCTTAATACTTAGAATTAAAAACTTTTAACTAATGTTTCTCGCACAGTACTGTCCTTGAACATATTAAATAGCATTTACACAGTTTCTTTCCATAAAACAAAATTAATTTACAAAAATTAACATTTAACTGCAAGAAAAATAAACAAAATCATATTTACTCAACTCACAGCTTGCTGCAAATAATTCTTAAAATGCAATTTCACTAAGGGTCTGGGTCCGAGGGCCGTCATAGAAGGTTTGAATTCCCGTCCGGCTTTCCAGAGTTTCCAGAAATCACTCCAAGCGAATGTGGAAATGGTTGATCGAATACGTTCCCGTTGCTTACCCCCAGATCATTACGGCCTCTAGCTATAACGTTGAAGTTGACGTTGACGCAGCGGAAGCCATAAGCAAGAAACAAAAATAGGTTGTATTTTCTCCTCCCAGAACAATCGGATACAGATTATTAGGAATCAGAAGGAATTTAACTAAGATTAATCTTTTTTTAAAAAAATGGCTTTGCTACCAATTGTCTTAGAGCCGGGAGTTAGTTCAAGAAAATAAATCAGAAAGAATTTACAAGATAAGTTTCTTCGAAAACCACAAAAAAATAAACGAAATCTTATTACTTGAACCTTAAATTGAGCCACTGTCTTGCCGAATGAATTCCTCGTAGATCTTCTTTCACCCATGGTTGTCATGGTCATATTTGGAGCTATGGTTTACGCCCGCATGCACTAGCTCAAGTCAAGTGTTTGATACCTACTCGCAGGTCGTACTAAGTACTAATGGAGGCAGTGAAGCGATGTTACGTCTCTGCGCAACGTGTAGTTACTTTCAGTGTGTGATAATGTTCATTTTATGACGCGGAGATTCGTGACCGTCCCGGCATTCACCTCGATGGCTCCGCGGCAAACGGCCTAAAAACCGCAGTCAGGACTGAGCCACGCAGGCGGGTAGTAAATACCATATAGACGTGTTATTAAATCTTTATGATTTTTCTTTCTGAAGCGTTTTACACCTTGTATGGGATGTTTCCTTTTTTACTTCATGTAACCTTATGCCTCGTCGACGTAATTACAGGTGACAACGGAAAGGGAGCTTTAACAGGGAAGACTCTAGCCATCGCCTTTCAAAGAAATCATCCTAGTATTCACCTGGAGATATTTTGGCAAAATAAATAAATAAACCTATTATGGATGGTAAAACGGGGTTTCAAACCAGCGTCCGCTCCAATACCAGACCCTTACCGCCTACCAACAGCGCTCGGTAAAACCACTGTCTAATTCAGCTACTCTGAATGTTTATTCTTAAAGTAATAACTCGTCCACTGTTCATATTATCCTTTCTTAATGCTTAGTAGTCTATCAACAACGGAAGGACGAACACCAAAGTTTAAAACTGAACGTCCTTGGCCTGTACACTAACCGGCAACCGTAACCTCAAGGCCACCACGCTTGGAGCTGACCAAGATGTCTCTTTGAAGTTGCTCTGGCTTCGAATTCGGGAGGACGCAGGTTCGAATCCCCATCCGGCCATCCATTTAGATTTTTCATGATTTCTCTAAATCACTCCAGGCGAATGCCGTGATGGTTACTTAAAGATCATGGCTCAATTTCTTCTCGTTCCTTGCTCCTAGTCCTTTAGTTTCCTCGGTGAGTCGTAAAGACAGAAGCTTGAATAGTTCATGGACTCAACATACAGTATATAATTTCACAGAAAACAATCTGTGTTCTGTCTACCCTTGATTAGTTATTCTTTCATCTTTGGAAAGACCGTATTCTGATCCACGCTCTTTTATGTCGGAAGAAAAGGTTGTTGGATTGTCACGATATTTTGACCGAGAGTGGTGGGTGAACGGTTAACATTCTGGCCTCACATTCCGGAGGATGTGGGTTCGAATCTTGGGTTTTCTATGGTTTCCCTAAATCACTCCAGGCGAATGCCGCGACGATTCCTTCAATGGCCATGGCCGAATTCCTTCCCAGTTCCTTGTCCCCAATCCCATCCCGCCTTTAGTGACCTCGATGTCGACGAGGCGTAAGGCCATAACTAAAAAAAAAAACAACGATATTCTGGGCACGTTTGGCTGACAGGAGCGGATAACGGGGCCTAAGTATAGCAGATAATACATTTGTTGCAACTGCTGTTTGCTGTGTTACTAGTCGCGTTTAAGGTATTTTCTCTCGGCATCATCTTAAAATTTATAGCTGCTGCTAAATGGAGACCTTAGCGATTAAAGATATTTCATAAAAACGCTGGAGACGAATATTTTAGTCTTTCTGTGGATATTCAAACGAAACATTTCCTCATATAAAGAGAGTTTTGCATACATAGTCCTAATCAGTTACTTTATCCCTTTTCGCCAACTGAAGATGTATTATTAAATTAAAATTATCAACTGAAGACTAAAATGAACAGATGGCTCAAGATAATAAGTCACTGATTGGAAAAAAACTTAGCATACAAAAAAGGCTTATACATATATATAAAAAAAATCACGCTGTTCGGAGCAATACCACAACAGAAACTTTATGTTTATGCAAACTTTTTAATGCACCACACTAATAAATTTAACGGACCTATATCGCGTTCAGTTGCTTTACTTTCCTTATCATAAAACAACTCAGAATTTAGTTAACGGATATCACCTTTTTTCTAAAAAAAGGAAATAAAATTGTGTACGCTGCAATTTCAGTATGTTTTTATTATTTATTCGATTTGTAACCTATTAAATCATGGGACGTCTGAAGCCATTCTACCTTCATTGCAATGTTTAACACGTTACCACTTTCAAGGAATGATTGTTATTATGTAAATAATGAGGCGGTTATTTAAGAAAGAGCTTCTTACAATAGAGAAGAGGACTAATACTTATCTAGCAGAAACTGCAACACAAAAAATAAAGAGATATTCAAACGCACTCATAAATAACAGTCTCTATACGACGCCTGTAAAATTCACGTATTGGGAAATTAGTTTGATTGAATAACAATCATAACCTTAAAAATGATGAAATAGGGGCAATATTTCCTAGGTTACTCTATTACTGGACAGAGGGTATATGAAAGCATCTATATCGACTGAATATAATTAAAAAATAAATTAGTAATTAATATGTTGATTTAAACCGAATACACACTTCCGTTTCAGTGTTCTGTCAATGCATTTCTTCGTATTTGGTTAACGAAACACACTTGTCAATTAAATACTTCATAACCTCTATTTTGAAGAAACATCTCTGGCTGTTGTTAATTCGTCAACGAAAACCAGGAGAGTGACGTCAGCGGTACGGCACGATGACAGAGTGACCAAGCTTAGCCTTTATTAAAACTGATTTTTGTTCACTAAACATAATGGTAATTAAAATGCTGCTGCTGAGGCAAGTCGATGCTCTTCGTAAACAGGATCAAAATAAGGCAGGAGGAGAACTGTGTTGTTGAATAGTGATGAAATAGCATGATACGCGAATATTTCAATTTTATTTCAGAAGAAAATGTGTCATAAAATGATAAAAACAAATCAAAATGTAGCAGTTGGAATTAATGATAAATTTAGCCCCGGTGACTGTCATAACACTGAAATTAGTTGACATAAAAGTTGTAATCAGTACCTATGAAAATGAATACGTGGTTTATGGTATATATGTATTATAAATGCGGTTTGCACAACGCATTTCTTCCAGATACAATTACACTAGCAGTATACGCATTTTTGGAAGCCGCCGTTAATTTTATGCAAATTTATGTGCCCCGGAACCGGAGCTGCAGGCAGAATTTCGCGTTTCGATTCACGCGCAGACTAAGCGCCGGAGAGTCGTATTTCACTCGCGCCTGGCAGATGCTTTCAGTTTCATTTTTTCGCCGTTCCCTGTGACAGCCGATTTATTGTCGCGGGGACAAACGAACAGGCCGGCCGATACAATTCTCTTCACCCCGAACTGTCGCTCCGAGGCGGGGCATTATGCCAGACCAGCGGGCTTGGAGACTGAAAACAAGGCGGCCGGAACTGCGCGGGAGAAAGTCAACAAGAAAACACCACGACGGACCACCAAGTGGCCGCTCATCCCGCGAGCATCGTCCAAAAACTGCTTAAGGACAAAACTCAACGGCAGACTTACCAAACCTGTGAACTTAAAGCGATCATTCATAATTGGACTTCTATGCAACATGGCTTATTAGAAATATAAAATAAGAAAACTAACAAAAATCAGAAAAAAATCAAAGAACAATATAAGCATAACGGAAACAAATATATGCTACATAATATTACATTGCACGCCTGAACTAAAATATTATTTTAGTGTTCTTTCTTATTTTATTTTTATTACTTCATAAAATATAAGTCGTGGTTTAAATTGAATTAAAACATAAATCTCAGTTAGTAGGATATATGCAAGATATTTCTTATAAAATGGATAGGGGTTATAAAATTGATAGCGTAGCACTAGATATTTCAAAGCCTTTTGACTGAGTGAGCCGTAAAATGGTGATAAATAAGGTAAAAACTATTGGAGTAGATGTGATTCGCTGGGTAGAAGAATTCTTAAAATGTAGAAAGCAAAAAGTTAGTGTAGGAAATGCAGTATCAAAAGAAGAGGAAGTAAAAATGGGAGTGCCACAGGGTAGCTAGCATATTGGAACTATTGATATTCATTATTGTAGTGAATGATTTTGTTGATGTTTTACTATCAGAAGTTGGCTTGTTTGCAGATGACATAATGGATAAAAGGATCAAAGTGGTAGAAGACTATGAACAGCTGGATTGGTAAACATGTTATGAAGATAAATGCAAAGAAGAGTCAGCTTATTCGGTACACAGATTAAAAACTTAAAGTTAATTAATTGCTTACTGCAGACTTGAAATATAAATATCTTTGCATAACATTTGATAAAAAGTAGAACACATTGGACAGGTAATAGGAAAAAGTTTCAAAATTCCTCCCTTCTTTGGAGAAATTGTTGAAGGAATATTCCAGAGAAGTCAAGGAATTGTGTTGTAAGACTTTAGTCATACAATTGCTTGGATATGGTGGTGTACGGACCCACATTTTGGTTATCAAATACAAGAGTTGGAGGGGGTGCAAAGAAGGGGTGCTATATTTGTCTCTGGAAAGTATCCCAGAACACAGTCAGTAACCGATATGATATAAAATAATTGTTTAAAAAAACATAAAAACCGCCTTCCAAATAAGCACTAAAAATTTTAAAATAACTTTATACCTTGCTTAGGAAAAAGTAAATCTAGATGGACAATATTTTATACTACTGTCATTGAAATTTTTACATTAATTAGTTATTTTTGGAGTCGGTGACAGCTGTCACATCGCGAAGCTCGAATTACTAGTGTTAGAGGCGAAACGGGGAGTACAAAAAAAAATTCCCAATATTTTACATCATATCGTGAGGCAGATACTGTTATAGCGGGAGACAGCATAGGGAAACAAATTAACAGTATTTTAATCTGTGGCTTAGCCTTGTGGG
Source organism: Vandiemenella viatica (assembly GCA_031002005.1). Lineage (NCBI taxonomy): Eukaryota > Metazoa > Arthropoda > Insecta > Orthoptera > Morabidae > Vandiemenella > Vandiemenella viatica. Next base: position 152,431,880 of record JARYHS010008075.1, read on the forward strand.
TCATCCAGGCATATCTCTGGCACTACATTGTCAGTTGGTAGGTTGCATCATGCAGTAAACGTTTTACAGTTAGTATAATATCGGCGTATCATCTGTATGTTTTGTTGAAACATTTTTCTAGCATTAATTGTAGGTAAGCAGTAACATGATTTTTATGTCTTATTGTTATTTCTCATTGTTTTTATCTTTTTGTTTTTCTTGCTTTCGCTGGCACCGACTCCAAAAATAACTAATTAATGTAAAAATTTCAATGACAGTAATACAAAATATTGTCCATTTAGATTTACTTTTTCCTAAGCAAGGCTATAAAGTTATTTTAAAATTTTAGTGCTTATTTTAAAGGCGGTTTTTATGTTTTTTTAAACAATTATTTTATTTTTATTTATGGTATTATAGTTTTGTATTTTAAATATGCCGCAGCAGTTCCCATTTTGCGATCTTCCTGGTAGCTCAGAGATTAAAGCGCTTACTTTCAAAGAATAATTCTGTCTTTATATACCACAAAAACTTCCAGAACGGGGTGAATTGGGTGTTGTGTTAAGGAATGTCAGTTTACATTTTGGTCCAGGCTATGATTCGATCTTATAACATGTGTTAAAGCTGCTGGTCGATAACCGAAACATGTAACATCTGGGCATTAATACATACCACATACAGAAATCTGTCTCTGGAATATATCTGTTTGCTCCGGCATCACACAAGAAAATATAGATTTTTAATTGGTTTTCACAACGTAAAATCTTGGGATCCAAGTTGAAATCTGAAGTACATGTTGAGTCAATAACAAATTTATTTTATAAATTTTATGCCATGACTTAAAAATAGCTTAATTGATTCTGACGGGATTTAAAAATGTTGATTTTTGTAAAGAACACTGGAAAGTAAAACGGGTGAGGGTAAAGGGGTAGAGGGATTGGGCTTTTGTCTACCAAATTTAGACTGCCTTTTCTAATTGATTTGAAGTATACGTTTGTAAATTTCAATCGAAACCAGACGAAAACTGTAGCTTTGTGTAAAGAACATTTGCAAAAATTAAATGGGCTAAGGGAGTGAGTGGTAAGGTTTGGTAAACAGAATGTAGACACTATGTTTCTCTTTGTTTTTAAGTATACATGGGCAGTGTTCCATGGAAATCTGATAAAACTGTGGGTATCAATAGAGAACATTGATAATTAGGAGGGGTGGGGATAGAAGGGAAGAGGGGTTGGGCTTCTGCAACCTAATTTAAACATAATTGTTCTGTATGTTTTAAAGTATACGTGTGCAAACTTCCTGCAGAATCGGATAGAAACTGTAGATTAAAGGATGGAAAGGAAGGAGCGGAGTTTGGACTCTCGAAACCAAATGTAGACAGTATATTTCTGTATGTTTTGCAGTATAAATGTGCATACTTCCTTCAAAATCAGAAAGAAAAGGTAGCTTTGTATAAAGAACATTGACAGTAATTTAATGGGGTAGAAAGGGGGATAGGTTTGCGTTTTTTCAGTTGGAATTTTTCTTTTTCTATTTGTTTTAAAGTATACGCATGCGAAGTTCCACCGAATCGAATTAAAATGTGGGTTTTGTACAGATATTAATGGAAGGGGAGCTAGGGTAGTTTTTTTGATTTTTTGGTCAGAAATCTTATCCATAAAAAATTACATATATATGTGCCAACTTTCATAAAGATCGGTCAAATGGTTGTCGATTGTAGCTTGCTAAAAAGAAGTAGACAAAAATCAAAGGGATGGAAACGGGGAGAGGGGTTCAGTTTTTGCAAATCAAGAGTTGGCATTATTTTTTCTCTTTGTTTTATATTAAAAATTTGCTAAGTTCTGTCTAAACGGCTTAATTTTTATACACAACCACAGTTTTTATCCAGTTTAATGGGGAGAGGGGGGTGGTTTTTAGATCTTTTGGTCAGACACCTCCTTCGTGAAAAAATACATATAAGCACCAACTTTCATGGTAATCGGTCAAATGATCGCGACTGTATATTTTATAAAGAACATTGACAAAAGTTAATGGGGTTGAAGGAGGGAAAGGGGTTGAACATTGGCAAACCAAATGTTGACAGGATTTTTCTCTTTGTTTTAAAGTATACGTGGGCAAAGTTCAATAAAAATCGGATAAGAAATATAGATTTCTATAAAATTAAAGGGTGTAGGTTTATTTATTTATTTATTGGTCAGAAACCTTCTCCATGAAAAATTACATGTATATGCCAACTTTAATGGAGACCAGTTAAATGGTGTCGACTGTAGCTTTGTATAAAGAACATTGGTAAAAATTTAGGGGGTGGATAGGGGGAGAGGACTTCAGTTTTTTGAAAACAAAAGTTGACAGTATTTTTCTCTTTATTTTTGACTATACATGTCCAAAGTTTCATCGAAGTCGGATAAAAAAATGTGGGTTTGTATAAAAATTAAGGGGTGTAAAGGGGAGAGGGGTGGTTTTTTATTTACTTATTTTTTGGTCAGATTCTCCATAAAAAATTACATGTATATGCCAACTTTGATGCTAATCGGTCAAACGGTGTCGACTGTAGCTTTTTATGAAGAACATTCACAATAATTAAAGGGGTGGAAGGAGGGAGGGGGTTGAGCTTTGGCGGACCAAATGTTGACAGGATTTTTCTCTTTGTTTTAAAGTATACATGGGCAAAATTCAATAAAGGTCAGAAAAGAAATGTAGGTTTCTATAAAATTAAGGGGTGGAAAGGGGAGAGGGGTGGTTTTTTATTTTTATTTTTTTGGTCAGAAAACTTCTCCATGAAAAACTACACGTAATTGCCAACTTTAATGGAGATCAGTTAAATGGTGTCGACTTTAGCTTTGAATAAAGAAAATTGGCCAAAAATCAAGGGGGTGGTTAGGGGGATAGAGGTTCAGTTTTTTTAAACCAAAAGTTGGCAGTATTATTCTCTTTATTTTTGGTTATATATGTCCAAAGTTTCAACGAGATCGAATAAAAAATGTGGATTTGTATAAAAATTATGGGGTTGAAGGGGGTTGAAGGGGAGGTTTCTCAATGAAATTCATATGGGACCACTTTGGAGGTATACCCTATCCACTAAAAAAAATTCATTTAAATCGGTTCAAAATTGGCGAAGATATCGCTGAACATACATACAAAAAAAAAAAAAAAAAAAAAAAAAAAATACATACGAATTGAGAACCTCCTCCTTTTTTTGAAGTCGGTTAAAAAGAGCTGGAATGTAATTTATTGGAAGACAGGAGGAAGGTGAAGAGAGTCATGGGAGTGTACAAGGTGTATATTGGTGTTGAGGGTGGAAAAATGTGGGTGTAAGAATTAAGTGTATTGTATGATGGAAAATTCAAATATTAACACATGCCGGTACTCGATTTCAGGCACAATTGTGTGGAAGAATTTTATTTCGTAGCTAAGGGAGTCAGGAATTGGAATAAATTACCAAGAGAAACGATGTATAATCTACTAAACATACTAAAAGAATTTAAGGTTGAAATTTGTAAAGGGCAAAATAGGCGGCTACAGGAAAGGGGTGAAATGGATGCGTAGGGAAATTGCCACCAGAGCGTGCTCTCCATCGCAATTAAATTAATTAATTATGATCATATAAATACTGTGATGGCTGAGACCTTAACTTTATTTCATCGCTTTTTGTTGTGAACAGTTGCTTCATGTTCATCATTATTTACAGAAATTCCATGTGTATTATTATTATTTATGAATTTACCCGATAGGATATCGCACAGCTTTGGTTCTCGTCAAGGCTTGCAATTAAGAATTTTTCCAGTGTTTCTCCTGGGCCAGGGGTTGTCAGTTTCTCGAGCAATGAGGGAACTTAAGTGTAACTATTCGTATGCGATTCACGCAATTTAGTTTTTCTAAAATATGCTTATTTTTGTTTGTGGAATGTGTATTTTATGAGGCTGAGAATGGAGACCATCCTATCATTCACTTAGGTGACTGTCGAAAACAGCCTAAAACCCGTTATCAAGACGGTTGGTACGCGTGGTCCAAACTTTGAACCATGTCCCGTTGAAACCCCTAATCCAGTGTGGTGGAGCCTTAACGAGCACAGTTGGGATAAAATAATTGTTTAAAAAAACATGAAAACCGCCTTCAAAAAAGGGCAATAAAAATTTTAACATAACTTTACACCTTGCTTAGAAGAAATTAAATTTAAATGGACAATATTTTACATTACTGTCATTGAAATTTTTATATTAATTAGTTATTTTTGGAGTCGGTGCCAGCTGTCAGTTCGCGCAGATCGAATTACTGAAGTTTATTTCGTGTTCGAGGCGAACCTAGAGTACGAACAAAAATTCCAAATATTTTACAGCATGTCGTGAGGAAGATTGTTTCATTGCGGGAGACAGCTTAGGAAAATAAAATAACGGTACGTTATCTGTGGCTCGGCCTCGTTGGTTATCCAGGCATATTAATTAATTTAAAAATTCCAATAACAGTAATGTAAAATATTGTCCATTTAAATTTAATTTCTTCTAACCAAGATATAAAGTTATTTTAATATTTTTAGTTCCCTTTTTTAAAAGCGGTTTTTATGTTTTTTAAACAATTATTTTATTTTTAAATTTTTAATGGTATTATAGTTAATTTGTATTTAAATATGCCACAGCAGTTCTCATTTTGCGAACTTTCTGGTAGCTCAGTGTTTAAAGCGAATGCTTAAAAAAAAAAAAAAATCTGTCGTTACAACAACTTTCAGAATGGGGTGTTAAATGTCAGTTTACATTTTTATCCAGGCTGTGTTTCGATATAATCACAACATCTGTTTAAGCTGCTGCTTGATAATCGAAACATGTAACAACTGGACATTAATACATACAACATACACAAATCTGTCTCTGGAATACATCTATTCGTTCCGGCATCACACAGAAAATATAGATATTTGATTGGTTTTCACAACGTAAAAGCTCGGGGTCCAAGTTTAAATCTGAAGTACATGTTTAGACATTAGGACACATACATTTTATATATATTCTGCTATGACTTAAAAATAGCTTAATTGATTTTGACAGTACTTAAAACTGTGGATTTTGTAAAGAACATTGGAAATTATAAACGATGGGGGTAAATGAGAAGAGGAAGGGCTTTTGTATACCAAATGTAGACTGTCTTTTCTGATTGATTTAAAGTATACGTTTGTAAATTTCTATTGAAATCATATAAAAATTTTAGGTTTGTATAAAAAAATAATTAAGGGATGTGGAGGTGAAGAGTAGTTTGGTTTTTGTTAAGGTAGTGTGGACAGTATTTTGATCTTTGTTTTAAAGTATACATGTGCAAAGTTCCATCGAAGCCAGATAAAAACTGTAGCTTTGTGTAAAGAACATTTACAAAAATTAAATGGGGTAAGGGAGTGAGCGTTTGGGTTTTGTAAACAGAATGTTTCTCTTTGCTCTTAAGTATACATGTGTAGTGTTCCATGAAATCTGATGAAAATGGTAGGTATCTATAAAGAACATTGGAAATTAGGAGGGGTGGGGGTTGAAGGGAAGAGGGGTTGGGCTTCTGCAACCTAATTTAAACACAATTGTTATATATTTTTAAAGTATACGTGTGCAAATTTTCTTCAGAATCAGATAGAAACTGTGCTTTGTGTAGATTAAAAGGAGTGGAAAGGGGGAGAGAGGTTTGACTTCTCTAAACCAAATGCAAACAGTATTCTTGTGGTTTTTTTTTTTTTCCCTAGTATACATGTGCATACTTCCTTCAAAATCAGATAGAAACGGTAACTTTATATAATGAATATTGAAAGTAATTAAAGCGGTAGAAAGGGGAATAGGGTTTGTGTTTTTGTCAAAGTAATGTGAGTAATATGTTTCTTTTTCTATTTGCTTTAAAGTATACACATGCGAAGTTCCACTGAAATCGGATTAAAATGTGGGTTTGTACAAACATTAAAGGATGTAAAAGGGGAGCTATGGTAGTTTTTTTTTACATTTTGGTCAGAAATCTTCTCCATAAAAAAAAATACATACATGTGCCAACTTTCATACAGATCGGTCAAATGGTGTCAACTGTAGCTTTTCTAAAAGAAAATTGGCAAAAGTCAAGGGGCGGACACGGGGAAAAGGGTTCAGTTTTTGCAAACCAAAAGCTGACATTATTTTTCTCTTTGTTTTACAGTAAAAGTTTGCTAAGTTCTATCTAAACTGGATAAAAACTGTGGGTTTGTATAAAAATTAAACGGTTTAATGGGGTGGTTTTCGATTTTTTGTTCAGAAACCTTCCTCGTTAAAAAATACATATAAGCTCCAACTTTAATGGTAATAGGTCAAACGGTGGCGACTTTACCTTTTTATAAAAAAAAAAAAAAAAAAAAAAAAAAAAAAAAAAAAAAAACACTAACAAAAATTAAGGGGTTAGTAGGAGGGAGAGGGGTTGAGCTTTGGCAGACCAAATGTTGACAAGATTTTTCTGTTTGTTTGAAAGTATACATTGGCAAAGTCCAATCAAAATCAGATATGAAATATAGGTTTCTATAAAATTAAGGGGTATAAAGGGGGAGATGGGGTGTCGTTTTTTTATTTTCTGGTCATAAACCAAGCCCATGAAAAATTACATGTATATGACAACTAAAATGGAGGTCAATTAAATGATGTCGACTACAGTTTTGTATAAATAACATTGGCAAAAATTAAGGGGTGGATAGGATGAGAGGGATTAAGTTTTTTAAAACCAAATGTTGACAGCATTATTCTCTTTATTTTTGACTATACATGTTCAAAGTTCCATTGAAATTGGATAAAAAATTTGGGTTTTTATAAAAATTGAGGGGTGTAAAGGGAGAGAGGGGTGTTTTTTTTAAATTTTTTTGGGTCTGAAACATTTTCCATGAAAAATTACATGTATATGCCAACTTTAATGGAGATCAGTTAAATGGTGTCGACTTTAGCTTAGTATAAAGAGCATTGGCAAAAATTAAGGGGTTTATAGGGGGAGAGGTGTTCGGTTTTTCAAACCAAAAGTTGACAGTATTTTTCTGTTTATTTTTTACTATATATTTCCAAAGTTGCATCAAAATCGGATAAAAAGTGTGGGTTTGTATAAAAGTTAAAGGGTGTAAAGGGGTAGATGGGGTGGTTTCTCAATGAAATTCATATGGGACCACTTTGGAGGTATACTCTATCCACTATAAAAATTTCATTTAAATCGGTTTAAAATTGGTGAAGATATCGCTGAACATACATAAAAAAAAATCAGACGAATTGAGAACCTCCTCCTTTTTTGAAGGTTAAAAATACTACCTGTATTTATTTAATCGTTTATTGATGATCAACGTTTTGATCAGTAACAGATACCGAAGGCAACAATCGTTTAGGTTACGACCTTCAATAGCGACGACACGTTTAATGATTGACGGATATTATACCAACGTCCCGACGAATTACAGCTACGGTTGTTTGATCCTCCGTACCGTACCTGGTGGGAAACTATTCTTGCGTATTGCCATATGTGTAAATGACAGTGGTGGTTTGTGTAGTCTGGTATTTGTTTTGATGATAAGATATAGAGCCCTGTGCCCAACCTTTCAAGCCTGCTACTCCAAGAGAATGTGTATGTTTTGGCTACTCCATATCTTAACTTTCAGGAATATAATTAATTGAAACTGTGCTTAAGAACAGCAGGATTATACCTGGCGTGTTATCTAAAAGTATTCTGCAAAATATTAAACACTAAAATTTTAAAACATAGCTCACTAAAATAGTATGTTTCTTGATTTTGCAGAAAAAAATTGTAATAAAATTAAATTATTAAATAACGAATTTCCTTCGGGAACGGAACCTAATAGTAAAACTTTCTGAAGAGGATATGTAATCCCCGTGACTTACATCGTCCACCCAACTGACACAGAGAGTCATCCATAAATTACGAGACACGTTAAGGGGGAGGGAGGGGGTCAACTTGCTGTGACATCGTGTGACAAGGGGAGGATGAATCATAAGCTTTGTGATGTCATGTGTATAATTTTTTACTCTTTTTAACACGCAGCGGCCACGCGAGTTCACGCTCGCTGTACTTACGTTGTCGCACGTTCGCCGCCTTTGCAACACGCCGAAAGGCCAATTCTGCCTTTGAGACTTTGACAAAACATGACTTCCGCATACTTATTTAAACGATCGTGTCGAATCTGTAGTCTATATCTTCTATCATACAAAGCCACTAACCAACACAAGCAATCACATATGAGGCAACAAGAGGTTTTGCCCGTCACGAAAATTTGTCCGCAGAGTATTCCAACTAGACGTTCCAGGGAAGATTTTTCTTTAACAAAAGATGATGATGCTATATGGTTGGATGAAGAAGATGTTGACACATCGAAAGTTCCCAATATTACCCAAATCGTTTGTAATGTTTCGGTATCCAGAGAGTGAAAAACATGTGTGCGTGTTTTGTGTGTGTGTGTGTGTGTGTGTGTGTGTGTGTGTGTGTGCGGCTGGGAGACGGCTTGACTTATGGCATAACAGTCCCGTGACAAGGGCCACAGCTCAAGATGGAGTGGGGTGCCTGGAATGTTTTCAGCAAACAAATAAAAAAAAAACAATAATAAAAAGGAAATCTGCATCCGAGAATGAAGGGTGAGGCGGAGCCAGGAGTACAACCAATGGATGCAATTTTTTTATAATATTTATAACTTAGGGTGGTTTGTTGCATATCTCGAGCCAACCAGCGAGAGAGCTTCCCTCCGAAGACGGACATTGGCGGACGACATCAAGAAGGAGGAAAGCGACACCGACTTGGGGCAGCGCGGACGAGAGAGGAGGACTGGTTGGTTGCCTGTCGAGAGGGGAGATCGACTGCCCAGCTGATCACGGAAGAGACAGCAGGGAAGCAGCCGGTCGGTCACAGAGAGCTTGTTAACCCACCGACTGCACAACTCAGATTCGCCTGCACGGTAATCACCATTCAGAAATCTGAACTTTTGCATCAACGTCGTTTTACCCTATTTATCTCCCCGACACAAACTCTCTTGCTCCACCGAGAAAATTATGTACCCTTGTATTGTAAAAATAAAATAAAATCTTTCTAAAATTTTGCCAAGTAAAAAGTTCAAGTGCATAAGTAAATCGTGATGTCAGACTGTGAACTTTGTTTCAATTTATCCCATCCAGTCATGTAATGTGTCACTTGACTTGATTAATAATTCTAGTCGTTCAATAATTCATGTTTAAATAATAATACTTTGAGATTTGGATGCCGCTTCCCTCAGAATAGGGTTCACTCCAATCTCTGGCGCCTACCTGATTTTTTTTTATACTTAATATTGTTTGGATATTAATAACTGGTAGCAAACGGTCACAGTTAAGCCGAGAAGTCGCTTTCCTAACATAGCGAACACTTCGAGTTCGAAGTGACAGCCATGACAGCCATAAATAACATAAAGGAATGGGTTCAGAGACCATGGACGCAAGAAGATTAAATTTTGTATCGTTCATTTGATTTGTTCTGTTGTGTCAGTTTTCTAAAATGTCTGATTTGTTGTTGATTTTTGAAAATTTTATTCAATAGAAGTGCACAAATAATTTGGGAAGTGCTATTTTCATGTTAAAATTGCAAAATATGTGACGTCACACCAGGGGAGGGTCATACAAATGTGACAAACTACGAAATTCGTGTGAAGTAATTTATGGATGCCCTCAGGTATACTCGTTAATATCTCTGGGTTATTGCTTGATGGCCCGCCCCCTTGGTTACGGCACCGTGATGGTGTCCGACGCTGACACTGGGTGAGCTAATTCGAGTCGTGGTGGTGGAAGACATTTTCATCATTGTGACCTGGACAGTGGAGTGGAAGAGGGGGTGTTGCAGAATTCCTGACCACCAGCGTGCTGAGTTAAATCCCAAACCTCTCCGCATGGAGGTGATGGGGATGTAAAGTTTGGTCGCCCTAATGTGTTTTGGAAGAGTGGACATGAATGGGTCGGCGCCAGGCTTCTCTCACCTTTCATTTCTCATCGACAACACAAGCAGTACTCTACACCGAACACACACACACTATTACAGTCATCTGCACTTACAACAACACATTCGACCACTGTCACGCTGGGGAAGGCAACGGGAAACCACTTCTGTTTACCTTCCCATAGGTTTGTCACAGATGGGTAAACATCTCCCATGGTAACCGCCTACTTCGGACGCGGGCAAGAGGTTCATAAGAAGAACTCCTTGATTAATTGGTTAATGTAGTGTTAGATCCACTCTTTAGCTGACTTTCTTACACAGTCCAAGGCGTTTATTCATAATATTATTTATTTATTAATGTTGCTCGGGAAACAAACCGAGTAATACTATTATGTATATACAATATTTCGGTGACGTAAAGCTCCATCCGTCGCCTTCTTCAGTTGTAGTTTTGAGACAACGTGCTCTAGGTAAACTTCGCCTTACGACTACAACTGAAGATAGCGACGGAGTTTTAAGTAGCCGAAATATTGTGTATAAATAATAGTATTACTCGGTTTGTATCCCAAAAAACACTCATAAATAAACAACCCCGAGAAAAACTGCGTTAATTTGTGATAGTATAACTACTTTGTTCTGGTAAGTAACCGACTAATTGCAAATCACAGTTCCATGTCTAGTGCAATAAGGTTTGATAATCCCTAAATAATACATTTCCTGTCTTAATAATGATTTCTTATATTGCATGCTATTGCTTATTCAGTCTAATATGTTTATATTTTTATTTGTATGCTTCATGTTAGCCGGTGAATTATTTTACAGATTATGTGGCTTGTTGTAACAGCCTTAATACCAATTCCTACTAACTAATCCTTTAAATTGCTAAATGCAACAAGCAGTAGTTGAACTTGCAAATCTTCTGAAATCAGTATTCAATCAGTAATCAATTTTCGTAGCAGTTTAACGATGTTGCACCAACTAAAATTAATGTATGTACAGTAAAAAATTCTGTCAAACATTTCGTAGAAATTACCAAGGTTAGCCAATTGATGCGCAGTTAATTCTGTTACCGTTCACGGATCAGATTCTGCGTGGATTACGCAATTAGCCAACACCCACCCTCGGCAATTCTGCCATTTGGTGGCATGCTGACATTTATGATGCAATACGGTTAAATGAAAAATCTCTTTAGATCATGTGGTAGAATTGCAGAACTCATGTAAAGTCCCATTCATCATAACAGATTTACAACAGCTATAGACAGTAATGGTAGTATATCCGAATTAAATACGTCAAACCAAACGGGGTACAAATCCCCATGGCAATCTGGTTGATTATAATACTGTATAACAATATTCTACACATGATCCCTAAATAATGCACACAACATAAGTAAATTAATAAATAAACACTATACAACCGTTGGTCGAATTAATCTTATGTATATAGCTGTCTTTACGCTTTTCGTCTGCGAGAAGATGTTTTTTTCGTGATTGACGAAAAACAAGAGGACGCATTTTCACAGTATTCCAAATATTGTGCATCCCAGGAGTGAAATGATGTTAAATTTATCTTAATGAAGCTTCGGAAAGCTAAAATTAAAGAAAAACGTTTCAGTGCCTTTATAATAGGATTTCAAGAATGTACACTATAGCCGATGGCCCAAGCAGTAAAATAAGGTACGTTTCATTTATCTGGCGTCGAAGAGCAGAGAAATATGAAAACTAACTGGAAATTAGTATTCCAAATTATTTCTCGCATTCGAAATATTTGTTGTTTTCCGTAATAAGTACCTCCAGCACCGTAATATTCCGAGACCGAGTCGGAAGGACGGCTAATTTGTTCCCTTACTTATCTCTCTGGAAGATGCGAGTTAATAATCCATCCAGACTGCGGTTCTCCATGGTTTCGCTGCTTCCAAGCAAATGCCGGGATGGTTGCTTTTAAAGACCACGGCCGACCGTCCATCCCCTTCCCACCCCGTAGTAGGGCTGTTGATATTTTAAAAAATATCGGATTTTTGATATATCGATATTTTAAAAAATATTTATATCGGATTCGATATATCGAAGAAAAAGTATCGATATATCGACCCTATTATATAAAAACAATGCTACAAAAACAAATCATTTTAAAAAAGGGCCAAGTCTTGTGGCTATTGAATGATGAAGAGTTGTGAGATATTTTTCTGAATCAAGTTTTGATTTTCTGAAAAAAAAAAATAGTTTTTCATGACGTTACGGATAAATCTTTTTTTTTTTTAATTGTGATTTAGCCATTATACTACTACTAAACGGAAAGGCAGAATGTTTATGATTTACTCGAAGACTTGTGAATCCAGAAAGAGCATCGAGGGAAATCTTGGCTTTTGTGAGTTTAAAAGCTCAATAATGCAACATTGTAGAGGCATTTATTTAGGTTGAAGTTCTATTATCAGAGTTTGCATAATGACCAAGTCACTTTTTTTACAAGTATTGTTTTATGTGGATATTAATTTCTTTTTGTAGGTTGATAGCTTATTCTGAGTCTTCTTACTTGTTTTGGACCAAATGTTTGCACCTTAGCAAAGATTGTGTATCCGAATTTATCAATTTTCCTGCTTACATCCAATTTTCATGTCAAAATACTTTCCTCGACAACGCACGCTCATGTAAAACAACGGGCTCGAGTCCGATTCGTTCTGTGCGAGCTTCGCTGTGTCTGCATTGTTACCATCGGTGTAGGACTACCAATAACTTCCAAATTAAATGTAGTAACAAAGTAAAATTAATTGTGTTTTTTATGCTCCTGATCTTTGTGCAAAACTGAAATTCAAGGCATATAGCCTCATCAAGAAGAATGCAATTAACCTACAAATTTTCTCTAAGACGTTTCAGCTTTTAGATTGGCATTGAAAAAACACAGGAACTTTTCTTATACTATGGGGATGAAACCAAGTATGTGTACCAAATTACCATTTTCTAGGACAACTGGATGTTGCATAGAATTATGATGAGAGAACATCATAGTTATTTAAAAGAGTTTCAGATCAAAAAAAAAAAAAATCCTAACTAAGGTGGTGAATGAAGTAAAATTTTGCACTAAAACTCATGTCAGAAACTTTGTTGGACATACTTTTCAAGAGCATGGACTCATGTTTTTCCCGTTGTTTCTTCTATTATGAATGGAGAACTCCCTACATTAATTGAAAATTTCCCCTTCTTTGATATTGCTTCGCAAATGGGTAACGATTTACCATAATACAATTTTATAAAGCTAAGATTCTAGGTGGAATGAAGGATTTAGGGCGAGGGGTGGGGGCAAACCGGGGTACTTGCTCTGGGCGATAAAATGGTGTCCAACAATGCGTTTGGTAAACAGTTAAAGTAGCGACATCAATGCGTTTGGCCAACAATCAAGGAGGCGATTCTCAGGGTCTGGCTGGCAACAATGTTTGAAGAGGCGGCAATATCAGTTTTTCCCAGGCTTGAAAAAATCCGAGAGACGCTACAGTCAAGGCAGTTCCCTTGGCGTTAACAAATTGTTTTTTAAAGGCACCATCTATAATAATATGTTTTTAGCATAGCGCTTTTTAAAGGCGATCCAAAAGTGGTAGATTCTTTTTTTCAATTTCTTATCTTAATAAATTCGTAAGTGATATAACAAAACTGGCTGTGACATAATTTTGGAGATCAATTCTTCTGTAGGTATGGAATAAGAAGCGTATCCAATTGGCGCGAAATATTTAACTGTGGAGTGCCAGATACAGGCTTATAATTTCCGGGACATTTCTGGGTCTAAAAAGTATTTTAGCGGTATGTTTAAAGAGTCAACAAAAATGTAAATTAATAAAAAATTCTATTTTAGGTAAATATGCTATCTAACGTGTATATAGCACCTCTTTTAACTCTATTAATTAAACTATGGTAGAAAGTCAACATCAGGTATTATGAATCAAAAGGAAAAATACTAAACTTAAAACAAAAATTGACCACCTCGTTAGGAATTTTTTACTTTGGTACAAAATCAACATCGGGTATTATCAGTCAAAATCTCAAAAATATTAAACAAAAACTGAACACTTCTGTTAGGCTCATTAATTAAAATTAGGCAGAAAATCAACATCAGATTTATCAACAAATAATAAAAAATTAGCATCTACCTTTTGCTAAATCAAAATCAACATCAATCAAAATAGATCTTAATCATCTACTTTTAAAATATTTATTACTAGATTTTGCCATTTTCATAAATATTTCTCCGTCACTGCTTTGCAAAACTGATAATATTTCTCAGCAAGAGTCTTCAAAATTGATTGAGTTTGCAGTTCAGCCTTGATCGAATCCATGAACGTTCTGTTTTGCTCTTATTTCATGAATTATTCAACGGGCTAAAACTTGTCTCGTAAAAGTCATTGCTTGTTGGAATTGACAAAACAAAACCAACTATTTTTTTTAAAAAATATTCAAAATCATTAAAAACGCTTGTTCTAAAGAAATTGGCCCAGATGTGAAAAAACACATTACAGACATGTGAACTCTGTATAAAGGGAGTTAATGTTAACTGCGTCTAGAATTTTCAAAGTCCCAGAAAATTCAAAGAGTATTTTCCTGTCAGTTTCAATTACTCTGATTTAAGGGACATTCCATCCTCCCGCTGCAAGCATGGGATACTTGGCTTGTCCTCATGACCACCGTGGTGAACTGAGTTTGAGAAAAAAACTAGTATACGGCAATTCCGCGACAGTAACGCATAATTCCTGAACACGAGATCAGACCCAAAATTCCGGAACATTCCCGGATTTTCCGGCTATCTGGCAACCCTACCCATACCTGGTACATTACGATTAGTTTCTTGATGCTAATACTTTTGCATTGATTGAAGACAACTTTTCGAAATGTCCAGACAAGAATTCTAATGAATATTGAATGAGTTATTTTAATTTCGTTTTTTACTTCTCCACAGGCCCGCCGTTAGCTGTTTGAGCGCCCGCGTGCAATAGCGATTATGCCGCCCCGTGTCCAACTACAGCCAGTGGTGGATCTAGGAAATTTCGGAACCGGGTCAAAAAACTGTGAGATTGCCGCCCCCATTGTTGCCATCCTCAGTGTCGCCGCCGATCGCCCGAAGCAGCTGTTGAGCTAAAAAAAAAAGGTCGCCCGCTACATAATATGCTGCCTTGCATGCCCGCTTACGGCGGCCCTGCTTCTCCATGTGCTCGTATCGTTCATTGTTTCTTAAAATTCTATCTATGAAAATGTATTGCATGTGCAACACAGGTAATCGTTTTCCCTCCAATAATAACTTGGAATATTCTATGAGGAAAAACGGAAAATAACCACTTATTTTTTAAAAAATATCGGACTCCGATATCCAGATTTCAATATCGATATATCGTCCTAATAAATATCACTCATAATATCAATATTTTTTAAAAAAATATCGATATATCGATATTTTATCAACAGCCCTACCCCGTAGGTAAGCTAGACTGAGAAGGATTGTTATGACCCACCTGCAGCCCGCCTCCAACCCTTCAGCTGGGAGGAATAAAGTTTGGAAATCTTTATATATAAAGATGAATGTATGTTTGTTTGTTTGTTGGTTTTTTGGTTCTTCATACAAATCCACAGTTTTTATCCGTTCTCGATGAAACTTTGCACACTTATCCTTTGAAACAAGGAGAAAAATACTGTCTACATTTGGTTGAAAAATTATCTGTATAAATAACACATTTGTCTCATGACTTCGAAATACGGCGGTAGACAGACACGTTGGATGTGGACGACTCCGTACCGAGTTTCCCGTAGTGGCCTGGCAGCTGAGTGGCTAAAGCACTGGCTTACGAACGTCGTGGTCTCCGGTTTAAATCTCCGTCTGGGATAAGATTTTTAAAAATTGTTTTCATCGTAAGGAGTCAGGCCTGGGCCGTAGGTTATTCGCATTGAATGTTAAACCGTAGATATTAGAAAGTTAGGGGTGCAATGCGAGGCAAATCGTAGGTATTCTTACAATGTTGTAGGTGTATACTTTTTTGCGTTTATAATGATCCCTCAGGTTTTGTTCGCAGTCAGTGTGTAAGTGTGAACCACAGTAATATTATTATAATTAGGGATGTAAGTCTCTGTCTTTTTGATACGTTATGACGACCAAATGGTTATATCGTTGTGAAGAATTTTATAAGGAAATCTGTATGAAGGGCACAGGATATTTTTTCCAGTATGATTAACAGGTGTAGTCACGAAATTTTGAGACCTTATCGAATGGTGACAGAAATATGTTGGCAATTGATTCTCATAACTTGGAAATACGGCGATAGACAGACACGTTGGATATGCACGTCTTCAGACCGTGTTTCCGTGTAGTGAGCTGGAAGCTCAGTGGCTAAAGATCTTGCTTACGAACGTCGTGGTCTCCGGTTGAAATCTCCGTGGAGGCTAAGATTTTTAAAAATTGTTTTTCATCGTAAGAGTCAGGGGCCTGGGTTGTAGGTTATTCGGATTGAACTGTTAAACTGTAGATATTAGAAATTTAGGGGCGCAATGCGAGGCAAATCGTAGGTAGTCTTGCAATGTTGTAGGTGTACACTTTTTTACGTTATAATGATCCCTTAGTGTTGTTCACAGTCAGTGTGTGAGTGTGAACCACAGTAATATTATTATAAATACGGAAGTAAAGTCTCTATCTTTTTGTTACGTTTTGACGACTAAATGGCTATATCGTTGTGATGTAATTTTATAAGGGAAATGTGTATGAAGAGCACAGGATATTTTTTCCATTATGATTAACAGTTGTAGTCACGAAATTTTGAGATCTTAACGAATAGTGACAGAAAATATGTTGGGAAATTAATTCTCTTCAAGAGAGCAGGTTCGACGGTAGAAATGATATAGTGATAGCTTTCCTGTCATATTATGCCGACTCGATATTCTTTGGGACTAATACTTCGTTACCAACAACTTACTATGTTTAATTTCTGGCAAAAAAAATTCTTAATCCACTGCGTACGAAGTCGCGGGTACGAGGCTAGTAAATAAATAAAATCATTTCGAGGAAGATGTGGAGAGAAGCTGGGTTGAATTCGATTCCTCGGTTCCTTTCTGTATGGGCGAGGGTTGTCCATTGTGAGGGGTCTTCTTCGGGAGATATCACCACTGAGTCAATTGGCCGCGAACCGGTCAGATCCTGATTTCGGTTTTCCATGGTTTCCCGATATCACTCCAGGCGAATTACAAGGATGATTCCTTTAAAAGGCCATCGCAGAACTCCTTCCCGTAGGATTCTTCTAATCCTAAAATAGCCCGCCTCCTGAGCTTTACCTGGGAGGAACAAAACCTGTAAAAAAAAAAAAAAAAATCTGAAATGATATTTATAACCGGTCATTTAACTCCATTCTTAGAGCCGTGACACAACTAATTTTTCACTATTTTCAACATTCTTGACTTCGCATTGACTGAAAATTATTAGGTAAAATTGTCCATGCAAGTAACTTAGATTGAAGACCTTACTTCAGGTCATACCACTTCGTATAATAATAATAAAAAAAACTCTTAGTGAGCGAATTACGTGCAACAGGCAGTCTTTAATAATGGTACACACACCACAGGGGCCTACCAATTGTATTGTCATACTTTTTCGGATAGTACTTCTACATCGTGAAAGTCCTCGCATTAGGGAGGATTCTGGTTCAAATCCCAGTCAGGCCATCCAGATTTCGGTTTTCCATGATTTTCCGAAATTAACCCATGCTGATACTAGGACGCTTCCTTCAATAGGACCGAAATCCTCTCCTTTCCTTGCCCTCACTCTTTCCCTGTACTTAAGACCTCGATGTTGATAAGCCTTAAGGGACCCATGCATCTAAAACATTGCATCTAGGAACATAATTTTTGTTCTACTCAAAATCAACTTATCATATCTAATTGGTAATCTAGAACATCCTAAACGAATGATTGTAAGTGGTGTACTTAAAAATGCAGTAAAGAAACTGTTTTGTTGTCGTTTCTAAAGATGCTTTTACACAGTAAAGATTAGTGATATAGATTCACATGTAGGTTCTATTTATACAATAAATTTGATATATTTCTAGTGATTTTGAAAACAACGGAATCGCTTACTGCAGAAAGGCAACAAGTCCATGTTTTTCCGAAAATAGTTTTTTTTTTTTTTACTAAAACTTTTCCCAGATACAAGATGCATCGCTTACTGTAGAAGGGACACTTGTCAGCGCAATAGAATAGGCATGGCAACGCCTTTAATTTTCCGGTTACTGGAAACTAGTCCTGGACAAGTTCCCTGTATACAGTAAACGGTCTTACTGATGACGACCGGTGGTACGAACTGGAGGGGGGCAAGGGGGCATGTGAAGTATGTGCTATGCTAAATAGTTCACAGAAAATAACATTGAGAGAGATGCAAGAATGCCACACATTTTTGGAGCCTAAATAAAAATAATACTATGGTGGAAATGATGATGCAACTGTGTGAGATAAAGAGGTTTGATAACATTAAACTTATTTTCCTCGTTAGAGGGAACTCTTTTACGCCCAACGACAGGGTTATTAGAAGAAGAAGAATGGTAGTTCACAGTGGATGAGGTTTTTGCACGTACACAGAATTCCTCAAACAACCATAATAAGTTTTCAATAGTTGAAATGAAAATTGATGATTTCATTAACTACCGCTCATGGTGCTCTAAGTTCCACAAAAAAACTTGGCTAAGTTACAATCAATATGGCAAAAATGTCCCCGAAAATCAAAAGAGATTTTTCAGGATATCCAACTACCGGGAGATGATCTTTTCGGCAAACGATCGGCACAGTGTTCAATGCAACATAAACATTTCTGTCTTGACAACGGATACTTTTAAGCTTCGAAACACAGCTAAACCATTGGAATTACCTACCAAGGAAACCTACACTACTGTTGTGCCCGTAAATAGTAAAAAAATGTACAGTGTAAGGAAAATATTGGTTTACATGCCTGAAGAGAATATTGAGGTTTGGAATAGCATCATTTCATGGTCTATAACGATGGCATCCTTGGGAGAAATTGGTAATGTATGGAAACTTCAACTCTCAAATGACGTACTTACTGTATGTCGGTAGTAATAAAATAAATTTTTATTGAAATTTCCTTGGTTTTTTTTTCCTGAAGTTTCTCATAAAAATCCTATTTAGGTATTGCAGAACATATCCAAACACAAACAAATTCCCACAGGTTTTTGATGTGTCGTTCGGAACTTTTTAAAGCACATATAATTAAAGGTTGCCTAGTTATTTGAAAATAAAATATAACAAAATTTTTTATCACATGTCAGGTTGTATTCAGTTTATTATCCCTCATGTAAAATTTAGAAATATGGACATGCTGCCTTTATTCAATTAGCGAATCATACTGAACTAGCGAATGCTGTGACAAAGAGCTTTACAACAGACCAAAATGTGCCAGTGGTGACTTGTTTAAACTAACAGCAGATACTTCATCACTTGAAGAAGATTTTTTTTTAACTCTTTCGCCAATTACATTAATGATAGGAATGTGACGCGATCTACTACCAGTATACTACTATCCTGATCTCAATACGTCATACAAATTAGCAAAGCTTTCCCAAAAGAAATGACATGTCTATCTTCACTTTTATATGGAAGTATGAAACATTTACACTCGATGACTGTGTGTGAAATCAATTATTATTGATTTAACTTCACCACAATAAGTCTTTTTTTTTTCGTTTCCGCCCAGAACAAAAACTACTTTTGTCTATAAACTCGTGGTTTTTTCCTCTTATCATATCTGAAAGAAAATGTTTATACTGCCGCGTCTTGTAGATGACTCTTTTTACTTCCAAATACTCATCAATTACATTTTCATCAACAACTTTCCAAGTTAAACGGAAAACAACTTTATTTAACAACTTTTCACACTTAATCACAAACAAATTAATTACAACTTCTATCTCTCCGAGACTTAATCGTTCGCAGCCGTAATAAACTTTATACAGTTTAGTTATTTCTTCCATTTACAATCCAAGTAATTGCTGCAGCTACATCTAGGCTGCAGCAGTATTTTGAGCCTTTTAAGCTTTTTCTTATCTTCCCCATTCCTGAGTACATAATTATTACCTTCCCTGTAGTCTAAATCGATCAGTTACTTCTTGCCTTCACAGATACTCATACAACAACATTAGTAGTGAATTGGCAATACAAATAAATAAACTCATTATGTTATACTTATAATTATTATCATATGGGAGTGACATATGACCGTTACACGTTGCGGTTCTGCAGAAATTTTATTTCATTTACTGCAGAGATCCGAGTCACCTGATTATCTAGTCCAAGGCTGCCCAACCAATTTTGGAGATTGGCCACAATTCCGATTCTAAGTTAGCCAGGGGGCCACATAATACCTACCTACAGTTACAATAGATATTTAAATACAACAAAGATATAAGTAACATACTTTAATTACAGCCAAAAAGTAAAAACCATCAACGAGAACTTTGAACAGTTTATTTTTAACTGTAATCAAAAATTAAAAGACATGAATGAGACCTTTGCAGAGTTTTCTGGAGTAGCATATTCTAGACCGCAGTTGTTGGTGAGCAATTCAATTCCTCTGGCGGGCCACTTCGTAGAATCAAGATTCGTTTAATCGAAATGACTGAAGTCTTAGGAAGACCCAGAGACTCTAATCTGGCTAGCCACTATGATTCTGCGGCCTACCGATGTGGATTTGCACGACATTGCAAGCGTTCCCTACGGTAAAGTGGAGTTTCATCTGGGATGACGGTTAGCCCCGTGTCACATCAGGTGGCCAGGTCTGCCATCCTGATAACAGCCGGCTGTTAATTATTTTTCCCCACTCGTTCCGAGGCAGCACGCAATATATTTCGTACTGCTAAAGTGTCAATTTTCGCGGCGGCCGAGTACCAAATTAAACTTTTTCGGTTGGCTGGGTTCCTTTATAAGGGCGAAGAGGTCCCTTAGTGGTGTACCAGCCCAGGCGAATCCAATAACGACCTGGTACCGGGACCCCGGGCCGGCGCCTGTTATCTTAATTACGCACTGCCATCCGCAAATTGCCACTCAACAAAACGAGACGGCGACAAAAGCGAGATATATCGTGTCGGCTGTGTTATTTACATTCGTGCACGGCGCGTTATTAATTCGCGCCGATCACACGTGTGGTTGGTAACCCTGCTGGTTCGCAGCAACGCCCCCGCACCAGCGTGCGTCGTAAATCCTTGACGCGGTGCTGTCAACGGATCGTCTGTTTTGACAGTAATTAACTCCGTCCGCAGTGCTGCCACTATTGAAATAAATGCCGTTATCTACGGCCGATGCGGGTGCCGATAGGCGATCGAAAAATGGCATTCCCCCATTCCTCAGTACTGCCACATTGCCACTGTTTCTCTCATCGCCGCTGCAAAACCTCTGTCAAATATTTGATACCAGGGATACTAAAAAAAAAAAAAAAAAAAATATATGACAGATTTGTTATCCGATAAGATATGTAGGCACATTGCAACCTTTCGCTTTTAGCTTATTTATACTAACGCACTGAAAAAAAAATCATGGAACGTTGGTAACTGTATGATATTTTTTATGTTGAAGCGTACAGCTTGTACTCCCTCTTTTTATGAATTAAAATACCTTTTAATTTAATTATTTATCAACAAAAATATTATTATTGAATAAAAATTCTGAGAAAGGGAATTTTGATGTTACTTTACATGTTGGCAACACAGTTTCACGTGCGTTTGACATTAACTTTTATTACAAATTTACTTTTCAATTACAACTAAACAATCGACTTGTAACACAATATGTTCATTATCTATCAGTTCTCAGGGGTTTTGTTATATGTCCGTTCACTCAGAGGGGCGATGAGAGTCTCTAGGGCGACACTGGGTTTATCAATACAACAGCTCTATGCGGTGATTATCAACACCTCTATGCAGTTACCATTTTGCAGAAGGCACCAAGTCAACTTCCAGTAGTATTCCCAGGCGATGATCCATCTGCTGGCCGTCGGGCAGTGTCATCCACTCCAATGACGACATGTAACATAGAGCACCACCACAGACCGTGCTAACCTTAGTCACCACACATCATGTTCTGCCCGGTCGGCTGGCGACGCACACAACCTCCCAGCTGGCTGTCTACTGTCCCTCCACTCACCCTAACGGCTCCTGGGCTACCTGCCTCAAGGTCGCATACCACAGCAGCGCTGTCGCCCCGTTGTTTTCTGTCCACCTGTGCGAGCTAGGAACCCAGCATATGGCAAATATTTCCATGTAGTGTGGCTATACACTACAATGTCATAGCGCCATGAATCTCATTTTGTATTTTTTTTCGATAGAACTGTAAATGTCTTTCCTTCTAGGTTACTAGCTCGACCTCATCGAAGTCATTAGAGCTGAGGAAAAATGTTAACTAAGGACGGGAATGAATCCGTTCTGGCACTTTTAAAGGAACCATTTAGGCATTCTCCTGGAGCGAAGTCCGTAAAGCTCGGAAAACAGTGATCTAGTTGGATGAACTGTTATGCCCTGGCCTCTAATTTTGGAGAGCCCTGGTTCGAGTACCCGTCCAGTTTTTCCGAAATAACTTCATGTGAATGCCGGGATCGTTCCTTCAGAAGGCCATGGCTTAATGCTCGCCCGTTCTGTGTCCTAATCCCACCAGTAATGACCCAGAGGTCGAAGAGGTTCAAAACAATAAGAAAAATAAACTAGATGGATCTGAATCTATGTCCATTGGAACGCGAAACCCGAACCTTACCGTACACCAACCAGGCCAGTTAGAAATACCTCAGAAATAAATGATCGCTGGACACTCTTAATGTCTGCCCTGAATGTAACTTTATTCAATTTTATAAATGAAATGTGAAAACATGACTGAAATGTGACCGTGGTGAAAGACTTTATACATTAACGTTGATCGCCATCAATTTTATATCTTTACATCCACTTCAACTTCCGGTTTTTTCAAGTCAAGAAAAATATCACCTAACTCAACAACAAACTAAACACAAATGCTTTAATTGAAAACAGACTCATTCATCTCCTCTTGTGAAAATCCCTTTAGTAATGTTTTATGCCATTTACCAGAATAATTACTTACTTACTTACTTGCTCTTCATGGATAGGACAAAAGCCTGTTGCTACCTCATTCTTCCGACCATCTCTTCCTAGGTCTTCCAATGTCCCTTCTGCCTGTGGGATGGTACTCCAGGGCAAGCTTAGGAAATCTGTCCTTTCTCATTCGTAGGACGTGGTTCTTCCAGTTATCCTTTTTTTGGATAATTCTATCAATTAGCGGGTTCAGTTATTCAGTTGTTCCCTTATTTCCTCATTCCTCTTCCTATCATTTAATGAATACCCTTTTACTGACCATAAAATTTCATTTCAGATGATTGAATTTTGTTTTTGTATTGTGTTTTATTTACCCATGTTTCACTGCCATATAGCAGAGTCGGTACTGCCATTGTTTTATAAAATTTGAGTTGCGTCTTCTCTCGTGCTTTACCTTTCAGTGTTCGTCGAATTGTTCCACACATATATTGAAATTGGTGAAGTTTCTTCTTCACCTCGTTATCCTCATTAAAAGATAATTCACATCCGAGATAAGTTAAGCTGGAGACCTGTTCTACTGGCTGATTGTCTACCACTATTTTAACTCTGATAGGGTATTTCCGCTGCCATGCCATAACTTTCGTTTTTGCACGAGATAACTGCAGATTGTAATTTTTGCTGATAATTGGGTTGGTAAACATGGAATGAAGATAAATGCCAAGAAGAGTCAGCTTATTAGATACACAAATAAAAAACAAAAGGTTAATTATGAATATAAGGTGGAGAAAGAATTGCTTGCTGAAGACTTGAAATGTAAATATCTTGGAATTACTTTTGATAACAAACTTAATTGGGCAGGACACATTGGACAGGTGGTAGGAAAAGCTTTCAAAGTTCTGCACTTGTTGGAGAGAGTGATGAGGGGATGTACGAGAGAAGACAAGGAATTGGGTTACAAAACTTTGGTCAGACCATTGCTCGAATATGGTAGTGTAGTATGGGACCCTCATTTTACGTATCAGATACAGGAGTTGGAGAGGGTGCAAAAAAGGGCTGCTAGATTCGTTTCTGGAAATTATCGCAGAATTCAATCAGTGACGGATATGATAAAGGAGCTGGAATGGGATTCATTGCAAGACAGGAAGAGGATGAGGAGGGTCATGGGAGTGTACAGGGTGTATACTGGCGATGAGGCATGGAAAGATATTGCAATAGGTATGAAAAGTAGTGCATGGAAGGGAAAAGATGACCACGACCACAAGCTGGCACTCGATTTCAGGCACAAGGGTGTGGGAAGATTCTCTTTTTTAGGTAAGGGTGTCAGGGATTGGAATGAGTTACCAAGAGAAATGATGAATAATTTACCGAAAAAATTGAAAGAATTTAAAGATAAAGTTTGTAGAGGGCAAATGAAGGTAGGTGCAGGATAGGGGAAGATGGGTGTGTAGGGAAATTGCCACCGGAGCCTGTGCTCCATTGCAATTAAATTAAATTAAATTAAATGTTTAGTATATGAATTGCTTTTTAAAGTCCATCTTCATTTTCCTGGAGGATAAATTGGTCGTCTGCAAACAACATAGTCTTTATACAAGTGTTGTTGCTTATTTTTATACCAGGATGGACATTTTCTTTCCATTTCCTAACTAAGTCATCTATATATATATTGAAGAGTGTTGGAGATAGGCTACGACCTTGCCGCACTCCTTGGTTAATCGCTATTTCATCTGTAAGTTTATTTCCTAGGTCTTAGACGATTTGTGTCCTATAGATATCTTGAATAACTTGTATTAAATGCTCTGGATATCCATTTCTTTGCATTATTTCCCATATTTTTTGTCTATTTACTTTATCGAACACCTTTTCATGATCTATAAAAGCAATGAAAGTCTTTAAATTAAATTCTCTTCTCTTTTCTAGTAGTTGTCTAAGGCAAAATATATTATCTATGCGGGACCTTCCTTTCCTAAACCCACATTGTTCTTCTGATGGGAGAGCATCTGCTATTACTTTTAGCCTGTTATTTATTATTTTTGCATATATTTTGTAGCCTGTATTTAATAAACTAATTTCTCGATAGTTATCACATGAAATCCTATCTCCTTTCTTAAAAAGAGAAATAACTTTGGCCTTCCTCCATTCTTCTGGGATGATTCTCTTTTTCCAACACATATTAATTAAGTGTAAATATATAAATTTCAAAATCATTCCCCCATTCTTAATCATTTCTAAATTAATTGTATATAGTCCAGGAGCTTTTCTATTTTTAAATGATCTTAGTGCTGCATCAACCCCCTCTATGTCTATAGGATCAATTTCTTTAGTGTCCACATGGTCAATTCCTATTTTCTCTTCTTCATCTTTATAATTACTATTGTACCATAATGTTCTGTAGTGTTTTATCCATGCCTCTTCTTCAATTACATTTATGTTAGCACTTTCCATTTCATCCTTGTTAAGATGTCTCATAAGTTTATATGCCATTTCTTGTCTACCATGGACATCGTCTTCTATTGAACTGATTAATCTATCCCATGACTCTTGTTTTGACTTCTTTGTTATTGTCCTAACAATATTTCTTCTTATTTTATATTCATTTTCATTTTCTAGGGTTCGATACTGTATCATCTTTAGATAAGCCTTTTTCATTTGTTTGACGGCTTTTGCACTGAACTTGAAATTAAATTATTTATGACGAAACTGCAATAAAACGTGATGATTAATTTTAAAGTCAAGTCAAGTTGTCTGCCATTAATTAGCAGTAATAAATTTGTATTTGCATTATTATCATGAAGCTAAAAATCAAATCCAAGTACAATTTAGACGCATCTTTGCTGAGCTGGATGTGAATTTGCCAACATTGAGTCGAGTTATCAACTGAAAATTTCATCAAATAAAACAGAGAAAGCATACAAAAAATCTAAACAAACGGGAAACAAATTTCCGAGAAATTGCAAATGCCAACTACTTTTAGGATATAGAGCGAAAGGACTCACTACTAATATAGTGTCTTTGTTATTTCTATTACTAATTACCATCGAGCTCATGCCACGCTGGAAATTCTCCTACAAAGCAACATTTGCATTAGTTGAATTTTTACAACAAATTCTAACACTATTTAAGAAAAACTAGCAAAATGAGTCTTCATGAAAAAGAGAAAAGTATTAGTTTCAAAAATTGATCTAGGAATTAGAAAGAACATTTTTAAAACTCTTTGTGTGGAGCACAGCACTTTATAGTAGTGAAACATGGATTATAGGAATACCAGGAAGAAAGAAAACTGAAGCATTTGAAATGTGGTGCTGCAGAAGAATCCTTAAAATTATGTGGACAGACAAAATAAGAAATGAACAAGTTTTGGATATGATTGGTGTGGAAACAAGTGTGTGGAAGAAGCTTACAGAAAGAACAGACAGGCTGGTAGGTCATATTTTGAGACATGCTGGATTGGATAATTTGTTAGTGGAGGGAAATGTCGAAGGTAACAACTGTAGAGGAAGACAGAGGTTAGAATATATAAGCAGATAATTGAGGACGTGGGTTATACGGGATATGTAGAGATGAAGAGGTTAGCAGTTAGCACAAGATAGGAAGAGATGGAGAA
Organism: Vandiemenella viatica; assembly: GCA_031002005.1. NCBI lineage: Eukaryota > Metazoa > Arthropoda > Insecta > Orthoptera > Morabidae > Vandiemenella > Vandiemenella viatica. Next base: position 152,458,441 of record JARYHS010008075.1, read on the forward strand.
TTATATTATCAGTCGAAATACTAACGACAGATAAAAACTAAAAATTGTGTTAACTACATACAGTATTAATATGTGTATGTTCTGGAAGCACAGACGCATAGCAAAAATATGGTTAAAAAATTGTCTATACCGTACATGAAATTTATTTATAAATTGCGTAAAATCTGCCTGCGACAGAAACTAATCTGTTATGTAGCTGTTCACAGTGTGTAAGGCATAAAATTATAGTCTTCCACTCGCTATCTATCAGTTTATATTAACGCATAAACTGATTGACAAGTGCTACATATGGTGATAACTTATCTCAATTTTTGGGATATAGGATACTTTTTAATCGAGATTAGTAATTCACATCTGATGATACAGAAAAATTAAGGATAGAATTTTAACAGCTGCACATAGTGATATCTTATGTAAACCGTTAACATACGGGATGCCTTTTATCCACGTTAGTGACATAGTTAGGACAAAACCGTAAATTTGGTCATTTTAGTCTATATAACTAATGAAGGCATTTCAACGAAACCTCCCACACTGATAGTATGTGTTATCAGTTGACACATAGGGTAGTAGATCGTAGTTTTTCACGGCATTTTAAATAAATAAATCCTTTTCGGGCTTCCAGCCGCCTATAAAGTCACATTTGTGGGATGTTTCGAAGGCGTCTATCTAAGCCCTCATTTTTAACCATAGATGTCACTGAATAACTGTTTGTTTACGAGCTGCTGTGGAAACGGTGAAAGACAAAAGCCAAACCAGCACAATGACGTCATCCACTCTTCTGCTCATTACCGAGGCGAAGATGTTTCAGCATTTTGATAACCGGGTACCAGGCCGCACCGACCAGTGTTCCTGTTAACTAAATAATCAGTTGCTCAGATTTCTACAGCTTCTGTTTTTAGATTTTGTACCGATGCTGGTCCCCTTGAGGAGGGGATATAGCTTACCTACACTGCGTGCATTTTGAATGTGGCTGGCCCAGTTCTGTCCTTTGTCGAATTGTATACCAAGGTATTTGTCCGCGTCACATCAGGGAAGGTCCCTTCCGCCGAGTGATACCCGTTCGATTGGAGTCGTCCTTTTTGTTGTGGTATTAATGCCTGTGATTTCCTATGTTTATTCTTTGTTTCCAAAGATTACACTATTGAATGATTAGCTCAAGGTGCCGGGAGAGTTTTCTGGTGATAAATCTCCGCCTGGCTGGTGGGGTACGTCATTTGTATATAATATTGGAGCTATTAGCGAACCTTGGGGTGGGGTACGCCTGCTTCAGTTGATTTGAACTGGCTTTCGACTGCTTCCACCACAACATAGAATTTTCTGTTCCGAATGCAGCTGTTAATTATTCTAAGCAGATGACCAGGGCAGCTATAGGTGTGCAGTTTGTGTATAAGTCTGTCGTATGAAACTTTGTAGAAAGCGTTTTCTATGTCAAGCATAGCAGCGCCTGTATGGTGTCCAAAGGAACGCGCCCGGTAGATTTTTTCAACCAGTTGAACAGCTTGGTGAGTGGTGTTGTGCTGCGCACGAATTGTTCTAAAAAAAAAAAAAATGACTATTCGGGTTTGTTCTACATAATATTACCATATTAAAGGGCTAATTTCTGAGAGCTTTCTGTGTAGCCCATGCGAGGGGAGGAAAACTGTGAGTTATTTAATCAAGAAGGCAATAACAGTTACTAGAAATATGATGTCAGGAATCGTTAGCAGTGTAGACGCAATTACGGAGGACTCGGCTAGATACCGGGAGAGTTATGCTTCGTATTATTCATGGTAGTACCTACTTCAACGTCTTAAAGTCTATTGCAAGTATTTAAAAGAATTTTTCAAATATGGTCTGGGATTACTTAAACTGCTAGGTTGTGTTCCAAACTTCGAAAGGCCTTCGTTCATACGAAAAACTCAACCGACAGCCCCCGGTAAGCGAACAAGCAATAGAGCTCACTCCTGCCACTCACAAACTGAAAGAATCCTACGTATAAATTCAAACCCTATATACTAGCGCTATTTTACTGATGGCAAAGATAACACATGAAACACTAATTTTTGATATATGCCTTTATTGATGGAAAAGACGATTAAAACGGATTTGCATCTTTAAAACCTCTATCCCTTCCGAGTCCTCTGCGAGCAATTTTGGGTAAATTGTAAGATTTTAGTCATTTTAAAGGTTTTTTAATATCGATTTTGTATTTTAGTTTAATGGAGAGTTGCAAGTAGGTTCCAGAGAGCGGAAGATTCTTGCTTGTAAAATAAGCGAGAGCGTGCAGCTGGTCCGGAAACCGACAGGTTGTAGGGATTGTTGAAGTGAATAAAATAAAGGGAATAATTCGAAATCATTTGTGTAATTAGTTTTCAAGAAAGTTAATTATTTCAGGAAACATAAAAGTTTCTGGTACCATGACATGCGTAGCTCAGAAGCTAATAAATACACTCCGTTCAAGATGGTCGTCAGATCGCCGGAGCAATTCTTGAAACACGATCTTGTAAGTTTTCATTTCTGCTAAAATTTGGTAAATGTGTGTAAATTGATTAAATTATCTTAAAAGTGAAAAGCAGAATTTTCTGCATATTTCTTCGGGCCGTAATACTGAATGTGGGTAATTCTCGAACACTAAATTGAGCTTATGAAAGTAATGGAATTTTGTTTGACTGTGTTGGAATGAATCAGAAACAAGTACCCAGAATCTGTAATCAACTAAAGATGTCTTATGGTAATTATTTCACAGTCAAATCTGAACTATTAAATTCCATTCGTAGCTTCCGAGAAATCTAAGCAGTGATACAATTATATGAACAGTGAAGTTTAACAATTGAACTCATTGCTTTGTAGTATTGCTCACCTGAAGAGAAAATTGTCCTGTTGTTTCTTCATATATGGAAGTGGCAGCCGTAATTAAAGTTTAAACTGAACAAATTACCAAGTGAAGTGATTAATAATTTAACAAAAACGCTGAAGGAATTATAACTAAAATTTTTAAATCACAAAAGTTGATGAAGGTGGAATTTAGCACTCAAATTATATTAGATAATTATTAAATACATCAAAAAAAGGGGTTATTACTTGACAAGGAATTGCCACCGAAGCGTGTGCTCCATCACAATTAAAATTAAAAATAATTTTAGTTGCAATTTAGTGTTGAAAGAACAGTTTAAGTCATTCAGGACATTGTTCAATCACTCATAGCTCCCAAGCAAACTTCTAATATAATATCCTAAGCACACTCACTCACTGACATCGACAGTTATTCGCTGGACAACGGTGTCACGTGTAAGTCTTTGCTCGCAAATCAACAGCCATCAGAGATATCATTAGAAGAAATTCGAGGTTATGTCCGCAATTTAATAGCTAAGCAGCTGCTGCCAAATTATCTACTATATAATTTCATAAGCTCACTCACTCACGTCGATAGCTATTGGCTGGACAACGGTGTCACGTGTCAGCCTTCGCTCGACAAAACAGCGACAAGAGAAACGATTAGAACATATTCGTGGTTATGTCCACAAATTAATAGCTAAACAAACGGCTCCCAAATTAATTGCCATAATACATTCATTAAGTTTGCTTTTCATTGCATTTCGTAGTTAAAAAAAATCGGTAAACTATATGACTGAAAACGTGGAAATGCTTTTCAGTAACATTTTAATGAAAGGAACGTAAAAAACTTTTAAAAAAAACTTTAAGTACTCATGGTTTCTGCTGTAACCATGAATGCTAATTGTCATTTCGGCCCAGGTTAAATTTCAATTTAGTCAAAACTTTCGCTAATGTTATTGCTTGATCAAAATTTATATATTACAGTTTATTTGCTTTTTGGGTATTTTAATGACCACTTTCGTTAATGGTCTTTGTTCATGTTCGTTGTACGTGAGTTACTAGGTTATTTAAACTGAACATCAGACCAAATATATTACCGAATCGAGTATTCTGGCAATTCATTTCTTCGGAGTTGCTCACCTGTTTCATAATAAGGATTGTGCATTACGTTCTCTGGCCGTAATAGATAGTATGACCAATGATTACATTATCAATGTTTGCCCAGTCTGAATAAAAAAAGAAACAACGTGTTGCTTTCGAAGCAAACAGAATTAGTTTAATTTTGCAGAGTGAACTTTAAGGGTCAAATACAAGTCAAGTTTGTATTTAAGCAAGTTCGAGTCTACGACCTTTGAAATAATTATTAGTGTTTAATACCTACGTTTATCAATACTTTTGAGTTCTTGAAGTTCAAGAGATTTTGTTCACCCTATAGGTGAAACACAGGTCAAGTTTTTATTTGATCAGATCAGGTCAACCTGTTATAATTTTGATCCTAAAAACTGGAACTGTTATAGACCCGTGAAGATACGCGAAAAACGGTCACAGACTTACACTAGTATTATATAACTCTACCAACGGCGAGATAAACCAAACAGCAAGATAAGCTGTCTTGCAACCAAACTTATTATGTTACCCTTAATTTTGAAAGTCAATGGCAAAGTAATGAATTTGTGTAGTCATTGGTAGTGGGAAAGAAGATCACCATCTGGTTGTCTGATACGGTTAACAAACATAACGTCAGAATATGGTAGAGCAAAATGTCATTGGAGAGCATTGAATGGGCAGTGTCCCCCCCCCCACTCCTAAATGCACTGCGCGTGTTTAAACGCGATGTTCTACACGCTCAGCGAACCTCAATTTACGGAGGATTTTTTTTTTGCATGTATAGAGGAGAAAAAAAGATTCACAACAGATGTAATTGCAGTAATTGAATGCCAATACTACTATGAGTATACAAAACTTATATATTTGAAGATTCACTCAGAGAGTAACAAGATGTAAAGTTGCTGAAAACTAGTATCGCATTCATTACCATCCCTTTAAAATGATTAAATTTCTGTAAAATAAATGAAATGGTTTATTTATTGCGATTACTTGAAACAGTGTCGTTAAAGCATGGTGGTTTAGTTTGAATATTAAATGAAACTGCATTGAATGAGCATGGCACTTATTACCAGTGTATAAAACTGACTACGACTTCAAGCATTTTAAATAATAGAACTTCAGCAAATATGTTCTGTACATGCTCGTATTTAAACGTGCTTTCCATACATTTAAATTGTTTATTTTGATAAATGTAATGTCAGAAGCTTGTAAATTCTTTATAATTTCATACAAGATTAATTACATTTATTGCCACTTAGTCTTATTGTTTTAATGATTTAGGACTATTGGTGCTGTGATTTGGCGTCCTGGAAGCAGGAAGCACTGCGTTTGATCGCGTCGAGAATTTTCTCTGTTGCTAATAAAATGTTGGTTTACCAGCACTAGGCTGAGTCACTAGCAATTATGCTAGCAGGAACCTACGAAACCTTTATGTGTAATGTTCCCTGAAAACCTTCAGAAAACGGATTTTGAATACAAAAGTGTTTCAGTAAAAGAAGAGACGTTGAAATATATCGTTCGCTTTCCTGCCAGTCATCACAGTTGAGAAAGTTAAAAACATTTAGATTATATATATATATTTCTGCTTCGAGGTTGGTTCATAGAAAATTGCAACAATTTTTTTAAAAAAAGTTGTAGTAGAAACTGAAAGTATTAGGTCTGCTACCAAGGCTTAGTGCTCGGATTCAACGTTCCTTTCAAAGGACTAAATATAGTTATTTGTAGAGAAATTAAAAAAAAATCAGGTGGAACTATTTATCATTTCAATTATCTTCATCTGTTCTCTTGACGAAGGTCGCCCTCCGAACAATCATCCCGAAGTGCTAAAAATTTCTGAAATGTGTTACAGGTCTGTGCTTGATTCATTAAATATATATATATATATATATATATATATATATATATATATATATATATATAAAAATAGTAAATAAAATAATAAAAATAAAAAGTTTTCGAAACGCGTAGGGAATTAAACCGTTTAAAAACAGTTGCATCGATGTTATTTACACCATTTAAATTATATTTTAATTAATTACTTTATTTAAACTGTTGTGACCGTGGACATTTATTCTACAGCTTATGCCCTTTGTTTTACTTTTCTTTACATTTACTTGATATCTTTCATCATCTTGTAGTGTATCTTCTCCCCTGAAAGGTGGTAAGAAGGTTATTAGAAAATCGAAGTTATCGAGTAGTTCTCTCTGAATTTTTATTCGAATACAAAATCATCCTGGTAGTTTCTTTATTGCTTTCCATTTACATACTTCTGCTAAACTAAACTGCTGATTACATATTATGCATTTCCTTTTTGCATTTTGTATTTGAAGTTACGGCTCAGAAAAATTCAGGAATGTTTAGTTATCACTGTCTTATAATTACAATTACTTTATAACTTTCGACAAAAAAAAAATAAATAAAAATTCTTCTGCCCATACCAAAAAGCTACTGGTATATTAATAGAGCCTTCAGTAGGCTCGTTATTTGCCAAGGATATTGGATTACTGCAGTTAATAGTGATAGAAGTGTATGCAACAGGAAATTACTGTTTAGACACTAAACGAGAGTCAATATTAACGGAATGATAACGACTTTCGCTAAAACGGATAAAAAGGAGATCAAATATTGTGATTACATACGGCGCCCTCTTCGGGATTGATGTTATATTCTGTTCCGTTATTCTTTGGTTCAAGTTTACATGGAAAGTGTTGGTTTTCGTTACACTTTGGATATATTCTCAGAAGAATACACCCTGACTAATAATTATACTATCACCTTATTCTTTTTTTTTTTTCCAAAATGTCCGTAATGCTGTTAGATGCGTCTTTCTTTACTCATTGCTATATTTACACAAATTTTTATTTTTGATGATGAAGGACAAGCATGTTTAAGTTATTAAGTGCTAGAGAAACTTATGATTGAAAGTAATGAAAGTTTATATGCATGGTTTAGTTATTAAGTACCATTTACTAAGTACAGTTGAACTCGCTAAAGAAAACCAGTATATACAGTAGATTACATTGGCAGTAGAAACTTCGTGTTGTTCGGTCATACAGAAAGCCTAATACCCATCTTCATTTCAAATTGTTACAATGTGTCCGAATTTAAGTTTCCGTCGAGATATACAAAAAAGTATTCCAGTAGAAAAATACGAAAACAAGAAATTTTTCACTACGTTGTTGTTGATTTACAGAGAAAATACGTTTAAAATTGGCAGAGATATCGCGACGTTGCTCAAAACATTGTGCGCTAAATCCAGGTAACATGGGACGTGTTTCGTGTTGCCGCTTCTGGGGCGAAAACACGTGTCGCACGTCGGTCCCGCGTTATTTGTTGCCGAGTGTACGCGTGTGTGTAACTTGGCGCGCAACATACCAGCAATGCGGCAACACAAATGCTGCTTTAACTCATCGATGCCCCTGTGCATACTTGGATCTAAAGAGGAAGTGATATGATATGTTTAAACATCCTCGGGAGGCATCCGTCTTCACAGCGGAAATGTTAGCAATTCAGAAGGCATTTGAGTATGCTGAGGGTTTGGATGATACAAAATCGGTCATCATATCAGACTCCAGCTCGTCGCTGACAGAGACAGTATCTTATGCAAAACCTTGGAAGCTGCATACCAGGTGAAATGGAGAGGCAAAACGCTGGTGTTCGTTTGGGTGAAAATCCCACAAAGGCGCATTCCCACGATCCCTTGTAACGAAGGTGAGACGGAACGGAATGGGACGAATACTCAACCACACGCCATGGGAACAAGGCCGCCACTGCCAGCGGAGACGAGACGCAGCTACCCACTCTGAGTCCGTAAAAATCGCAGGCGTGTGTAGCGGTGCTCTGTTGCCATCGGTTTGCAGCAGTGGTGCACACCCCTTCTGTTGCTGTAAAGTTCTCGGTGACAAACGACACTAGGCAACGTGGTACGGACGTGGCGGCGAGGTAACCTAGGACTAACCTGCGGCCCGCGGTCGTCCCTACACTTCGGCTAATGAGGTCCCGTCGCGTCTCGCCTTTGTTACAAGGGATCGTGGGAGCGCGCCTATAGGTGTAGAACGAAAAGAACAGGTAGAGTACTTGCGAAGCTGGCTTGCGAAGAAACGTTTGTTTATCCTTTCTTAACTGTGACACAACAGCACCACAGGCCTAATAAAACAGCTGGTGAGATTAGGCTGCTTTCCTCCATCAAGTGTATCACATCTCCTTGCGACCGAAGACATCAGGGTATGCATAGTCTATACATATTCCTTAAAGGACTGCGAGATGAACATCTATACCTAAAAGTTCCTATGGACACAATTAACTACCTCCCCTTGTTTGATATAATCAATAACAGAGATATTGTCATCTTGTAATTAATAACAGATACGAAGTATTGTAATAAAGGTCATGGATGTGTGTTATGAGTGTTCTGGTAGCTCAGTGGTTAAGGCACTTGCTTTCAAAACATTCCCGGTCCCGGTTCGAATTCCGGCAGGTGTAAGAATTTTGGGAGTTGTGTTTGATCATATGAGCTATGCCAGGACGCTTCGTGGTTCGGATTCCACTTTAAACTGTAGGTCACAGTGGAAAGGAAATGGCCATCCTACCTCTGACAAAATGGCTTAGTATGCCTCCTTCGGGAGGATCCAACCAACCTTCGGGTTGTGGACTAAGTTTTTTATATGTGATATAATATTTAAAAATTTTGTTTTGGTTGTATTCAAGGGGGTATCCAAAAAAAAACGGAATAGCGTTGCCGTGGGTGGAACTTGTGTAGTACGTGTTTTCTGCCACTAGGCGTTTATAGAGTAACTCAATTGCCAATTCAATGCCGCAGGTGTTTTCAACCTGGCTTGTTCTGTTAATCTGCAAAGATTGTTTTTTCTAGCGCTGTTTTGTTATTGTTTCGTTTTCGATGATGGCAGGTTTACGTGAACAACGTGCAGCTGTGAAATTTTGTTTTCTTCTCAGTGAAAATGTGGCTGAAACTGTTTTAATGTTGAAAACAGTTTACAAAGATGATGCAATGTGAAAAACTCAAGTGTACGAGTAGTTCTCTCGGTTTAAAAATGGTTGACAAGTCGATTGATGACTAGAGCTGTAAAAGGAACGGTGTATTCGTTACTGAGTTTGTGAGTACCGAATCGTTACTCACAAATTAATTTCGTTACTCGCATTTTTCGTATAGATACGAACACGTTCCAGTTCTCGCAGCTAACTAATTTTGACAACGTAAAGACTAATTTTTTAGTTTTTATTTTGTTTAAAATTACAATTTACAATGCATAATTTGTATGGATAATTTGAGACAGTTTTTTTTTATTGATCGTTCATTAGTGAGGTTTATTGATTTCAAACCTTTAAGAAATGTGTTTATTTTAAGATTTGATATCTTCTATTTTATTTCATAGTGGAATTTACAATATAAGAGAGTTGTATAATAGTTTGTGATATAAATCTCTGCATTTGTTATGTTCTAATAATATTTGATTAAATTTGTAATGGAGCACACCCTACTGTTGCAATTTCCTACACACTCATCTCCCCCCTTTTCTGCATCCACCTACATTTCCCTTTACAAATTGTAACTTTAAGCTCTTCCAACATTTTGGTAAATTATTCATAATTTCTCTTGGTAACTTATTCCAATCCCTGATACCCTTACCCAAAAAGGGAATCTTCCTACACCCTTGTGCCTGAAATCGAGTGGCCAACTTTGTTGTCATGTTCATCTTTCCCTTCCAAGCATTACTTCTGATTCTTACACCAATATCTTTCCATGCCTCATCATCAATATACGCCTTGTACACTCCCATGACCCTCTTCAACCCTCATCCTGTCTTGCAATGGATCCCATTCCAGCTCTTTTACCATATCTGTTACTGATTGCATTCTGCGATAATTTCAACAACAAAAACCTAGCAGCACTTTTTCAATAATAAACAACAAGGTACCAGTAACTTTATTCTTTTGTCTGGGGTTAGTTATTGTATTATTACCGCGGATCCATTGTGATCAGTGTGGTACTGGCTTTGATGTTGAATGTTTGTTGTAACCGCGACGCAATCTAATCGCCTGTTTGTCCTGTACCTTTATTATTGATTTAAAAGTTTTGAATATTGATATTTTTAAAATGAAATAAAGCGGGAGTCAGTAGCACTCTGCCTGCAGGCCCGATTTGATGGTATGTCCACATTTGTTTTAACAAATCTATCACAAGAGGATGAAGAATTTACAAAAATAAAATGAAAACAGTAAAGGAAGACAATGGTGAAACCTCCTATTTAAAACGAAATACTTTCATGAGATTATAATATTTGTTAAATACGTGTCCCTTTATCTAATCAGGCTTGTAAGCAGGGTTTTAACTAGGCTACTTTAAAAAATAACAGCCATTAGTTATTGTCACTAGATATGCCACAGTAAGGTGAAAGAAAGGTCTGGTCTTTTTGTGTGTGTGCAAACAGGTGTTTGTTTTGAAATTAGATTATTCTTTCGAATATAAAATTCATTTCAGCAAATCAAATGTACATTTAGAGGTTTTCCGTAAGATCCTTTAAGTTTTATCCAAACAAACAACTTACCTAAACTTATTTTACTAAATAAACAAATTACTTTAACCTTACCAAGTACGAACGAAGGCGTCCCGTATGCAATGCGATGCTTCATGCTAGTGTTCGATTGTACCGAAAGTAACGAGTAACGAAACGATACGATAGTAACGAAGTCAACCTGTACGCGCCGCGACTCGATACAATGCTTCATGCTACTGTTCGATTGTATCGAAAGTAACGATTCGAAAGTAACGGGTATTGATTGGTTTAGTAACGAATACATACGGGTACAGAATTTTTCATTACTTTTACAGCACTATTGATGACAAACCTCGTTCAGGACGTCCATCAACTGCCAGAATCAACGAAAAATGTTGAAAAAATTCGAGAGTTTGTGCTCTCAGGCCGTTACAGACAATTGATCAACTGTCAGAGATTAGTGGGTATCTTGGAGCTCGGTTCAGTGAATTTTATCCAAAGATTTGGGAATGAAAATGGTTGCTGCCAAGTTTGTTCTTTGGGCTCTGACTGACAATCAAAAAATCGTCAGTTGAAACATGTCGTGCTTGAAACAACAGCTTGTAATTGATCTAGATTTTCAGTCAAGGCAGAAAATGTTTCGAACAGTGGATGCACCGGCGGGAAAAATTTATTAAGTTAATGGAGAGTGTTTTGAAGAGGATTAGGTTTTTTTATAAAAAAAAAATATATTGAAAATATATAGCTTTTAAAAAATAACTCCGTTTCTTTGGTACCCCCTCGTATGTGACATAATATTCAATATATGTGTTATATGGGCATCCAGAACAAGGCGGGCTTTGATTCTTTTGTTGTTGGAGCGGAAAATAGGTTTGCACTGTTGCTAAAGTTTGTCAGGGATGAACCTTCTGTAGCTGTAGGTACGTGAAAAAGCAGCAGACTGTAAGAAAAGCTGTGTAGTCAGTATAATAGGTAAAGGATTAAGGAAAAAGAAAGTCTTGCTGCTAGATAGCAGTCATGGAAGTGGTGTGGCCCCATTGATGCAGGAAAAATCAGATTCCAGGTCAAACCTAGTGCTAGTCTACGCTACGATCGGACATAGGTGAATTCTGCTATGAGTCGAGTGAATGTGGAGCTGAACGGCTGCTTATGTTTGACGTCGGCTCTGGCATGGGCTTAGTACTGTACTTGTAGATGTTATTGATAAGTGGGGTTACACTACGTATGGCGTATACCTCAATAATAGAGGGAAGGGTGTCTTTCAGATATGATAGCCCGACACTTAATTGGAGCCACCACTTCTCATGAAAGATTTCTGTAATTAATGGTGTTAGGGCAGCTTCTATTTTAGATTTGTGTTAAATGTTAGGCAGAGGGTTTTAACAGAAATTAGTTTAAAAATAATGCGTTTCAGATGTCAAAATGAAATATTTTGTATGGGTGGATTTACTATAGCAGAATATCAGAACGGTACAAAGAAAATGGATGAATTGCTAGATCACTTAAATGAATAAAATGCTTTTAAGAGAATTGGTGTTTTATGGTTGTTTGAACAGCATATATAATTACAGGAATAGGTATGTCAAATGTAACTAACTTTAATATAGCTCACTATTATAGAACAAACATGGATAAAGGAGGAGTTGTCATTTATATTAGAAATGGTTATAGTTTTCATGATATAAATATTAGTAAGTATTGTATTGATCAGTATTTTGAAGCCTGTGCTAAACGGATAAATTTCAATAATGAAAATTTCACAGTAGTATAGGAGGGTGCCAAAAACCGGACTCCCATTTTATCTTTTACTTCTAAAAATATAAATTAATAAAAAATATTTTTTTTTAAGCATGGAATAATTACTTCAGAATTGTATGCATCATTTAATTTCTGATTTCAAAAAATATTATTCAAAATATATTAACAAAAAAAAATATTTAAAAAAAAACCCATCAGATTGGCCATATAAAAAATAAATAGTTGTCTACATGAAACCCCTCATAAAAATTAACGAAATAACCATAAACAAAATTATAAAATGGTATTGAATCACAGAAAACATACTTTAAAGTGAGAAATAACAATTACAATTTTTAAAGAATATACAAATATAGCTTATATGTAGGGTACATAAGACAGAAAATATATACAAGAATTAAATCGTTTAGAGACAAAAATCGCAGATGTACTTATCCTTATCAGACCCAGGACAATCCACATGGGTACATCATCCAAATTTCTATTCTGAAATCACAGAAAAAATTTCCTGTCGCAAACACGCACCAACCTCCGTCAGTTTTGGAAGGGGACACTCCAGGGAGAATCACCAATTCCGATGTTCCAGAGGTCACGCTATTCTCGTCCTCAGTACTTGATTCTTTCACATTTTTCTCAATATTAAGGCTCCTTGTCACATCTTTCTAGAGGCTCCGTATCTGACCCAAGCTCCTGGCCGCGATTGCTTTTACATCCTCCAACACGAATATGTTCTTGTTGTAGAAGTTCCCTTCTTTAGCTCTTTTAACTTCCAACAATAGGGCTTTATAAGGAGCAGATAAGATGATAGTGAAAATGCAAGCATTACACTCCATACTTTAAGGATAAAAAAATAAGGAGCCCGGTTTAGGCAATTGGAGGGTGTCTGGTTTGCGCAACTATAGCCTGTATTTTGTTAACCCAATAGATTTTTAACCAAATTTCTCAACAAAACAGTTTAGCGATAAACATTAACATAAAAACTTATAATTTAAGGGTATACACAGATCGGAAGGCATACCTGTCCGTATACAGGAGAAATTTTAAAAAATATAGCAGAATATAAAGAGTTTGTCTGCTAGCAAAGCGCGTAATGGTGCATTATGAAAAACCAATGAAGCGGGCGACGCTAGTATTCTGCTACAGAGTGGTAGAAGCCTAAACTACTATTTACATTTGATCCTGTTAGAATTCAGGAGAATGCAGCGGCAGGAGATCGGGGGTCCTCTTAAAGGTCCGATCCTACGGCGCGTGGTAGGCTAGCCGCGCCTTTCATCTTCTACCTGCTAGCTTATGCGGCAAAGATGAGAGGCGTCCCCTTACAGGTGCCGAGGGACGCCCCGTTAGGGCACTTTCCTCTAATTGTACAAAGAGCGCCATTTGAAAATTTACTTTTTTCTGAACAAATTTGAACTTAAATTAACATTTTTATGCAGAAAAGTAGCTAACATACTTTTGCTTGGTGATTTTATTGTACAATTTATTTAATAAATTTACCATGTAAAAGTCATGTTGAAATCATTAGTCAGTTCATTCAATTTCCCCACTAGAATAATTAATAGTAGTTACTCAGCTATAGATAATGTTTTCCGATACCTCAAAATTCATCTATACACTCTATCACTGAACTTTCGGATCACGATGCCCAATCAATACTTTAATAGGAACTAGCTCAAAGATTATTGCTTTTAAACTTCAGCGATGAATAAATGATGAATGGGTCAGTTGTTTTAGAAAGTGCCTTAATACCAAAAACTGGGAACATGTTTGCAGTTCATATAGTATGAATGGAAAATACAACATTTTTAGTAGAAATGTGTTAAATTACTTTGAAAGTTGGTTCTCCATAAAAAGACGTCGTGTTTCTCAAAAAAAAAAAAAAATAATAATTAAATAAATAAATTCTTCTGTGGGCATTAGAACATCATGCATTTGTAAAAGGAATTTACAAATTACCTCGAAAAATAGTCACAAAGCTAACGTTAAAACACTGAATAAGGTTATTAAAGAATCTAAAAGAATATACTACAAATATGAAATTCTTAACTCTGAAAATAAAATTAAGACAATTTCGGACATTTAAAAAAAAGAAATAGGGAAAAATAGTCAAGCAGATAATGACACTTACATCAAAGAAGATTCAGTAGAATCCAATTTTTCAGTTGATGATATATTTAATACTCCAGTTTATCTACAGAACATATTTTAAATTATGTGTTTGACTTTACTAATAAATGGCTTCTCTTCAAACATTGATACATGCAATTCAGAACATCATACAGATTAAAACCAGACATTGTCATAAAATTTGCTGGCCAGTCCACTGAAGAGATAGAATGTGTGAAATTTTTGGTTTGCATATTGATCATAATTAAAATAGGGAGGCACAAGTGTTTGACATATTGAAGCCACATTTGGAATTCGTAAAATTTCAGCTATAGGTGATTTCCGTATGAAAAAAAAACTAGTTTATTTTGCTTATTTTCACTCCCGAATGTCATACTGAATAATAATCGTTGGCAATTCTACTCACAGAAACAAAGTGTTCAGAGCCCAAAATCGAGTATAAGAATTGTGTGCGAGGTTAGCAGTAGAAGGTCATGCTGAGAGATGTTCAAGAAGATATGGATTTTAATATTGGTGGCTGAGTATATATACATATTAATGTCCTTTGTAGTCACAAATTAAACTTTGTGTAAAACAAATAGAAAAATACACAATCTTGGCAAGAGAAATAAAAATGATCTCTACAAGGATTATAAATCATTGTCGTTTGTTCAAAAACAAGTCCGATATTGAATAAGCTCCCAACACTTCTTAAATTTGTAGCAGGTGATAATAATAAATTTAAAAAAATGATTGAAAGAATTTTTAATTGACAACTCCTACCCCGTTGAAAAAATTATTCCCAAGTTATCTACAAAATACTTGCCAGTAGTTTGTGTAAACATAGTTGACGTAATTAAGGTATCATGTACATATGTTGTGGCTGTACATCTTTTGGTGTATTTATCTATTTTTTTATGCAATTGTTTATCCATAAAGTGATAAATTACCACGTCCTACACAGCCAGTTTATTTTATTGGGATCTATGGAAAATGAATGTATTGTATTGTATTGATGATACAATTGTAATCTGCGTAATGGATGTATGGCGTTTTGGCTCACTGCTACTATGAATTAAAAAAAAAAAATACTCATCGAGGTTTACCAGAGCAAACCGTGATTAGAAGTACTGAAACTGCATATTAAAAGTAGCGGCCAAAATATGTATTATTCATAATAAAATATTCATGAAAAAAAGAAGTGTGTGGTTTGCTGCGTATGAGGCGGTAAAATTATTCCATTGAATTATTAAATTCTTAATTCCTGTAATTATAAAATAAATAAAAACATTTACTGATAAAAATAAGTACATTCATGTTTACAAATATTTTCAATGTATTTATCATTTTTTTACAAACTTATTGTACTATTTTACCGATCAGTTGTTTCAACACTAAAAGTATATGGATCTGCAATCGACGGATATCTCAATGCAATTGCAAACCTGATATGGAGGCTATCAGTGTTCCGTAGTACTGTATCTTGTTTGACACAGTTCTAATTCAGATGTTGACATTTGAATAAAATTGCCAAATGATGCGCCAGTCATTTGAAGATCATCTAGATTATTATTCTTCTTTCTCGTTGCAGTCAAGGGATTTCTTAACCACCACCTTGTCTTTCTCTTTCGTTTTTGTAAATTACTCGATATAAGCATGTACGCAGCACTAATCAATACGGCCTCCTCGGGTGACAGTTTTACTAGAACGGACTAGTGTGGCATGCAAAATCTTCCGAGAAATTATTATTATTTTGCTTTCGACATCTGAGGCCATACAGACAATTAAACATTGATTATGCGTGATCCGAAGCTTTTAATTTCTTTCAGTATGCATTTTTCAAGCAGTTATATACACCACAGGACAGAAATTACAATCACACACACAACACTTAGACACCCAGGACTCGAACTGGCGACCTTCTGCACGTGGAGCTAGTACTCTAGTCCCTTCGGTACCGAGGTCGGCTAACGACAGTATTTATCGCTGTGACATTTCACGTAGTTGCTGAACGACATGTTCCGCAAGATGTCTTCACTCTATGTCAGCGGACTCGACAGCTGACTGGTGTCGACCGCTCCCGATTCCTACTCGGAAGAGGTGTGTCGTCACCCTCTGTGACCTGTGGACGAATCCTGTCTCTCGCCGCAACTTGAGGAACACCGCTGTCAGCAAGAGGGGCCGTGGACGAGCCTTGTCCTCTACGGCTACTCGTAGCAGTATTTCTTTTTCTTGCCTCCTGCATCTTTTTTTTTTTTCGTACTTTACGCCATGTCGACATCGAGGTAACTCTAGGTGAATGAGGATTGCAGAAAGGAATGGGAAACAAATCGGCATTGGGCCTTTACAGGAACCATCCCACCGAGCATGGTGGTGTGACTCCAAGCCAGGTTACGACACTAACATACCAACATCATCATTTGAAAATGTAATTAGTGTGGCTTTTGATATTGGACTTCGTGAATGCGAAAGTGATTTGGAATGTGATAACGTGGCTTTAGTGAGGTGTGCACATTGTTCTCTTCCTCTTTGTTATAACCACTTCATCGAAATCCCGCATCTGCACTTTCAGGATTGATATAAGCACTATCAGGCCTGAGGTACTGTTATTTATCCGTGTTTTGCGCTATATTAAGTACTTCAAGCAGAGAGTTTTTGGCACCATTGATAGAAAATGTAATGATACACTGACGTCATTGAATTACGTATAATTGCAGTCGTATGGTACTGATATCTTGTTACTTTGTTTCTCTCTATTAAAATGTTACTTGAGGTAGAATACAACGTTTTACATGGAATTGAAACACACCAATGTTTTGTTTATGATAGCTTGTTATACTAAGCATGTTTTCGTGCGGTATCGAGCGTTCGAGGTCAAAGGTGTCCCTTGTCAATGTAATAGTGCTATCGATCTCATAAGAACCGGAATAGGCCTGGTGGGCAAGGAACAGCAAGGAATTCAGCTAACCCAGCAATTGTCTGGAATGTTTTGAGGGAACCATGGAAAATTAAAAATTGGATCGTTAAAACTGAGATAGAACACGAGCCCTTTTAGAGCTATATACTCGTCCATATACATCATTCTTTTTTACATATTTCTAAAAATGGAAAAAGATATTTCATGAAATGTAATCTCAATAACCTAATATTTTCTTTTAAGATTCAAAAATTTTGCTGCTAATACTATTAATTTCACAATTTTTGCTGTGCTCTATGTCAATATCATATTATCAATAACAGATCTGATACTGTACTTCTACCGAGCATGATTTACCTTTTGAGCAAATAAAAAGAGTTAAAAATTATGCGTGAAACGAAAAACTGTTAACAATCATGTTACTCAGACTTTACTTTGTTAGAGTATATTAACTGCTGGTTTTGATATTCTTCCTTTTTAGTAGTTAATTGAATGAGCTAGTTGATTAATGCGTAGGTTCATGAAGAACCACCTCGAGGTAGAGCATTCAACCATTCTCACTCTAAAGACGTAACAGCGTGTTATGGACAAGTAAATAAAGGCCCAACTAGTCATAACCACACCTAAGCGGCGACTAATTTCTTTAAACAATGCAGTTAATTATGATGTAATCCCAAATGAATGAAATTTAGATTCTAATTATTCACAAAAGAAATAAAAAATACTTCGTCTTATCCACTTTACTTCACAAGACGAAGTTATTCTTAAACTTCTCAACACGTTGACACTAATTTCAATCAATTAAATGCAAGTACTGATGGATACTGATCAATATTGTGGTGGGTGCCTTGGTGGGCAAACTACATTACAATTATTTTTCATACCTTTATGATGAATAATTGTGGATTTTTAATTTTAATTTATATGAAGGAGTGAAAATTTATTAATTTTGCAAGAATCTCGACGTTAGTTGGAATTTAGGAAAAGTCACAATATGACATTTATTTTCTTATCACTGGCGATTACAAGTCTGAGCGAATTTACCGTTAACATTAACACAAATTGGCAAAATCATAAAAGCAACGCTCAGAGTTACAATTAGCCGTCATGAGCAAGCAAACAATTGTATATTTACTTTTAAATATATCTCAAATTCAAAATGCAAGAAATAATGACAATTGGAAACAATGAAAAATACAAGTTATGACGACCTCAGACAAAGGTATCATAATACTGTGACTTTACAGTTAAAAAGAAAATCATGGGCGCCAGAATGAACAATATATCATTCGAAAATAACTAGTTCTGGCAAATCATGCCGCTAGCTCAGGGGTTTTAACAATTACAAAGTGAGAACATGGACCTATCCTCTCAAAGTCGCTTACGGGTTCTGTTTCACGGAATGCACAATCAGATGGCTTGGTCGTAATAAGTTACCATTGTAGTCCTGCGTCTGATGTCTGCGGTGACTGTAGCGGACCCACGATATGTGAGATTATCTCACAAGTCGGCTACAGGCATCTCTGGTCTGGCAATGCGCATCATCGCATTACCGGCTGTGTTGCTGTGATAAGCTTGCTCCAGCAAGGCAAGCTGGCAGCCAGAAATCGTACAACGGCAGTTGGCGAAAGAAGCCAACTTTCCAAGTCAACCTCAGACTAGACTCGCATAGCTTGGACTCGAAGATCGAAGTTAGAATGTCCAGCTCCTCGCTCTTCGGTCCACGAGGAAACTTCTCGCTCCGCCCCTTTGCAGTCTCGAAGCTCACATATAACAAAAATTCCCAGGATTTTGAGTTATACGCTCAGTTTGATTGGATCTTCAGGTCGGCACCTAATGTCACGTGATATTCTCGATATGTGATTTGGCCAAAGTATCTAACAGAGGTCGGACATATTCGGCTAAGTTCGCCGGGGTGA
Source organism: Vandiemenella viatica (assembly GCA_031002005.1). NCBI lineage: Eukaryota > Metazoa > Arthropoda > Insecta > Orthoptera > Morabidae > Vandiemenella > Vandiemenella viatica. The sequence continues at coordinate 152,477,577 of JARYHS010008075.1, forward strand.
GAAGACATTCGGGTTTCGGACGGCAGGCTTTTTCCGCCAGGTGAGTGACGTTGTTGACCGCCCATCCCCAGGGAGCAGAGTGTGTGGTCTGGCAAACCCCAAATCCGCGACTTCTTGTCGCCAAGGCTCGGGAACACCAGATTAGCTTCAAGCCTACATAGCTCAATAATTCTTGAATATTCGCTTTACCAAGATACACTGTATGTTCACCATTTCATTATGTCCTCACTTGGAATCTTGCGTACTTTATAAAATCACTACAAAAATCTATTTAGGTGGTCGCCCAAGATTTATGTAAATTACTCTTATATTATTACATATATAATAAAAATGCACCTTGTAACGTGGCGACAGCGCGGCTCGTTACAATATATACTAATCTAGCGTTGTTCAAGGCCTTTAGAATCATCACACACACACACTCTTCTCAAGTTACCGCCGTAACATAGAATACAGTACATCCGCTCTACTGCGCGATCGTTACGCGGGTATTTCTCATACTCGTAACAACCAAAGATACTCTTACTAACATAACAGTCTACCCCAGAGATTATACATTCTACTGAACAGTGGAGCCTTCTGATACAACTTTAAATATATATATATAATTACCGTATTCAATATATATACCTACACAGTTTAAAAAAATCAATGGTGGGATGTGATGTTGTGATATGGTTAGTGGTACAAAAGTAATGACTTACATTCTGACAGTAGCACAGCGCTCGTTACCTGCAAGCCAGGTGCAGCAATTAGTCATAGCCGCGGGATGGTCGCGCGTGACGTCACGCTGTTTCTCTGTATCTCGGAGCAATAATCTGCTATCAGAGCGTCCGCAAGATTGATTTCCCCCGAGGAGTCACGGCCCTGTCATCAGTTACCCTCTATCTAATCTACACTCCAATTGCTCACAAATAACGAAGTGTCGGGACACCGGGCGACCATTAATGTGCCCAAGATATCGGTAATCTTTATTTAATTCAGTTTAAGTTATAGTAATTGTCACAGAACGTCTGCTCCGGTGCTCATTTCTTCACACACCTACTTTACCATTTCGTTTTTCTTTTTAATATTAAATACTTTGAATTTAATTTCTCCATCACCATTTACGAATATTATTTTTAAAATCAGATGATATTACGAAGGTATCCAACACGTTAGGGCTTCTTGTCCTCTGTTCAGCGACTTGTGTATCCATAAATGTGATTCAGATTGTGTTGCTCCAGAAGTTCACTAACCACTGAAGTCTATAAGAATAACAGATATAAACAATTTCACAAAAAAGAGATTCTAAGAAACACGGAGGAGATACCATAGCTGATAATCTTATGTGCAATTTGTGATGCGAAGTGCTTCCGATGTTGTGGATCAGTATTTGAAAAATTGTAAATTCATGTCAGATTTAAAATCTTGTTATTGGCTAAAGAAACTCGTAGTGGTAACCATAGTGTAATGAAGTTAAAGAAATTGAATATACATAGCGAGTAATGCTTTTGCTGACGAATTCCGTAATAAATTTAAAAGATTGTAGTTTTTAAGCTAATGTGTAACTGACTACTTTTTATTGATTGCGCCAGTTAAAGCACCACTACACTGTAACGAAGAGTTGTAACTGGCCTGCGTTCAAATATGATCCCCGCATATCGTCTGTCGTCATTATGGTTTGAGGTGGTTTTCCGCAATCAGCCTATGGTGAATGTTGGGATGGTCCCCAATCTCCCCCTCCTACTCTACAAGGTTCACAAACAAAAATACACTTACTGCATAGAAAACATGTTTCACAGACAGATGGAAACAAGTCTGTCCCCACATACATAGTAGGTCAGACGTATCAAGCTGATACTAGATGAAGGCTTGCTTTAAAGATTAAGCACAGTTTTGGGAAGAGAATGTGCAGGAATTACCAGCGAAATGAAACGGACAAATGATGATGAATTATAATGACAATTGAGGAACATTGAATAACATTAGTAATAACTTCAACGTTTCAAACTATGCAACGAAGAGTGTTTATAATACAAAAATAACAAAAAATGCGGAGTACAATTTTCTGGGAACATTTTAGAGGAAAAGAGGTTATATAGATACAAGAATGAATTCTATTACGCGGTGTACTCAAGCCGTGTGATAGACCTTGGTGAGTACTAAGCAGCCCGGTATTTAATAGCAAGTTTAGATCTGAACAATGACACCGCCTTCATTACTATCCGAAAAATACCGATTAGAAGTACGGAAAAATCTGGAACCAAAAATAATATGGAAAAATCAAATGGAGGACCTGTAGTAGGCTACAATTTCCCGTACACAAGCTGGTAAAACCTAAGCAGACTTTGAACTGGTATATCTTGATGCAAAAGAGAATCTGAAGAATTGAGGACACGTCCTAGCGGAGGAGCTTTGTGAATGCGGGGAAGTACTGGACCACAACACCTGCCGACATGCGACAAACCTCGTACACTCGCCGACTTGCTCACAGCGAATGACAGCAATAAATAAATAAAACAAGGTATGATTAATGCATGTATTCACACCATACTTCCGATACGCGAGCATATTCTGCTAGGAGAGAACGTTATAAAATGGCCGACGAAAGATAAACTAATCGGACATTTCCTAGTTCGATTAAAAAAACTATTCATAGAAAGTCATTGACTGCATTTGGCTCATATATCTCTTTGCATGTTCGAACTGCATCTATTTTTGCCACCAAATGAGTAGTGCTCTAATAATATTTGCATGTTAGAATTAAAAATAAGCACTCCTCTATTTTTGGTAAATTCTTACGAGTTTACTTGATCTATAAAACCCGTGCAATTTTGACAGATATCTAATTTCTTTCATTATCTTCAGTATTTTATGACTGATAAGTGACAACCACATGGTGGGGAAAAATATATATATATATAGTGCTTAATCGGTAGGCGGTCCGTTGATGTAAATAAATTTTAAAAATCTTTGGCGACCTCCATTAGTCTGGTATTTCCAGTGACTTATCTTTTCTTAATAGAACTGTTCGTCTTTTTATGGATATAATGAATCTGATTATTTCTGTCAAATACTAGAAGACTGTAACGTTGTGGTATGGTATGCAGCTACCTACAGACCACATCTCTCTCCGCTGAACAATTTGTTGCGGTATGTGTGCAGGAAGGAAGTTGGGTTCCTCCACGCCTCGATCTTTCCGCTGGCGAAGGGAAGTGATGGGTCAGTGATCGATTGTCGTACACTGCCACTTCCGGACACGTGACTCGGCCTCTGAGTGCCCGGTACGCAGTGGCGGCCGCAGAGAGCTGACACGCATTATTCTATTCAGTCCGATGAAGAAAGATGATTAAAAAATTATGTTACCTGAGTGATCAGCAAGCCAACCAGATTTCCTCGTCGCTCGTATACTGGTTTTGGGAAGGCAGGAAGGCAGTGGAGTTTATGTTTTTAATAAGTTTACTAGCTGGTACCCACGACTTCGTTCGTGTTTGTAAAGAATTTCGACCGATAGCTGCCGACATCTAACCACCATAGTACATGATGAGAAACTCAAGGCTAATACCATAAACAAACGCCAGTCATCTGCGCTATGTAGTTCAGGCAGCAAAGTAAAATATACGGACACACATTACTTTGGTCGAAATACGAAAATATCTTTGATCGACCAATTTCAACCACCACATCTCCCACACTCCCACAGTTACCAAAATTCTGGCAACGTTGTGATCGACGGGTGATTCTGTGCGACTACCACACACAAACACCAGTGATCTGAGCTAGATAGTTTTGGCTGAAAAATTATACACCATGACACATAAGTTTTAGGTAGAAATATGAAAGTGCCACAGGTCGACCACGTTCAAGCACGATATCTCCCACACCCTCATAGCTACCGACATTTGGCCAACGTTGTGCACGACCAGAAACTCCATGCTACTTCCACACACAACAGTGATCTGTGCTAGGTAGTGGTGGCTGAAAAGTCAAATATAGGAAAACACACTTCTATTTTTATATTTATATAAGATTATTACCGATATTAGCTTCTTCGATATTTTACAGTAGCTAAGATTCGTTCTCAAGCACATCCCGATTTCGACAGTGTTTCAGGTTTATGCTGACAGTTGTAATTCTTTTACTAATTCTTAGCTGTCTTCCAACCTTTTTCGTAGCCAAGCAAAACATTAATGTATTTCTTTAGCCTATAGTGGTACACCCGGATCGCTGGGATAAGGATATACGTCGAGTTACAGGCGAGAACTGGAAGAGGGTGGAAAGAACTAAAACAAAACTATGTAGAATTAAATTGTAATATATAGTTCATTAGACTTAAAGAGGCTACATCCTGAAATAAGGATCGATATAGCTGCAATAATAATAATAATAATAGTGGTACAACTCATAATAATATGCAAAAATGAAAAAAAAAAGATGAAGAAAAGAGGAAAAATCGAGCATGTAACTCCGATGTATACAGAGCTCATAGGAACGGATTTGGAAGTAATATTCTTTCTGTTATTATTTCCGTGTACAAAGACACTAGGCAACAACCACGTTCAAGAATATACGTCACAAGCGTTTCAGAAGATATTATGAGGGGTATGTCATCGGGCCACATCAGACACACCACTACTTTCCCTTCCGTAAAAGTGTCACTTTCGCGTATCCCTGTACTTGAATTATAAATAAATAGAGAATTTAAAATGAAAAGGTAGTACCGCTAAATGTAATGGTAATGTAACAATACATTGACTTCCATGAATATTTTCTGCTAAAGAATTAACCAATTGCTAATAGCTTTGTATGAGGTCGATAATCTTCTATTTGCTTCATTTTTTCGTCAAAATCGCTCCTTTTCAATTGTACAAATCTTGAGACCATTCATTCTTTTTTTTTTAACTGCTTTACGTCTCTCAACAGCGAGGTCTTTAGAGACGGGAAAGGATGGGGACAAGGAATGGGAAGGAATTCAGCCATGGCCTTTTTAAGGAAGCATCCCAGTATTTGCCTGGAGTGATTTGGGAAACCATGGAAAACCCAAATCTGGATGCCCGGACGGGGATTCGAACCGCCGTCCTCCCGAATGCGAGGCCAGAACGCTATCCGTTACACTACCACGCTCGGTACCATTCATTCAATACATCAGTTATGCAGGTGTTATGGTTTCGGTTAACAAAATACATCTAAATAAACAACGCCGAGAAAAATTACATTCATTTATACATCTAGTGTGATGGTTTTTCTCATAAAGTATAAAAGGCCGATATGATGAGCATTTCCTCTATCAGTGGACTATGTACTTCAACTACGATAACATAAAATTTCGAATGAGGATGGTCTTTTTTCCAGTATTGTACACATTGCATTTGCTGTCTTTGACACTGCACGTTCATATTTAGAGACGGATTTGAATATAATGCACATTATTTTAAATCTTAATAATATTATAAATCAGTAAGTTTGTATGGTTGGATGTTTGGAATATTTGCCTCGATTACGTCTTAATTGCTTGACAGGTTTTAATGAAACTTGCCACAGGGTAAATACGTAATATAATCTGGATATAACATAGGATAGTTTTTATTCCGCTAAAAAAATAGTTCTTTCGGGAATTGTGATCATCATTTCGCATTTCTACAAAACCAAAGAGTCTTCTATTTTGTAGACTGTACTGACACGTTTACTCTTTGCTTCTTATATAAGTCGAATACGTTGCTTTTTAAAAATCAAAGTAAGAACGTTGTGAGATATTCAGTATTGTGGTCAGTTTAAATTTACAAAAGTGTTAAAATAGTTCGGAAGTGGAAAATAAGAAATCAGTTCTTAACCTTAATTTTTTTTTAAAGTCGTGTGTATTTAGCGTAATTTGCAAGTCAGGTAAACATACAATTCTGTTGTCAGACTGCGCGGCCTAAAATAAAATATTTTATTCCAGTTTCCCCAACACTTCTTAACATTACTAATATATATATATATATATATATAAAAAAAAAAAAAAAAAAAAAATGGGTTCAACGCCATTTGTTGACAGATTGCGGTACTAAAATTATGAATAATACTGAAATTTAGACGTTAAATTAGAAATTGGCGTTTTTAATTGACGTGTAATTAAATTACTGCTTTTCTTTTCTTTTGTGTAATTTGTTGGTTCATTGAAACGTCGAAAGTTCATTCCTAACAAAAATCATTTAATATGTTTGCACAGGTTTTAGTAAATCATTGCCAATCTAACGGAGTGTAGTAATTGGGCCACAGACATAAAATTCGTTTGATTTATTGAGAAAGTAAAAGAGACCTATAATTTTATTTTTTGGCATTATGCCTCATCGACGTCGAGGTCATTACAGGCGGGAGGTGACTGGGGACTAGGAACGGGAAGGAATTCGGCCATGGCCTTTTAATTGAAGGAAGTATCCCGGCATTTGTCTGGGGTGATCTGGGGAAACCATGGAAAACCCAAATCTGGATGCCCAGACGGGGATTCGAATCGTCGTCCTCCCGAATGCGAGGCCAGAACGCTAGCCGCTCACCCAACACGCTCGGTGAGACCTATAACAACACTATAAAGATCATAATGAAGATACAATCTATTACTACTCCAAAATTTATATTTCTATTTCAAAGTAGAATTAATTGAAGGAATTGACGTATGGAAAAAATAAAATCTATATGCAAAGAGCAAATAAAGCCTTTAAAAAGAAATTAGTAATTAGTAAAGGTAGAACTATGAAATTAATAAAATCACAATAGAGAATCAATTAATTCGTACTTTAATATGTATATTTCTATTTTAAAGCAGAATAAATTAATCGAATATAGGTTAAATATTATGGTAATTGTGTTTTCGTTGTAGGATATAAATAGACTTTTATGATTACGTGGAATACTTATTACTATTACCGTTATTATCAATAAAGAAAACTCTTACATTACAACATATTTACAAGTGGACGAAGTCGTGGGTAGAACAGTATATACGAGTGAGATATGTGCGTGTTGGCCGCCAACCTAGCACCGTGGTTGCGGTTCCGTTAGCAGCAGCCCTTTGTCCAAAATACATTTGTGCCGGAATGGTATCTCCCGTGTGGCAATAGAGGCACATTTTTTCTACGTAGGAGCCGCAACATAATTGATTTCGAATTAAATTAGAGGCGTGAGAGGGTTGTTTAGCAGGAATGAGAAGAAATTCGTCTCTTTTGATAGAACCATCCCGTCAGTCACTTGGAACGATTTCGGGAAAACACGGGAAGCCAAAGTCTGGCTGGCCGGACAGTAATTGGAAACCGTGTCCTTCCGTTATCCTCAGGATCGGTAATAGAGGTGGATGTAGGTATTCCAACAAACATCAACACAGCTGTAATAAATAATATTACCCTTTTTTCTTTTTATTATCTTTTAATGTAATTTGTTGGTTTTAGATAAATAGTCCTCTATTAACGGTTTCCTTTTTGCCTTCTGTATAATTTATACAGATCCTTGACCAGTAACTTCATAGCGGTGTTGTTAGTATTACTCTTACAATCTTTCGACTTTTTCACTTAAAAAACTCGTGTGCTCTATAACTGATAACTGAGCTAGCTAAAATCTGTAAATGGTCTGTAATATCATTATTCCATTTAACTAATGTTTTCTTTGTGAGTATCATGTATCTGTTTTACTCCCTTTTTATATTTCTTCTGAACGATCCATATTATCTTGCATCTTTTTTTTGTCATTTGCTGTTAATAAATGAAAGTTTCGTCGCCTTGGAAATAATTTTATCGTTTTTGGATGATTCTAAACCCCAATATCTAAACATTATTGTATCTGTAATGTGGATTGTTTTAACTAAATTTTGGAGTAGGCTTCCATGGCGCTCTGGGAATATTGAGAAAGGCAATGATTTGCGAATATCTAAGAGCGCAGAATTGTGGTAGATCCCTCACGTGGTACACCACACACTGAGATATTACAGCCGCGTTCACGTGAAAATATAGTTGCTCTTATTGAACCAATTTAAATATAAACTTTGATAAGTGCTATCTCTTATGTATAGTTATACTACTTTTCTTATTACATTAACCCTTCCATTTATGAAAATATCTTGTCTAGAAAATAATTTTTCATGACAATTTCTCTTTATTGATTCATAGGTGACCAAAATCTATAAATGAAGTTTCATTTTAAATATTACGTTTTCCGCTTCTGATGAACTGTCAGCTTGCAATTACATATTGTATTGTTTGTTTATAAGTAGAAGATTTGGTCCCCGAGTTAGCACCCTGGATGCATGGATACGGCGTGGGTGAGATGTGTCTTTCCCACGGCTAGTAAATCCATTATTTTAACTAAAACCCTGCGAAATATGAACGCAAAACAAGGACTTATCAATGGTCTGGTCGTCGTTCATATAGGCTAGTGCACTGTAACCACTAAATGTATCGACTCCGGTAAAACTGCTATCATACCGCCGATAGTTGATTATACCTAACTTTTCTAACTGTCCATACATGATCCACTCTTATATTTAATGCTTTACCTTGAAATTTATTAACATACAGCTATTACTATGGTTCGGATCTTTATGACCAAATTCATGGAAATATGACCTTAAAAACGGATAAATATGACCTAAAAAGGCTAAATATGATCAAACATTTAAATTTATTGTACATCAAAACATGCTCAGTTATACATCATTTATTTCATAAAGTACCATCGCTTTCATGTAACAGCATATTTTGCTTCCGTGCACTCACTGCACGATTGGGAAATTAAATTTTAAATCGCTTTGTTGAAGTCACTTTAATTTCACATAATTTATAGAAAAGAAATCTTTCGTCTATACTAAAATACTCCTCTCCGTGTTCCTTTAAGTAACTCCATAAGTTCTCACTTTAACAAAATTTTGTTTTCGGCATGGTGGTACTCACTGATCCACTGCATATTTGACGCTGACTGAGGATTATTTTCAAAAGTACTGACGACGATGAGACATTGATTGACGCTGATCAACACAGGATTGCTAATGTTGCATTGCAGAGATTAAAAGACGGGTGGAACGTTAAGGTATAGAGAGTGACAATGATGTATAACTTTAATTCTTGACTGTTGAAACTGCAGAATCAAAAATGATTCGACGGGGATATTAGTAAAAATTAACCGAGCGTGGCGGGTGAGTGGTTAACGCTCTGCCCTCGAATTTGGTAGGACGGGAATCCAGATTTGGGTTTTCCATCGTTTCACCAAATCACTCCAGGTGAATTCCAGGATGCTTCCTTGAAAAGGCCATAGCCAAATTCATTCCCATTCCTTGTACCCAGTCCCATCCAGCCTCTAGCGTCCAGCGTCGAGGTAAAAAAATAAATAAAAATAAAAATAAAAAAAATAATAAAAAAATAAATAAAAAAAAAATCTTTGGTTCCTACTGATTTTCTGAGGAAGAAGTGCTCTGGACGAAGCATATAGGACCTGGGCTGGTCGTAATGGATGCGGAGAGAAGTAGCGGCGTGGACAGGCGTTGCCTGCGGACGGCGGACACGGCTGTTCCATTTGGAGGCGGCGCTCTCGTCTATTGTTTACTGCCCCCGGAGGCCGTTTGGCAGCCCGTATTGACATCCGGGGTGGCGGACTCGGCTGCGCGAGATTTGCGGGGCTATCCGGCAGGTGCAAGATTACCCGCACCTGATAAACAGCTTCGGACTGAGCGCGAGGAAGACGCACAACCCACCTACCTGCCACCTCGGCCCACTCCAGTGCTATCGCTGCCCTCTACAACACCCAGCGATAGAGAGAGCAATCAATTATTCACTTCCTTAATGACATCATCAATTTTCGACTATTTCCATTTACACTGCCAGGTTTTCGTTTTCTTTTCCTTCTACCGAGCGTGATGTGCGAGCAGTAACGCTTGGATTCGGCATTCGGGAAGCCACGAGTTAGAATCCCCGCCCGGCCAACCAGGTTTTGGATTTCATGGATTTCCTAAATCACTCCTGGCGAATGAGGGGATGTATCGTTCGAAGCGTCACGCCTGAATTCCTTCCAGTTCCTAGCCCTCAGTCCTTTAGCGCCTCTAATGGCCATGACGACAACTAGACGTGATGTCATAAAAATAAATATATTTTCGTGTTTCACTCTTTTTGTTTTTATCTTTAATTTCTTTGTATTTCTCTAATTCTGTCTTTTACAAATTACAATTTTATAAACTTTCAATATTTCAGGTAAATTGCTAAGCATTTCTTGCCACTCCCCTATACCTAATTCTTGTCTTCTCCAAAGTATTATCCGTTTAGGTGCAGTGAGTACTAGAAGGACATATTCTGCAGCGGATTGATTTGAACCCACTTCCTCCCATCTTGAGTTAACTGACGTGACCATAGATTTCCAACATCATGCCGCTAGCGCCTGCATCTTGAAGTCACTTTTGCCACGCAGAAAGGTACATACAACCGTAGTAGCAATATTTGCTCCTAAATCCACTTCATCCACATATGAGCTAAATGTTTAAGTCTACGTTACTGAATTATCTTATGACAAATAGTTTCAAGCATAGAAAACTTTCCATAAGTGTTAATATTTATTTAACATACATAACATGAAGTTAATAGGTAATATTGGCATTGGAAAATGCCCATACAAAAAAAAAAGAAGTATAAATCAATGCTGCATGTTTGATAATGACATCTATAGCGTTAAGTTTAGCTAATGATGATAGTTTACTTGGAAGACGATAAATATAAGATTGACAAGAAATTTCTTACAGTTTCCTTTTAGTTTTCACATCTATTTCATCCAAAATTTGAGTTATTATAAGTCTTTCTTCTGAATTATGCATTTTCTTTTTTTCTTTCTGTGTAAATCTCCTTGTTTTCATACACTAATTAAGATCTAAGTTCTCAATTTTCGGCCTAACGCACCCAAACCTTCGGCTTTTTTTTAAATATTTCTTTGCCAAGGCAGTTCTCTATTAAAAATTAAATAATATCTTTTGTCTCAACAACCTGCCTCTTCTCACTAAAACTCTTTTTCCTGATACATCATTGTCGAAGTATGCCAGCTTAAAACCTTAACTTCCGCTTAATTTCCAACATTCTTCTGTAGTTCCATAATTCAGAAATGTTAAGTCTTTCGCTAGCCTATAGTTGAACTTCTCTTCAGTGAACCTGTACAACTAATGCATGCCGTAATGATATGCATTTACACAGTGCTCGCTGGATGTGCTAAATAAAAATAAATAAATTTTCTGTTTCAATAGGAATGTTTCTTCTTAATATAAAATACTTATGACAAATTTATTTATTGCATAAGTCGATTATAATACTTTCTTTTTTTTAAATCTTTTGCAATTTTCATGAATGAATTTTTGTTTCAGTAGTAAAACTGCAATTATTAGACTTCTGCTACACTTCTTAAACTTTGATTCATTTTTATCTAAGCATTGGGCGACAAATAACAAATTATCACTGAGGATATTTTCTTGAAGTTGAATTGTGCCATTGCATTTCGTTCCAATCTGAGACGTTTTACGCCGTTTAGTTTTCGTTCAGTTGATTTCTTAAGATCCATCAGAGAAATGGCGGTCTGGTGGTTCAGTGGTTAAGGCGTCTGATTTGAAATCCCCCTGTTCGAATCCCTGTATCGGCGTGGATTTTCATAGGCACTTAACCAGGCCTTCACTTCTGGCACAGCTTGCTGTGTAATGTGAAGTACGCCAGAACGCTACCGTGGTTCGGATTCCGCGTTAAGCTGTAGGTCCCCTGTATCCGTCAGGATTGCTGGGCTAGGTTAAGGTGGCTACGACAGGGGCGCAATGGGCAGTCAATAGAAACCCTGTCACCAAGTCATTACGACCACACGGAATTATTATTTTTTATCAGAGAATTTCTCCCGTCACCCCTTTCAGATTCATTATTATGTATAGGATGTTAGTTGAGATGAATACTGGCGTTGGCTGCTATATAAGACTTTGCTATTCTGTTACGTGTAAGTCGCCACCAACTTTGAAGCAGATTTCACCAACACAAACCATCCATTTCTTCGGTGGAAATGTAACTTCATACATCAAGCATAAAGCGATTACCGTCTGATCTAACATATCCTGTTGTAATGTCATCAGAATACAGAACCCTAATTGTTCGACCATCGACTCGCACTTGATGTGTTTCTGAGACATTTATCGCTTTATTGACCAGGTTTCTCGTGTCGTACAGTTTACTTATATTTTACTACTATAATTTTGCCATTGCTTCTGAGTCTTTTTTTATGGCATTCGGCTACATAGGTCATACAGACAGCTCAACATGATTATCGACTCTTCTAGCGTTTGAATTTATTTCTCCAGTACAATGTAGATACTAAGTACAGTCATATGAACACTTCAAGACGTACACAACATTCACTTAACACTAAACACACACGCCCTCGGGCCGGACTCGAACCGGCAACCTTCGGCACTCTAGCCCCTATGCAAACGAGGCTGGCTCTTCTGAAGTTTAAATCAATTTCCTATTCGGCACATTTGAATTTAGAGCGATTTCTTCCTTGCAGATACTGTATCTGATACACCATAATCGTGTCTCCTATACTGTACACACTTGCCTTCCCCTGTTCATCGTTTCCTCTTTATTTTATTTCTTAGAAATTTAATTAATTCGTTTGTACCATCATGCAGTCACACTTCCTGTTCCATTGTCAATGTGACTGTTTCATTCAAGCACTGGTCTATCGATTCGCTCGAACTTGGATCCAATAATTATTCGCTCGATCATCGCTTTGTAAGCTCTCGCGACACTGGTCGATCGGGAATGTTCAGTAGAATGAAGATATTTTTCAAACTGTTCTCTGTAATGTACTATCTTTTCAATGACTGTGTATGTATTTAAATTTTGACGAACGTACAGTTTTTAATCTTATTTTGTCCCGTAATTCCTTTGAATGACATTAAAACTCTCATATCTGTTTTTGACGTCTCCCTCAGTTCTAGACTGAACACACTTCACTCCGTAAAGCATAGCAGGATCTGCAAACACTTTTAAATTGTAGAGATGTTTCACATCGAACTTTATTCCTCGGTAATGTACTTGTTTTTCACATAACATTTAGTATTTTTATTCCTTATTTTGGTATAAATACTCCTAACTGAGAAATACAATTTTATAGGTAAACGAAATGTAATATTTCCATACCTTTTGGTGTTACTACTCCTTCTTACAATTACCGTTTAGACCATGTGCGGTTCTTGTAAATGGACGTAAGATCTGGTGGATTACTTTTAGCAAACAGTGTAACACAGTATAAAGTTATTTTCTTTGGTGATCTAAAATAAAAGGTTGAAAAAGAATCACAATAACAAGCGTTTATATAATTTTAATTTGATTATATTTAAATCAGTACATTGCTTTTAACTAGTAACAAATTAACTGCATCCGCTATTTGCTTTAAAGTCTTTATTCACACAATTGTCAATTACTGTAGTGTTTACAGACAGTGTAAGTTCTTCATACATTAATACGAGGATGAGTCAAATGAAAACCTTAAATTTGTAATAAAAAATCGAATTCGCGCCGTTATCCTGTAAGTTGGTAAGCGTGCTACAAGTAGCGTACAGAATGGCCTGTAGGTGGCAGCATAGTGCAAATGCACAAATACCGTCGCAGTATCAGTATAAAGATGGCTGCCCCACTTGAGACTTGCACCAGGGAAGAACAGCGTTCTGTTATTCGGTTTTTGAGTAGTGAAGGTGTGAAACCTATGGAAATTCATCGAAGAATGAAGGTTCAGTACGGTGATGCATGTTTGTCACAGCAGCAAGTCTACGAATGGAGTAGAAAGTTCGCAAATGGTGTGACTTCAGTGGAAGATGCTCCAGGTCAGGGACAACGAGTTGTGACTCCACAGAACATTGCAGCAGTTGAAGCCATAGTGATGGAAAACCGCCGAGTGACACTGAATGACATTGCAGCATGTTTAAAGATTAGTCATGGTTCAGCACACCACATTGTGCATGATGTGCTCCAGTTTCACAAAGTGTCTGCAAGATGGGTGCCACAGCAGCTGACTCCTGAAATAAGAGAACGACGTGTTGATGCTTGTGAAGTACTTCTTCGGCGCTTTGAACGAGATGATGGCTTCCTTGCAAGAATCGTCACTGGAGACGAAACCTGGGTTCACTTCCACCAACCGGAAACGAAGAGAGCGAGCAAGGAATGGCGCCATTCCTCATCACCAAAACCAAAGAAGTTTCGAACAGAACCATCAGCAGGGAAGGTTATGCCGACTCTCTTTTGGGACGAAAAAGGCGTCATTTTGGAGCATTACATGCCTAGAGGGACCACTGTCACCAGTGCATCATAAACAGATCTCCTAAAAAATCATCTTCGGCCTGCAATCAAATCAAAGCGACGTGGATTGCTGTCATCAGGTGTCCTTTTGCAACATGACAATGTAAGGCCCCATACTGCCCGTACAACAGTTGCAACAATCACAGACCTGCATTTTGAGTGTCTTCCTCATCCACCATACTCACCGGACCTTGCCCCAAGTGATTTCCATATGTTTGGACCACTCAAAGAAGCCATGGGAGGAAAGAAGTTCCGTTCTGATGAAGAGGTACGCCACGCGGTGCACGAGTGGTTGCGCGGACAACCAAAAGAATTTTGTTCTAAAGGAATTTATGCACTTTGTAAGCGCTGGAGGACTTGCATTGAGCGTGGGGGACAGTATGTTGAAAAGTGATACAGCTTTGTACCACTTCTGCACAATAAATAATATTTAAAAAAATATTTAAGGTTTTCATTTGACTCACCCTCGTAGATTGATGTCCTTATCCTAGTCTTTATACAGGGTGTTAAAAAAAAGCGTAAAATATTTTAGGAGGTGATAGTATGCGTCGAAATAAGACAAAAATGTCTAATAAACATTGGGTCGCAAAAGCATACTTTCGTGATTAATAACAGGTCCGCAATGAGACGCTCGCCCATGGCAATACATGCCTCAGCCTTTCGGCGTAAGGATCGGCGCACTCTGTGAAACTGTCTTCGTTGGTCCTGTACGTGATGACATGCATTGAAGACGTACAGGAGCAACCAAGACAGTTTCACAGAGTCGTACTGTAAACCTGTTATTAACTCCGAAAGTATGCGTTTGCGACCCAATGTTTGTTTGTACATTTTTGTCTTAATTTGATGTATACTATCATGTCCTAAAATATTTTACACTTTTATTTAACACCGTGTATTGTTCAAAAGGAGGAACCACTGAGAATGATTTTATGAAAAAAGAGAAATTCGTTCCGTAAAATAGAAACAAACAAACAAAAAGTTCAGTTGCACTGGCAGTAATTATTCATCTTACATATACTATTGGATTAGTCACAACTTTATTCAAAACTTTCGGTGTATTTCACGTTGTTCTTACGACACTTATCAGTCTTCTGGGTAACCTCTATTCTCCGGTATCTTCCTCCAATCTGTCATCATAAGGTCTAAACCTGCATCGCATTCTATAAATGTTTGGTTGTGTTTCTACATTGATCTTCAGGTAGATTTTAATGATTTTACTAATTACGGTTGTGTCTATGCATGGAATGAAAAATTGTTCTAGAGAATATCATGCTATTTCCTTTCTGCGTATATTTGATTAATTTGCAATAGATTTTGTAGTTCGTTGCCATTAAACTAATCCATCTATGATTTTTGCACGATAGTTTATATATTCTTAGATATTGGTGTAATAATTACAAGTAGGCCTAATGGATGGCAGGGAAAAGATGACCATAACTACAAGCTGGCACTCGATTTCAGGCACAAGGGTGTAGGAATATTCTCTTTTTTAGGTAAGAGTGTCAGGAATTGGAATAAGTTACCTACAGAAATGGTGAATAATTTACCAAAAACGTTGAAAGAATTTAAAATTAAAATTTGTAGAAGGCAAATATAGGTAGGTGCAGGAAAGGGGGAAGATGGGTGTGTAGGAAAATTGCCACCGAAGCGTGCACTCCATTGCAATTGTAATTAAATATTTTTTTATTTTTTTAATTAACGGAGACAATTTTCGGCTTTGTCTGTTCATCTGCTGTCAGATGCTGTAATCAGCACATATTACGCTGATTCATTAGCCGTGATTTGAGAGCCACTGCTTCATACTTCAACACATCCGAATTTATGTTACGAATGTCCGCTGTTCAGCACTGTGGATAGTTCATCTTTAATTATCATGGTTCTCTCCCCCCGGCATTGCGATGTTAAACATTTCGTTTGTTTTCTTTCGCTGCCTGCGCATTTCTTTCCTAACACCCACCACATCATTGCTTCATTAACTCTCTCGTCATTGTATTCCTTTTTTTATGGGTTATATTCCCACTGGGTTTTTTCCCGGCCATATTTTCAGAACTAATTAAATTATGACTTTACATGAAATAAGTAAAACGTAGATTTTTTCTCATTGTCTTGAGTAACAATACTTAATTAAAATAAACATTGACACATGTTTCACTCGAACCTTCGAACTAACCATAAGCGTCATATTTTTGTTCGGTAACTTCCGGACTATAAATTTTGTGTTACTATATTTCGTCTCCTAAAATTTTATCCCAGGTTTGTAATTACAAAATTTTTGACAGACTTCATCCATTCCCATCACCATTAAAACTGAAAATAAGATTTGTTAGTTAATTGACACATACTTCATTTTTTAAGAATATACAAAATTATTTGAATTTTATTTATTTAATTTTTGTTCTATTTTATCTCATATCGTAATCGAGTGATCATACAAGTTTGATTTGAAGTATGTACTGTGATAAGCTGAGAATGAATACTGGTAGCAAACAGTGACATACGTATCCCCCAACACTCTCAAGTGGTATGTCCACGTGTTGCTATTCGGAAGACTCAGGGGGGAGGAACAATGCTTTTCAGCTGCCTCCTCGTCTCACAGACAGCCACATTTGCTTTGTTCGATATTTAGGGTGAATAAAATTTCTTGAGCTTGAAGAACTCAGAAGTTTTCATAGACGTATTAAACACAGACAAAGACGATCGCGTTATCGTTTCAAAGGTCGTGGTTGGTAGACTCAAACGTGCTCAAATACAAACTTGACTTGTATTTGACCATAAAAGTAGACTTTTCAATATTTGAAGATATAAGGAGTGCGCAATGCGCTCGAAATCATCCCGCTGTTTTTTTCTTGAGGCTGCGCAAACATTCATAATGTAATCTTTGGTCATACAGATTCCAGACTATTAAATAGTATAGCAACTCCGATGAAATGAATTGCCAGAATACTCGATTCGGTAACATATTTAATTTAATTTAATTGCAATGGAGCACACGCTCCGGTGGCAATTTCCCTACACACCCATCTTCCCCCTATCCTGCACCCTCCTACATTTGCCCTCTACAAATTTTAACTTTAAATTCTTTCAACGTTTTCGGTAATTTATTCATCATTTCTCTTGGTAAATTATCCAAATCCCTGATATCCTCACCTTAAAAAGAGAATTTTGCCACACACTTGTGCCTGAAATCGAGTGCCAGCTTGTAGTCATGGTCATCTTTTCCCTTCCATGCACTACTTTTCATACCTACACCAATATCTTTCCATGCCTCATCACCAGTATACGCCTTGCAGACTCTCACTTTAAATAACCTAATGTCCACTTTAAATAACCTAATAACTCACGTACAGCGAACATGAACGAAAGTGGTCAGTAAAATACGTAAAAGAAAATAAACCATGACATATAAACTTTGGTGAAGCAGCAAAGATTTAATTAAATTGAAATTTAGCCTAGGCCGGAATGACAACTGGCATTCTTGATTACAGCAGAGACCATGAGTAATTTAAGTTTTCAAAAGTTTTTTATGTCGCTTTCATTAGCGAATTGTTACTGGGAAGCAGTTCCACGTTGTTTCGGCACTAAAGTTTATCAATATCTTTTTAACTATGAAATGCTACGAAAATATTATGGTAATTAATTTTGTAGTTGATGCTTTCTTCTTATGATATCTCTGGTCGCTGTTAATTATCGAGCGACGGCTGGCACGCGATGTCACCGTTCTCCAGCCAATAGCTATCGACGTCAGTGAGTGAGCTTGGGATATAGTAGATTTACTTTCACCTAAGTATGCCAGGACGAGAACATCTTAGTCACCTTTTAGACCTAGTTGACCGATGATGTTGGCTCTCAGGTTACAATTTCCAAAAACTTCTCGTTTCTGGCTCATATAATATCTGAAGTGTGTACTACCTTGTCTTGTTTTTTTTTACTCTTTTACTTCCAAATACTCGCCGATTACTGTTGCATCAATCAGTTCACAAGTTTAACCAAGCACAACTTTTTTTTTCATACCTTTCACACTTAATCACAACCTAGTTACAATCTCTACTTCTGCGTGCGACGCAGAAATAAACTTCACACATTGGTTTTTCCGTTTACACAACAACTAACTGCTTTATAATTTCTGCAACTTCATTCAGACTGCCACTGTAGTTTCAGGCAATACTAAGCTTTTTTTTATCTTCTCAATTCTTAAGTTCTTTAATTGATCCGATTCCTAGTGTCCAGCTCGACAAGTTACTCCTTGCATTCAGAGATACTCATAAAATAGCATTACTATTGTACATTTATAATTCTTAATACAAATAAATAAACACATTATTTTTATATTTATAATTACCAGAGATGTGCAAGATACCTCGAAAAAAGTATTTGAATACAAGATACATTTAAATAATGTATCTTAGATATCAGATACAAGATACTTTTGGAAAAGGTATTTGAAATACAAGATACAAAATACATATTTTCCAGATACTTTTTTAAGATAAAATACTTTTTTACAAAATGTATTATTTTTATTTAGAAACATATTTTTACTACAATGTACAACTGTTGCTTAAGGTTTTAAATGATACTTAAGTATAATAAGTTTTTCAAACATCTCATCACTCATTTTTCTTCGGTGGGGTCTCATTATTATCTCCCCGAAAGAGAAGAGTCGTTCCACAGGGGCGGAACTTGGCAAACAAGTGTTATATTTTAAAAATATTTTCTTGATTGTTGGATAAGTATTTAAACTTTTTAGGCAGGTGTCATTATTATTAAGG
>JARYHS010008075.1:152497651-152559177 GCA_031002005.1 Vandiemenella viatica
TTTGTTGTTTTTTTTCTCTCCTCATCCATAGTTAAGAGACTATTTTTTACAATTTTCTTTGACAATATAGAGTCTATTTTTACGATATAGATCATTTTACAGTATATGACTAATACTAAATACAGTGCACTGACAAAACCCCGAGAAAATATGACATTATTTACATTAGAAAACTTCATCAACAGCTATTTATAACTTCATCAATTGATATTTACATGTCATGACCGACATTAGACAACTTTATCAATTTCTATTTACACCTCATGTTTGTCACATTAGACAACTTTTTCAATTGCTATTTATACATCATGTTCGTCACATAAGACAACTTTTTCAATTGCTATTTACACGTCATGTTTGTCACATTAGACAACTTTTTCAATTGATATTTGTACATCATGTTTGTCACATAAGACAACTTTTTCAATTTCTATTTACACGTCATGTTTGTCACATTAGACAACTTTTCAATTGCAATTTACACATGAACAAAACTACTATTTACATCCCACCCTCCAGTGGACTGTAATATATATATACACGGGATAAACGCTATATTTAATCTTTTTAGAAAATGAAATATAACGGTTCAGTGTTGATGGGGCAGGACATCCATACCATCTTCATCGAGGTTGTGCTAAGGCCCTAACAATGAAGTGCGCATCATACCCAGACAAATTATGGAAAAAGACGGGTATGTGCCTTTGATTCTTGTACTGTAAATTACAGTTATTGTGTGCAGCCCCTCTGAATGCACCTGTGATGTGGCAATGATCGCTGACCTTAACGGCCCCCGGTTCAAAGCCGTCACCACAGATGTGGCATACCGTGGCACTGGTAAATTTGCCTCAGTCATCAGCCGACATTACAAGAGGTGTGGACCGCCTTGTAAATTTCATTCTACGTCATGGGCCAGGTTCACGGAGTTGTTTCGACCAGCCACGTCTCAGGGTTTTCCCCTGAGAATGAGTCGAATCGGTTCAGCTGATGGTCGTATGCGCAAACGACCTGGTATGCTGCAGCAAAAGGGATGTGTTCCTGGACTGATGTGGAGTGAGAGGCGTTGGGGTCGGGTCTGCACGTATCAAAGGGTTTCAACAAACATTCAAAGTCCGCGTAAACGACGAATGGTACACGCTGTTGGTGTACAAAATCCTTAAACTTTAAGGTTTTGTCTTCGTCGCCGGTAGGTCTACTCTTACAGCGCCAACCCTTGCGCAAGTCGACCTCATGGCGTTCCAAGAGATCTTCGCGCCCGAAATGCGGCAGACATCTATCACAAAATGTGAACACTACGTTTATGATTTGATATAGATGAGCTAACTAACCGCGACAAAGTTCCTTGATCCAGCAGTAGTGAAATTTATCTTCACCCTCTGTAATCAACAACATGTTTATATGGAAACCGCGTTTTGACTGCAGCATGATTGAGGGGGCCTACAACTCTATGTTCTTCTACCTTCTGGTTCCAAGCCGTAGACATTGATCGAATATTCAGGATTTTGCCTCTCAAATTTAGAAATGTCTGACATTTTACAGGGAAGTCTATGCCTGCAAAATCTAAATCGTACTTGGAACGTACTTTAATACAATGACTAATTTCTTGCGCGTTGTGGTGCACCTGTTCGCGAAAAGCCAGGATCGTCCAAAGAAAACAACGATCATCTTTGTTTTAACATTGACATTTGCCTTCTTTGCTTGGATATCGGATGGCAGTGCTATAAATGAAGAGCCCCGAAACAGTGGTTCGTATTTAGCTACATGGATGTCGAGGGAGTTAATTTGGATCGAGGTATTTGCCACTATCCCGGTCCTGGAATTCACTAAATCTCTTCTTGATATCTTGAAACACATAGACTTCATACCACTCTTCCAGGGAAGCGCTTAATGTGAGTTCGCGCATCTTGGGCATAAAACAAATACGGCTGACGTTAGTGACATTGTTTCTTCTGAATTTGGAAAAGGCAATCCAACCCCACCTGGCATTTTATAGCCGGTGTTGAAGGATTGCGAATAATCGCGGAAATTTGATCATTAAAAATTTTGAAACATGCTCTAATATAATTACCAGGATCTTTAAAATTTTCAGTATTTACAACAGTGATGTGAAGTAACCTATTCCCGTAAGCACTTGCCCTGATAGTTGGCTTTAAGCGCGTAGCATCCGGCTTACCTGTTTTTCACCAACCTCATTAACGCCGACCCGGTCGCTTGAGGGTTGGGCAGCCACTGGGAGGATGGTTCGTCTGTCGCCCAGAGAGCTTCAATCGGTGACAAAGTAGCAAGCAGCTCATCCTCCAATGGTTCTACCCATGCGCTGGTGCTTGGCTGCGGCACGTCCGACGCTTCCAGGTCCGGCGGCGATATATATACATCTGCAACAAAAAAAAAAAATAATCAGATTTCATGGTTAAAAGTCTAAGGAGATAAAATAATAAAAAAAGTTGAAGAAATACCTTACCTGCCATTTTAATCCTTTTAGATGGTCCTTCATCATCATTCATCATGGGGTCCCGAGGAACCATGTTGACCTATAACAAAATAAATTTAGTTAGACAAGGAAAAGAAACAGAGAAAAACTAAAAAAAATCTAAACACTTGCCAACAAAGATGTCCCCAGGCTGATTGGAATCATGTTCAGGGCAATCTGTGGAAAAAAAATCAGCTTTTACTGCACAGCCAAAAAGGTTTAAAGTAATTCAGTTAAGAAAATAATATTTTTTTTTAAACTTACAATTGGCAAAATACCTTGCCAACTCAGAGGATGCATTAACACCGCTAGCTGAAGCATTTACAGGCTCTACAACAGAAATAAATAATTTTTAGATGGTTACAGAAATTTTTTAGTAACAAATAAGAATATATCTATAGTACTTACCCCTTGCAAAATCATTGCCAGAAAAATTACTTTCAGCCAGATACTCACTAGCACTCACAGGCTCTACTGCTGGATCTGCAACAAAAAAATAAAAAAAAGTCATATTTCTTGGTTACAGAAAAAAAAATTTAGTAACAAATAAGAATTTATCTATAGTACTTACCCCTTGCAAAATCATTGCCCGAAAAATTACTTTCAGCCAGATACTCACTAGCATTCACAGGCTCTACAACAGAAAAAAATTAAAATTTTAGTTGGTTACAGAAAAAAAAATTAGTAACAAATAAGAATATATCTATAGTACTTACCCCTTGCAAAATCATTGTCCGAAAAATTACTTTCAGCCAGATACTCACTAGCATTCACAGGCTCTACAACAGAATTTTTTTTTTTTTTTAGTGGTTACAGAAAAAAAAAATCAAACAACAATATTATCTACAGCAAGAAATATATAGTACTTACTTAACCCCTTGCAAAATCATTCTCATTCATGCATGAAGTGGAGATCACTGCGCTAGCTGGCTCACTAACAGGCTCTAAAACAGAAATAAAATAAAAAATTGTAGTATCAATCACACGCACGAGTAATAAAAAAAATTAATTACAGACAAATACATACCTCCAGCAAAAGTGTATCGCAACACCAGCTCGGGAGTTGAGACAACTCGTGGCTCTATAATAGAAAAAAAATTATAGTATGAAACATGGGAATATATACTACAAAAATATATTAATTTCATTCAAGAAACTTAACACTCGCTAAATCTTCACTAAATAGTGACGATATCGCAGGTAGATCTGAAACAGAGAAGAAAAATAATTAGTTTGAATAGTTTAAATTAATCCAACTAATAAAAATAAAAGGAAATTCACTTACAGTTTGTGAAGAAATTATTTACATCTGCGGCGGAGCACCGGCAGTTCTAGAAAAAAAGAAATATTAAGTATCACTGGTATACAAACACGCATGATAATTTATTATTTAAAGTCACTTAACATTACCTGAAGCAGACTGAGAATGTTCCATGGTGTAGCGACGATCTAAGCGTAACCAGCAACTGAAGGACAATGAGGCCTGGTCCATGTGGCAGTAGCTATTTATACCGGTGGGGTGTCTCAATCATGGCGCGCGCAAACAGCTTGCTTAACAGGATGCCAGCCCGCGCGGCACACATTTCGGAATGGTTAATGGATAGCAAACGTAGATAACTTTCTGTATGTGTGTTGAAACATTTCGCAACGGCTAATGGAGAGCAAGCCAGAACAGTGACAAATATTTGTAGGTTTCACCGAGACCAAAATGATGCATGCCACGCCATCTACCAGTCAGTCAAAGAACTAACGGTGGCTGCCATCTAGCCGCCATCGAGTGAACTAACGGTCCAGTGCAAGCCCGCCCGGTGCTGCCCTCCCAGCGGCCAGCCAAAGAACTAACGATCCGCCATCTTGTGACGTCATACGACCTTGAACGCCATTGGCTGATTCAAAAGCCCACCGGAGGGGGGGAATGGAGGTCCCCCCACCACTTCGTGACGTCATGGGTTTTCCCGGTTTCTGGCTTGAATCCGCCTTCCCCTCCTACTTGCCTCCGATAATCGTGAGTCCCGCCCACTGTGAAGTACGGGTTGTTATAAGATTTCTTTGTGCTAAAGGCCTAAAACCGATCGATATTCATCGTGAGATCTGTGCAGTTTACGGACAAAACATTATGAGTGATGGAATGGTGAGAAAGTGGGTGAGAGCATTTAAAGATGGCCGCACAAATGTGCATGATGAACAACGGAGTGAGCGTCCTTCGGTCGTTAATGAAAGTTTTTTGCAGAAAGTGGACAATAAGGTGAGAGAAAACAGACGCTTTACGATTTCCTCCTTGTGTGATGACTTCCCTAATGTTTCTCGTAGTGTTTTGTATGGTATTATGACCGAGCACTTGAATTACCGAAAATTGTGCTCACGTTGGGTACCGAAAATGTTAACGGATGTGCACAAAACCAAACGTTTAGGCAGTGCATTGACTTTCCTTGAGTGGTACCACAACGATGGTGATGATTTCTTAAGCCAAATTGTTACGGGCGATGAGACATGGGTGGCCTACGTCACACCTGAATCAAAGCAACAGTCCATGGAATGGCGGCTTTCAGATTCACCCAAAAAAGTGAAGTTCAAGCAAACGATTTCTGCTCGGAATATCATGTTCACAGGTTTTTGGGACAGAAAAGAAGTATTGCTTGTGGAATTTCTGCCTCGTAATGAGACAATCAATGCAGCAACTTATTGTGAGACATTGAACAATCTGCGCCGTTAAATCCAGAACAAAAGACGTGGCAAGTTGAGCAAGGGCATCGTTTTGCTGCATGACAATGCCCGTCCACATGTGGCTAATCAGACCAAAGATCTCATCACATCTTTTCGATGGGAAACTCTAGATTATGCTCCGTACAGCCCTGATCTGCACTTGAAGAAACACCTGGGCGGTCAGCGTCTTGAAGACGATAACGAAGTCAAAACAGTTGTGATGCAGTGGTTAACAAGTCAGGTGGCAGACTTCTATCAGGAGGGTTTTCAAGAACTGGTACTACGTTATGACAAGTGCCTCAATATTGAAGGGAATTGTATAGAAATGTAGAGTAAGGTACAGGCTTTCATGTAAAAATAAATTTATTGAGATATATTTGCACCTCTTTTTAAAATTTCAAAACGGTACTTACTTAAAAAACATGTCTCGTAGATTGATGTCCTTATCCTAGTCTTTATACAAGGTGTTAAAAAAAAAGCGTAAAATATTTTAGGAGGTGATAGTATGCGTAAAAAAAGACAAAAATGTCTACTAAACATTGCGTCGCAAAAGCATACTTTCGTGATTAATAACAGGTCTGCAATGAGACGCTCGCCCATGGCAATGCTTGCCTCAGCCTTTCGGCGTAAGGATCGGCGCACTCTTTGAAATTGTATTCCTTGGTCCTGTACGTGATGTCGTGTCCTGAAGACGTACAGGAGCAACCAAGACAGTTTCAAAGAGTCATACTGTAAACCTGTTATTAACTCCGAAAGTATACGTTTGCGACCCAATGTTTTTTTATACATTTTTGTCTTAATTTGATGCATACTATCATGTCCTAAAATATTTTACACTTTTATTTAACACCATGTATTGTTCAAAAGGAGGAACCACTGAGAATGATTTTATAAAAAAAGAGAAATTCGTTCCGTAAAATAGAAACAAACAAACAAAAAGTTCAGTTGGACTGGCAGTAATTATTTATCTTACATATATTATCGGATTAGTCACAACTTTATTCAAAATTTCGGTCTGTTTCACGTTGTTCTGACGACACTTATCAGTCTTATGTGTAACCCCTACTCTCCAGTATCTTCCTACGATCTGTTATCATAAGGTCTAAACCTTTATCGCTTTCTAAAAATGTTTGGTTGTTCTTCTACATCGAACTTCAGGTAGATTTTAATGATTTTACTAATTACGGTTGAGACTATGCATGGACTGAAACATTGTTCAAGAGAATATCATGTTATTTCCTTTCTTCGTTTATTTTATTAATCTGCAATAGATTTTATAGTTCGTTGTCATTAAACTAATCCATCTATGATTTTTGCGCGATCGTCTGTGTAATAATTACAAGTAGGTTAATGCATGGCAGGTAATAGATGACCATGACCACAAGCTGGCACTCGATTTCAGGCACAAGGGTGTAGGAATATTCTCTTTTTTAGGTAAGAGTGTCAGGGATTGGAATGAGTTACCAAGAGAAATGATGAATAATTTACGACAAACCTTGAAAGAATTTAAAATTAAAATTTGTAGAGGGCAAATGTAGGTAGGTGCAGGAAAGGGGGAAGATGGATGTGTATTGAAATTGCCACCGGAACGTGCACTCCATTGCAATTTTAATTTAATATTTTTTAGTTAACGGAGACAATTTTCGATTTTGTCTATTCATCTGCTGTCAGATACTGTTATCAGCACATATTTCGCTGATTCATTAGCCGTGATTTAAGAGCCACTGCTCCATACTTCAACACTTCTGAATTTATGTTACGAATGTCCGCTGTTCAACACAGTGGATAGTTCATCTTTAATTATCCCCCCGGCATTGCGATGTTTAATGTTAAACATTTCGTTTGTATCCCATTGCTGCCTGCGCATTTCATTCCTAACACCCGCTACATCTTTGCGTCATTACCTCTCTCGTCATTGTATTCCCTTTTTTATGGGTTAAATTCCCACTGGGTTTTCTCCCGGCCATATTTTCAGAACTAATTAAATTATGACTTCGCATGAAGACAATTTAAAATAAGGTAAAAGAAGTAGATTGTTTCTAATTTCTTGAGTAAAAAACAATACTTAATTAAAATAAACATTGACACAGGTTTCATTTGAACCTTCGAAGTAACCATAAGCGTCATATTTTTGTTCGGTAACTTCCGGACTATATATTTTGTGTTACTATATTTCGTCTCCTAGAATTTTATTCCAGCTTTGTAATTACAAAATTTTTGACAGACTTCATCCATTCCCATCACTACTAAAACTGAAAATAATATTTGTTAGTTAATTGACATATACTTTTTTTTATTAAGAATATACAAAATTATTTGAAATTTATTTATTTAATTTTTGCTCTATTTTATCTCATATTGTAATCGAGTGATCATACAAGTTTGATTTGAAGTATGTACTGTGATAAACTGAGAATGAATACTGGTAGCAAATAGTGACATACGTATCCCCCAACACTCTCAAGTGGTATGTCCACGTGTTGCTATTCGGAAGACTCAGAGGGGAGGAACAGTGCTTTCCACCCTCCTCGTTTTACAGACAGCCACATTTATTTTGCTCAGGAGGGTGTGGGTTCAGATCCACGTCCGGCCATCCGGATAAGGATTTTCCATGTATAATCTACTATCCTAACTCTACTCGGGAGTCAATTCCCGGATGAAATGACTCGTATATCTTTACTTTTATATGCAACTATCAAGCTTTAACTTTCGATGACCGTGTCTTAAACTATTTATAGTTAACTAGAGTAGGGCCGTGACCGTTTTTTTGCATATCGTCATGAGTCTAGAATGGTTCCAGTTTTTAAGACAGGCTGACGTTATGTGTCCAAATACGAACTCGACCTATAATTCACTGTTAGGGTGAGCTTGAAGAACTCAGAAGTTTTCATAGACGTATTAAACACGGACAGAGACCATCGCGCTATCGTTTCAAAGGTCGTGGTTGGTAGACCCAAGCTTGCTGAACATACAAACTTGACTTGTAATTGAAACTTCACTCTGCAAAATTAAAAAAAAAAAAAAAAAAAAACTGTTTTTCTTCGAAAGCATCACGCTGTTTTTATCTTGAGGCTGCGCAAACATTCATAATGTAATCTTTGGTTATAGTGTCTATAACGGCCAGAGAATTTAATAAAGATTCCAGACTATTAAATAGTATAACAATTCCGAAGAAATTAATTGCCAGAATACTCGATTCCGTAACATATTTGTCTGATTTCCACTTTAAATAATCTAATAACTCACATACAGTGAACATGAATAAAGACCGTTAACGTAAAAGCAAATAAACCATAACGTATCAACTTTGGTCAAGCAGCAACATAAGCGGAAATTTTAATTAAATTGAAATTTAGCCTAGGCCGGTATGACAGTTGGCATTCTTCATTACAGCAGAAACCGTGAGTAATATAATTTTTTTTTTACGTTGCTTTCGTTACTGAGAAGAAGTTCCACGTCGTTTCAGCACTAAAGTTGATCAATATCTTTTTAACTATGAAATGCTACAAAAATACTATGGTTATTAATTTTGTAGTCAATTCTTAGCTTTAAAATTGTGGAGATAACCTCAAATTTCTTCTAATAATATCTCTGGTCGCTGTTAATTTGCGAGTGACGGCTGGCGCACGACATGACCATTCTCCAGCCAATAGCTATTGACGTCAGTGAGTGAGTGTGTGAGTGAGCTTAGAATATAGTAGATTTACTTTTAGCTAAGTATGCCTATTTGGTGTTTTCCAGCCAGGACGAGAACATCTTAGTCACCTTTTAGACCTAGTTGACCGATGATGTTGGCTCTCAGGTTACAATTTCCAAAAACTCCTCGTTTCTGGCTCATATTATATCTGAAGTGTGTACTACCTTGTCTTGTTTTTTTTTACTTTTTTATTTCCAAATACTCGCCGATTACTGTTGCATCAATAACTTCGCAAGTTTAACCAAACACAACTTTTTTTTCCATACCTTTCACACTTAATCACAATCCGGTTCAAATCTCCGTGGAGGCTAAGGTTTTAAAAAATTGTTTTTGATCGTAAGAGTCACGCCTGTGTCGTAGGTCATTCGGATTGAATGTTAAACTGTAGATATCACAAAGTTAGGGGGTGAAATGCGAGGCAAGTCGTAGGTAGTCTTGCAACGCTGTAGGTGGGCACTTTTTTACGTTATAGTGATCCGTCAGGTATTGTTCGCAGTCAGTGTGTGTGTGTGAACCGCAGTAATAATATTATAAATACGGAAGTAAGTCTCTGTCTTTTTGTTACGTTTTGACGATTAAATGGTTATATCGATATTGATGGAATTTGATAAGAAAATCTGTATGAAGTGCACAGGACTTATGATTAACAGTTGTAGTCACGAAATTTTGAGACCTTATCGAATGGTGACAGAAATATGTTGGAAATTGATTCTCTTCAAGAGACAGATTCAACGGTAGAGTGATATAGTGATAGCTTTCCTGTCATATTATGCGGACTCGATATTGTTTGGGACCAATCTTTCGTTATCAACAACTTTCTATATTCAATACTGGAAAAAAAAAAATTAATCCACGTGTACGAAGTCGCGGGTACGAGCTAGTGTTATTATACTTTTCAATGACAGATATTTTCTCGAATGACAAAACGGTCTATTAACTTAAAAAATTTGAGGAAAACATTAATGAACAAAGCGTCAGACTTTTTTCCGAAGATTTAAAACATAGCGTCGTGTTAGCACCTTTCCGATTAGGTTGTCCGCACGCCATAATTGACAGGTTTTGACGAATTTTCGAGAGAACTTTAAGATAGCCGCCCGACGCTTCAGAAGCGTTGAGAAGTGCAACAACAATAGAAATCGTAAAAGCAAAATTAAAAATTATACGATATTACCTAAAGATACATTTTTTAAACGAAAAGAAATAATATTTCGAAACATTTGAACATGAAAGTAACAAAATTAAAAAATTCTAAACGTTCAAAATCTCATTTAACACAATATGCTTTACACAATATTCTTAATTACTGTATTATAATCAACATTTAAGACACTGTATTTCTTTTTAGTAAAATTACCATTCGTTTAAAGAATTTCCATTCATTATACATAGGAAAATAGACAAGTTTACAGTTAATCACTGCTAATCATTCCAGACACAAGTTTAATTAATTTATATGGCTGTAATTAACAGGAAACTGGGTCTCAGAGTTGTATGCTGGTGGTAAAAAAAATATTCAGCTTATCTTGAAAATTGGGATAGTAAACCCGTAAGTTAGAAAAATAAACAGCTTTGACTCCATCTCCCGAGTTGGATCAATTAAATGTTCATTACTTCACCATGATGATGAGAATGGAATCACCAAATCGGTTTCCTGTTGGACAGAACGGAAGAATTTTTGCTGCATTGTGAGTGCACTCTTCTGGTGCTACAAGTAGACCCTACCACTTCTTCCGCGAAGGCTTCAAATGACCTCGTGGAACAGATAAAACTTTTTGATAGAACTCAGTGTGTGTGCTGAATGCTATTCCACCCAACAGCGATGATATTTTGCTCCAAACGCTATTGTGACAATAAAAAAGTCACATTCAATTAAATTCCTATAATTATTAAATGGGACATTTTTGCATTAAAAGCTTTCAGCATTATTAAATAATTTGTTTATTTCCGTGAAGATAAATATTAAATTCGTCAGCGTAATAAATAAACAACGTCCAATTTAATCTCTAAACCATTAATATTAATGAGAAATAAAAATAAAATGCATAGGTCATCACTTTGCCACATTTATACTATTATAATACTTCAAAACATTAAAAACAAATTTAATAAACCTGTTTTATAAAGGAATAATTGAAAAGTTGTTTTATTCTTCGGAAGACCTGTTCATAACTAAATATGGTTGATTGTGAGTTACGTATCTCAATGTAGTACTATGGTAATTACATTTTATGACAGGTGAAGATCATAAATCACTCCCAATGTCCTACAAATGCGTGTTCTCTGAGTGGATACGAGATATATATTGTGTTGGCATATAAAGGGGAAGACTTGAACGGTTTTCATAGAAAATGGCACCCTAAATGGAGAGGCCTGTCTACGGTATATACAGTAACTGCACTTGGCAATGCGACGGAAGCTTTGGTTTTGGCAACGGAGGTCGAGTTTGGCAGAGCACCAAATGTCTCCCTCTGTCCGTCACAGGCGTCGGATAAATTCAAGAGCAGATCGTACGAACAGCCAGGGGTGCGAGCTATAAAGTAACAAAAGGCAAATACTAGTTAGGGGTATCCGTCTTTTTTATTCGTAACTTACTTTATAAGTTATGACCACCAATATCGTTTTAAACTGCAATCGGTAACTTCGGTAATCAATGGTTTATAGAATATGCAAGGGAACGGTCTGGTTGCTCAGAGGTTAAGGTGTCTGACTGGGAATCGAAAGGTTCCAGGTTCGAATCCCTGCCTCGGCGGCGATTTTCATGGGTACAGAAGCCGACCTTAACTTCTGCCATAGCTTGCTGTGTAATGAGAAGTATACCATAACGCTTCTGTGGTCCGGATTCCACGTTAAACTGTAGGTCCCTTATACCCGGTGGGATTGCCGGGTAAATTTAAGGTGGTTACGACAGGGATGGAATGCGCAGCGGCTTGAAATCCTGTCACCATTTCATTGCGACTACACAGAATTGTAATTATTGTACGATACGAAAATGAGAATGTTCTGCATAACTGCCTGGAAGAAAAACCAGGTACGGTGAAACGTCGTCAGCTTAAACTATGATGAAGCGCAATACGAATAATCTAGGAACCGTCATTTAAAACCGCTTTCTAATTCGCTTTGCAATCTCTCTACTGCCACTGGTGATTATGCGAAGATCATCTACTGTATATTGGTGTTTCGTAAACATTAAATAGACGCAATAGAAACTCGGGACCAGCTCCATAAGTTTATGTTAAACCATTCTTTTAACCTACATATTTCACATCTTTTGCAGGCGTCATTTTGAAAACTTGTATTTATTTTTCTTGTTTGCACTGCGTGTCACTTGCAGGTGCGAAAATGTCTCGGTCCCAGCCTAGGGTCTTCGTCAGGACTGCTTCAACTTAATGTACTCACTTCTTCAAGTGGATGAACTGTTTATATTTTCTGTCAAAGAGAGTGTTGCTTCTCCGTCAGAAGGTTTACGCTGATCCAGAGAGGTTTGTTACTGTTGTTGTTGTAACGCGTTCGTCTGCTAGCACTCACTACCAGATTTGACTCAATCCACAACCCCCATCGCAGCAGAATTATAACTTGCAAAATCCCTGATGAGGGTCCCAGGTTGGAACCGAAACGTTGTCATTACTATTAAGAAAAGAGAGTGCAGTTTGCCGTTCTTTTAATCCTTGCGAAATGTAACATGTCTGCAGTTAGGTCCTATATTTCAATCTCACACAGCCGTAACGCTGTTCCCTGTCAAGAGTGAGTGAGCAAACATAACAAGCGTGTTCGATCAACTCTCCCGCTGAATCGTAATTGCGGAAAAGCTAGTGATAGGCAGATAGATAATAAAAATGTTCAGGCTGTACCGTATAAGATGATACTATAAAATATCTCGAAAACGGATTATTTGAGGAAAAAATGTTTGAAGTAAGTTGATTGATATTATAGGGGAAAGTTAATGCATTATTCTCGTTTTATTTTGAATACATTTCAAGGTTAATATAAGTTTTCAAATGGATACCTATAATTGTTTTACTATTTATTCTTATTTCTTGTACAACATATCAATCTTTATTTCAATCAATCTCATAGTTTAGCACATATAAGAACAACAAAACTTGGATTGGACGTCATACAATATCTCTCTTCTGACCTTACATTTTCAGACTTTGGCTTGTTGGATTTCCTCAAAGAAACAGTTTATACCGACGTACCGACTTAAGTATGAAAGTGAGCATACGGCAGGTTTGTGGCAACACAAAAAAAAAGGAATTTCGTACTCACAAATATTTTCTTCAAGTACGTTCCTTGAGGTGGTAGGAGATCATTTTGAGCATTTTTTACGGTGATCTGATCGCATAGCCGATGTTTTTTGTATCAAAGGTACAACAAATATTCAACTTCCTTTGATCGCAGTTTGATTTTCATGTATCTAGGCAAACTAATAGCCAAATTGTAAAATGATTGATACAAAAACAAAAGAAAAACCTACTTAAAAAAAACATGAATATCAGTTAACTTTTACTAATACTTTTTTATCAAGTACTGCTTTTTCGACATATTTCAAAGTGCCAGCTTATATGGTACGTCCTGAGAATATTTTAATTTGATATTAATCTGTAAGAAGGTAGAGATTTGGTGATGAGAAGTAAGTCACCAAAATTCAGAACAGAACCAGCTCAAACAAATTTAAACTGTACTTCGAAATTGATACATGTCGCGAAAAAGCCAAAGAATATTTACGAATGAATATTCTCTAAACTTTTACAAAATATATTTATTTAATAATTGGCAAAGTAGTGAAAACCGATGTATTAAAAAAGGTACATTATTTGTGCTTCCATATATTCAAAAATTAACTCTCGAAATCATGATAAAAATTAACTTTTTTTAAAAAATAATGTTCTTCCGAACATATGACAGATATTTTTAGTATCATTATTGTTATATTACCTATGTTTGCATGTAAGATTAATAGTAAACACAATAATAATAACTCATTATGATTCAATTTTTCACTCCAAAAAATGTCTACAGTGGGTCTGAATCTAATATGGGGATATATAATTCTATATGCGGCCCGCTGAGTTATGATGCATATCCGCACAATCATTTGGGTTGGCCACCCCTGCTCTAAACTGTAAGGTACGAAGTGTGGCAGCCGGACAACTATTAAAAAAAATAGTAACGCACACCTTACAGATGTAAACCAGAAAAGGAATTTTCTGAGCTGATCACCAATAAGGTGTCATATTGGAAATCTAAATTCTGTATCTGAGCAGCATTGTTATGAAATATAACAGCAGTTATAAAAACAATCCAACAGTCACAAAGTGTCGATGGAACAGAAACCTATAATTTTAGTATGTTTCATGTTGCTCCCTGTAACTCCGGAACACAATTTTCTTTTTTTTCTGGATGCTTATTTATTTTCTTTTTCTTCGTGTTAGTAAAATGTGGTGTTATTATTGCTAAAACTGAGACAAGGTACTGTACGTCATTCAGTTTTTACATATCCAGATAAAACTAGCTAAAAGCACGGCTTTGTGTTGACTCGCGAAGTTTTGCTGTTAGAAATATACAACTATAGAAATTAATAAATAAAGTAATTTTAATATTTAACCTTCACGAACTATCATCAAAAACCATGGTTTTAGTTTGTTGACAAAAAATAATTAGGCACATTTGTAATAAGACACAATCCTTAAATCTTGGTTACATTTAAAAGTATTTGTTGGAGCTCCAGATTCATAAATATTGTTAAATAACAGTAAATTTTGATCATTTTCTTTGCTATCCATGTCTCATAAAATATTTTGTTGTTTTTGGCTACATATTATTTGTTGAAAAATTCTTCATTACTAGGAAATCTTTCTAAATTATTTTAGTTAATTGTAATGTCATAGTACCAAGGATTATTAGTTTTAAGATATAAGAAGCAGCCTGAACATTGTCACGATTGACAATAAAATCTTTATACCCTTCGCCCTCGTGTCTTCTAAAAAATATATTTCGTAAAACAGGATCAATGGAATGAGGTAATTAAGTTGTAAAATTTGTAATATCTTGATCAAAATTAGGCAGGATCAATGGAATGAGGTAATTAAGTTGTAAAATTTGAAATATCTTGATGAAAATAAGTGACTTGGCCACTATATCCAAATTGACCACCTTTAAGCCGATAGACTGTAATTACTAGATGAATTCAATTAACGTTAATTGTTTCAATACATCAGGCTGAATACCTGTATCCATATTATTTTCTTTAGAAAACATTGCACTTCATTTCCTTCTTTATATTTATGAAAAATAGAGCAAAGTCCATCCTTTTCAATATGTAAATCAAACCAACGACGTCGACATACACAACACAATTTAAAATCCAAAATTTTTAAGCATGTTCAATATTTACTGCATACACATAAAAATGAACATCATCTTGATGATTTTGTTTTACATTACTTCGATCTTTTTGCTGTCGTTCTCTTACATTACGCATTAACGACCGGTTACGTAAGTGTTCTTTACCACCTGTCAACGTGCGATTTCGTGTCATTTTCCTGTAATAAAAACAACTAATAATAATAAAAATGCAATATAATACAGATATATCACAAACACGGCAGTTCTATCATTATTGTAGCGCCACAATCTATATAACTCGGCAAAACAAATCGAAAATAAAGAATAAATTTTTTTGTATATCTCGCTTAGTTCTCCAAATATCGTATCTCAAAATTGACTTGGCTAGGTTGAAATGCGGCCTGGACCAGAAGAAAAATTTCGCCGTAGCCAAATTTGCTGATGAATTCGTATGTTACTTGACGAGACAAATCGAAGAAATATATATATTTTTCTTTTTTTTTGATATCTCGCTTAATTCTCGAGATACTGTTTCTCAAAACTGAAGAGGTTGGGGTGAGACCCTGCCTGGACCAGAAAAAAATCACCAAAACCACTATATCAACACGGTGGAAATTCACTATAGGTGTTTTATTTTCTTCCTATTGGTTGTTGTTAGGTTGAAATATAGCCTGTACCAGAAGAAACGTCACCAAATATACAAGAAACTATACCTACAACTGATTTTTGGCATGGTATATCTCGAAGTCTCATCTAGTTACATAAAAATTCATCATCAAACTGCGGCGTAGAATCGCCACATACACACATTTCTTAACAATTATGCAGAAGAATCTTTAGTAAAAAAAATTAATATCTGACTTTCTGGAGTTCAGATTCTCTGAATACTTCAGTTTGTGGCAACGTTATTTTCGGTTAAAGTTTGAAGCGTACCGATAAGGTGTACATTCCTTTTATATTTTATTTGTTTTTCATTATACATTGAATCGTAAGTCATTATAATTGTTTAGGTATTTAAATAACTGATGTAGGAGTGGAATTTCTTTATATTATTACAAAACTGTCGCATCTAAATATACACAAATCACAGATTTATTTACATAGAACATTCAACAACCATAGATCATATTTAACACAAAAAATTAAATTACATGTCTCTTTCTGGAGCGCAAGTTCTCAGGTCAACATCGGAATCACAAACTACACTTTTAGTGAACAGTTTATTTGATTGTCTTACCGATGCTGTGAACAGATGGCTGCACTTCAAGTTCAGTGGTAAGTTATTGCATAAATACCAACAGCGTATTCAAACTGCGTCCCTCTCAATGGACACACTAAAAGCAAAGCTACATTAACACATTTACAATGTCTTGCACGTTAATTAAATAACTAATTCTTGTCAATGGACTGTGTCAAACCACATGACGCGACCACATGACGTAGTCACGTGACCATGTCACGTGACGCTATCACCTCTGCTTTCTCTTAGAATGAATAAATAAAAATATTAAAAAATATAGCTATTTATTTGTGTATTTTTTTTTACATAAATAATGATTGCTGGCACATCTAGAATTGACATTGAATCTGTATGTTCAATTTCACGCCTTTAGGTGCAGCAGTTTTTTCAAAAAGTGTACCACAAAGTGTACACAAATCGTCCTCTAGTATAAGGGCTTGCTTCGCTCGCCATAATTAGGGAAACACTTTACAGTGATACAGAAAAACTGCGTGAGGTGCAAAGTTTTTTATTTCAGATGAAATCTACAAGCTAGCAACAATTCTATACTGGCAACATAACAATTATTTAAGATGCCCTAAAGATAAGATATGATCTACTGCATGGAAGGGAGGAGAGAAACCACCAAAACCGGAATGGCTGTAATTACTGTAACTTCTTTGCATTACTTTACTAGTTCTACTTAAACCTAAAAATGGCTACCACTCTGAGAGTGGTAAACAGTTTCTCTTAGCTTATCCCACCATTTCTCGAAGACCTACCATCTATAGTAATTTATAATATCAACTGCGTGTGTGGAACTCGTGGTTCACCGTCGAGTCTTCGTAACCTGAAAGGTGGAATCAAAGTATTTTGCTTACGTACCAGTACTAACCGAAAAACAGGTCATTCAGGGAATGATTTTTTTTTGTATTTGGAAGAAAAGTTATAAGGACAACCCTGTAACAGTATTCTTGCAACAGAGTATAATCCAATTTTGAGATCTATCGTTTCGCTCCTTAGTTCAATGATTTGGAACAGACATCTAGACTGACGTGCCAAAAGCTACGGGATTTTATATCTTGTTGGACTCCCTTCTGCCCTTGAAGTGTAGCAGTCCGACATTGCAGTCGAAGGTTCCTTGAAGAAATATGCATCCATGCTTCCTCCGCCGACCTCCAGAATTGCGAAAGAGTTTCCGGTGGAGGACGATGTTCACTAACTGACCTTTAGATCACGTCTCGCATTAGTTTGACTGGAATCTTGTCTTCGAAATAAACTGTAAGTGGTCACATTATTCGCTGCAGTTGTTAAGAAAAATAGTTCCCAATTAGGAGTAAGTGAGGTTGCTTCAAGGCTTACGCGCGGTAACCTCTTTGCTAAAGTAATCACTAAGATAGTTGAAAAAATAAGCAATTCCGAAAATATTACCGCCACCAAAATAAATATTAAGATAGTCAAACGGTTTTAATGCGTATCTGTATGTGAGAATTATATTACTTCGATAATCAATCTCGAAAAACTAGTTTAATTTCTTTAATTATCGTTTCAGCTACAAAGGGGACGCGAGGTTAAACTCTTCCTTGAAGTGGTACTCCGGAAAATCTAACTGGGAACCGCTGGTGTAGAATGTTCTTCAAAGCAATAGTAATTGATTTTAGGTCGGTTACGAGGCACATTTGTCAAAGTTCTCGCTGGATGGTCCTTTCAGATAATGTTGTTTGGAACTTAACTAGTTCTTCATTTAACAAGTTTTTGCAGTCCGGTCACCTTGCGATTTTACTTTTCAGTAAAGGATAATAATTAACACAACTTCTGAATTGATTAAGGAGTTGAATTAAGTACCTAACAAGACCGTTGATACACTTTTCATTTCACCTTTTATTTCGTCGAAATATTAACAAAACAAAATACCCTCCCACCTCCCCTCTGATGGACTACAAATCGACCTCGCAATTTTCTGAGACCTTTTTTTAGGTCTCACCCTTCCAATTGTAAACTTTTTTTTTTTTTAGCTCTACAGCAGTCCAACAACAATTTCCAAAACCTCATGTGAGATTTCCGTTGACCCCCATCCCCTTGGTGAGATTTCGCGGGACCCCCTCCATTTCACCTCACGTAAATAATGGACGTCCCCTTGGGCACTGCTTTGTCCATGGCGGGAGTTAATGCCGGATATGAAACATTCACAGCACAGTCCTTCGTGAATCAAGGAATGTTGAAGTCACGAGTAATTTCCGAAATAAATTGGCTTATGCGTCTAGCGCTAGCAATCTTCCCACGTTCAAAGTCTGCTGAGTTATGTCGTGCAGCTATATTCACCTCGGAAAATCTTTCACACGACTCAAGAAACTACAAATGAAAGCCCTTTCACTGCACGGCACGGTTATATGTTTCTACCGCGGTGATGTATGCAGTTGTTGAGCTACGGTGTAAATATCCTTAACGCTGAGGTCAGGAAAAGCTTATGGCATACCCATGAAGAGTAAGTAAATATTTTCTAAATATCCTCATCTTTGTTTTGATAAAAAATTTATATCCTTCACTGCACCATCTAGGATCGTGTTAAACAGGTAATGACGTCGTTGAGGTTGGAATCGAGTTACAACACTTTTCAAATTCTGTTGCAAATACACGAGGAAAAGTTGGCTTATATGCCATATCAGTTAAGATGCACTAGCTATTCAACACTGAAAAGTGATGTCGTAGTTCAGTGTTTAAGACACTTGCTTACAAAGACAGGGTTTCTGGGATCACAATTCGGTGGTGGCAGAATTTTTTACAGTTCTGCCTGATCAAATGAACTGTGTCAGGATTCCACATTAAACTATAGTTTTAATCATGTCAGAGGTGGAATGTGTTGCAAATTGGAACTCTGTCAAGACCTCTAGAATTTACTCTTTGATGAGGATATAATTATGGATCGAGTTGTGAACTCAATCTTGAGAATATCACAACCGCGATGGAATATCGGCGGACTTTTTTCAATAACACCGTTTTGTTAAGGTGAGTGTATGCAAGCTGAGAAATGCTTTGAGCATGCGAGGTCAGCGGTCCGGTTTCCGTGAGAATATTAAATGACCCTCCCAAGGCAGTGTCCAAGTTTAGCCTTCCAGCTAACGTCTCAATCGATAACTTATCAGTGATTCTGTCGGAAGACACGAACCAGTCCACCGGATATGTAGAACATCAAAGACGACATCAGCGTGAAAGTTCCATCGCTAAATATTCGAGAGTGAAATGCACTGCTAACATTTTCATTCGTATGTGTACATTTGGAGAACCTGTGAATGCAATAATCACATACTGCTCGGGTATATGGTTAGATAAAAGTATGGCAAAACTGGTATAATATTAGCAAATATTTTCGTTTCACAAGTATCTACGTATACGTCATGTCTGAATACGCTTTAAAACCTAATTTCAGAAGTGTAAATATTTTACATCGAAATAACTATCTTTCATATTGCAGCAACGTATTAGAAAATAATGCTTTGAAAAATTCTCCTGCTAGCTCAGATTTGCACATTTATATTTATCCCGGATTATTCACTGCATATATCGAAATCATAGTAATAATGACCAATTTCTTTTCCATTAGTCCCTCTTGTTACGACGCAATCCTTGTATTCCTATCTTGAGACGATTTCTCTGTCTAGACATAGTCCTTACGTATGTTTGTAAGAATTTTTTTACTTATGGCTTTATGCCTCGTCGATGTCGAGGTCATTAGAGGCGGGATGGCACTGGGGACAAGAAACGGAAAAGAATTTGCCCATGGCCGTTTGAAAGAAGCATCTTGGCATTTGCCTGTAGTGATTTGGGGAAACCACGGAAAAACCCAAATCTGGATGCCCGAAACGGGGATCGAACCGGCGTCCTCCCGAATGGGAGATCAGAACGTTGAAAGCTCAGCCACCACGCTCGGTATAGTAAGGTAAATACTTATCTAAATGTCTAAATAATTTAATCATTTATGACAGCACACTCAACATAGTAGAACCATTTTCCACATCATTGTAAAATAATTAGCATTTGTAATTAAATTTAAATTACTTTTAGAAAGATTTAGTTCATGTTAACGTTTAGTCTTCAGTTCTGTTTTAATAAATTCACAATTATTAGACTGTTAGAAAAGATATTAACAAGCGAACATATCTTATAGCCAATTTTCCGAAGTAAAAACCAAACTCTAATCTCATACCAACACAGTGTTTCCAACCTGTTACAATATTTCTTCCAACTTTTAAAGCCTGCGATGCCCCGGTAATGAACAAAGGTTGATGTGTTGTGTTTGAGACAACGAGAATCAAAACAAATCGACTTCAGCAAATATTTTTCATTCAATCGTCTTACTCTAACGCCATTGTGGAGGGGTCCCATCTTTAGTCCTAACAATGTCGTCATTGTAAGTCAAAGTCAGACTTAATATTTCTGAATTCTGGCATCTTCGTGCCTTTTCTATGCTTTCTTATGACTCAGCCATAATTTTGGCAGCCTTCAGTTCTTTGACTATAGACATTTTTCCTTTCCATCGTCAGTTTCAACTGTCGGATAGAATAACTTATCGTTTCTTAATGCCTGAGTGACACCAGGTCACCACTATATCACTACTATTATTTGGTTATAGAGTGAAGTAATTTGATATACGGCAAAGATGACAGATTTGGAAGAGTATCCCCTGGTTTTGTAGTTACGGGAAGCCATCCAGCCTGAAACAAATTTAAATACGTATTCACACAAAAATATTTCGATGGACTTCTCACGAAATGTATGGTGAAATATTTGGGAAACACGTTTCAATGGCGCTATTTATGGCTGGTTCCCACTAGAAATCAAGTCAGTTAAGGGCAAATATCAAAATCGCTATATACGTAATCCAATAAGAGCATTCTCACTCCTTGGTTCAGTCAGAACACGTCAGGTTAGGTCGATGAAGATCGAGCCTTGAGTTGATCGGACCGCTAGTGTGAACGTGTTATAGTCAGGTCAAATCAGTATGGAAAATGTGTCATTTCCCCCCCCCCCCCCCCACACACAAAAAAAAGAGATTTTTTTTTGCTGCACCATACCATGCGCTCCATCGCAATTATATCAAATTAAATTATCACTATGACTATGTTATTATTGTTGTTTTAACTGTTCATTAATTATAAAGACTCTGAATAACTGTATAAATGTTTGTAATCATATGTATTTCGCGATTTTCCACAGATAGTAGTGTATTGTAGTGATCGGGGTAGCATTAGTCTAGTCTTTAAGAATGTGTAATAGTATCCTTGGTCCAACACACTCGGGAAGGAGTAATCATGTGGCGAAGTCTGCTCGCCGAGCGAACGAGGCAAATGTTATGTGGAGTAGGTTAGTTACGTTAATTAGATCACTACGATGGGCGTTTCAATGCAAGATTAACGCGGGACATTTTACAATTACGATAGTCTCAAAGAGCTTTTACGGGGTTCCAGTGAATTGTATTTATTCATAAAAGAATTGCGATACATCACACAAAACTACACTACGGATAGAGATCGGAAAAAACCTCCTAATGTTAAGCACATAAGATTTCGGAATATTGTGCAACAAGTGGATTTATTGAAAAAGTTGATTATTTTATATTATTCATTTAGAAAATATTGATAATTCTCTTCATCGTCCTCTTTTGTTGTGAAAGTAAAAACAACTATTTTGTTAAACTGAGTGTATAAACTGGAAGGTTTAAACAGTAATAAAACAATATGTAAAAGAAAAATTCCTTATTTATCTCTTAAAAAATATAATTTTACCTGACCTGACCGTGAATGTAATTGTTCCTGGCGAAATCGTGGTTCCTGAGCTGGTATGCCGTCTACCGTTCTTTGATGACTAGAGTCAATCGACCTTCAACATACCAATCGTGCAGTTTTTTTTTATTATTATTATTATTTTTTTAGATTCTTGAGTTTTGTATCTAACGTCATTAAATATTAATTGGTCCACATTTAAATTATGTATCAGATACCACACCACGCTTAAACGAAATCCTATAGATAAATTTAAATGCAGGCGACAAACTTCATTTTTCATTAATATTCATTCTTCTTCAATGTAACTCAGTAAATACTATGCAGTAATACGCGATTAGTACTGTGAAGCATGCTTGTTTGCTTCTAACAAACGCCGTATATATTCCAGGGCTGACTTAATACAAGCAACACGCACGCGCGTGTTGACGCACTGTTTGCGCGAAGGCCACGGCTCGCGTGAGGCTTAGCTGCTCTCTGATTAACTAGTCTGCAGCTCTTCAGGGCTCACTCTATTTCAGTACGACGCTAAAATACATCAATCAGCACGGGTTTGTATGTACCAGATGGAAGGCTACGATTATAGACCAAGACATGATATGTTACTTGATTGAAATGCAATTTTTATGTATAATTATTAGTAGCAGAATACGATTCTAACGGGTAGCCTACCAAAATATGGCCACAAGTATTTTTTAATCAAATTTTCAAAAAAAAATATCATTCTCTTGTCTTTTTTTTAATAAATTATAATTCATTTCGAAGAGATACATGTAAAGTACATAGAAAGTAGAGGTGTAACGGAAGCGACATTATGGAAGCGGAAACAGAAGCGGATGTTATACTTGGATTTTTGAGGAAACGGAAGCGGAAACAGAAGCGGAAGAGGAAGTGTTTGAAAATGTATATTATTTATATTTAATTATAGTGCCAAGCGAAATAATGATGTTTTTTTTAATAATCAAAACAAAATCAATCAATAACTAACTTTTAATTAAGATATAGTATTTTTCTAAGTACTTAATTAACATTCGAAACTTAAAAGTGGAAAGTTATATTTTAAAACCAAAAGCTCAGCTGCCTTTTCTCCTTTTAAACTGCTTCTTCTACATCATAAAGTAAGGCTGCTCCGCTGAACAACTGTTCGCTGGCAACACTGCTAGGTGGAGCTGACAAAAAACCTGCGAACTGATGGTAACAACATGGAAAATTTGAGAGCGTTCATTTGCCCCCACTTAAGAGGATCTTCTTTTAATGGAAGTCTTTTTTTCTTTGTTGTAGTCCTGTAACACTTGTTTTGCCTTCGCAACGGGTTCTAATTGGTAACAAGGATCCTCGATATCACTATAGTTTAAAATCGATTCTAATATCACCAATGAATGTTGAGGAAATGTCTTACTTGTCGAAGGCTGAGATTCTGCGAACTTGTGATACGTTGATATTCTTTCTTTTTCTCGGGATCAGAAGGACATTGTTCATCTTGATCGATCATCTCTTCTTCTTCATTTTTCTTAGTCATAATTCGAATTAACTGGTTTTCTACCTCCTGCTTGGTAATCTCGTTAAAGAATTTCATCTTATATCGTGGATCAAAATATGTGAATTGTTGAGCGATTTCTTATTTTTCTTTCCGTCGGCCGCGGGCATCTTGTTTCGCGGCGGAATAAAGGTCAG
Source organism: Vandiemenella viatica (assembly GCA_031002005.1). NCBI lineage: Eukaryota > Metazoa > Arthropoda > Insecta > Orthoptera > Morabidae > Vandiemenella > Vandiemenella viatica. The sequence continues at coordinate 152,521,540 of JARYHS010008075.1, forward strand.
TGGGCATAATTCAGATATCCACTGGCCTATGCAATATTTGCGTGCCTTGTTCCACAAGGAAATTATATATGTGGGACTTTTTTTTATATGAGTGACTATATTGTTTACGCTCACGTCCGCGACGATTAAGCTCGCGTACAAATCATCATAGCGACTTAAGCTATTTATTTGACTGTCGGCGAGTTCTGCCACAAGTTTCGGAGTAAAGAGTGTTCTACAACTCAGATTTCGGTGCATCCTGGTTGCATCTTGCTACAAATAATAGCTGGTGTCATGTTATACATGCAAATTGACGCCACAAACATAAGGTGAGTGGATCTCTGTTTTTTGCGCTATTACTGGCCGAATCGCTGCCGCCGAATTTCGGGTGTCTGTGGTCGGCGGAAGTGGAGAGAAATCGCTCACCAATTAATTAATCACGGTTACGTTCCCTGCGGGAAGTCACTATTTATACGTGGCTTTCCCAAGATAGATTATCCATCATCTATTTTTTGGTCCTCCTGGTGTCGGATATGACACGATCAGTTTGATTAATATAATCTTTGTATAAGCAAGTTACGCTATACTTCAATCATATTTTACAATATGGCTTTCGGGACAAATGTTGATTCTGTAGAATTCAAACGGAAGCTAGCGTTATTAACTTCAAAGTCGGATATGATTTTTGAGAGAGTTAATAAATTGTATAAGATTTCTATGAACATCTCTTCGTTTGATTCCCGGACCAATGAAAGTTTTATGACTGATTCTGAAACAATTGATGACCTTCAGATCAAGTTTGAATCTATGATAGATCAGATTAATGATTTACATTTGACTAAAGATCCTGAATATACACCTGATTATACCCCATTAGCTGCATTTGAGGATTTGTACACGCGTATTAAACGAACTCGCAACAAAATTAGTGCCTCTACCGTTACATTGTCATCGCGTCCGAGTGACCGTGAACACATTAAATTACCTCCTATAGATATTCCTAGCTTTGATGGTAGTATGGAGAAATGGTCAGTATTTTATGAATCTTTCAAAGCTAATATTCATGATAACGACCAGTTAACTAACTCACAGCGTGTGCAATATCTTGTAAGTAAACTAACAGATAATGCATTGAAGTTAACTGCAGGTATTGTACCTACAGCAGAAACATACCAAATAATGTGGGAAAATCTAGTAAAAGATACCAAGACAAACGCCTGTTAGGTACTCACTATTTAAATATCATTTTGGATATAAAGCCTAGCAACAATAATCCAAACAGCTTGGATACATTTATAGAGAAATATTCAGCAGCAGTTGCAGCTTTGAAACAATTAGGCATTCATGATCTTACAGATTTTATTTTATTTCAATGTGCATTGCGTAAGATCGATGCTCAAATTGTACAAGCCTTTGAAATGTCAGTACGCGATAAAGAAATGCCCACTTACAACGAATTAACTTTATTCGTGAAAGATCAGGTTAAAATTTCTAAACGTTCAAGCAATATGAACAGTGCAAGTTCGGGATTATATTCTCGCGCTTCAGATAACATGAACAAGCGACTCACAGAAAATGTGACTCGGGACGTACTTCCAAAGCATTTGTTTCTAAAGAAGATAACGCAATAGTCAGAGACAATATGGCAACTAAGCTTATCTCTGGATCCTGTGTTTATTGTAAGCAAAGATCATACATTACTCTATAATTGCTCCCACTTCAAATCTTTGGGTTCGCCACAGAATAGATATGAATTTGTAAAATCAAAAAGAGGCTGTGTGAACTGCCTGGGAATTTCTCACACTGTTTCCAACTGCAAATCGTCGTCTGTTTGTAAGTTATGCAAGAAACGACACCATACTCTCTTACATTTTGATAGGAAAAATACGCAGACTCATTCCACTCGTCTCAATACGAGTGAGAATTGCGCGTTGCAAGCCATTTCCGACAACAGTGTAAAAACAGACCGCGCCAAAACTTGCTTACCTTACGCTATTGATGTCGACACCAACTGTTCTGGTCCAGGGCTCGCATCATCGGCTCATATAAATAAGGCTTCACATAATGAATCTCCGCTTTCCTTGAGCGTTAGTGTAAAGACTAATTTTCATATATTACTTTCCACAGCTCAAGTGTATGCCAAGTCCACTGATAATAATTATCAAGTAATTAGGTGTCTAATTGATAATGGATCACAAAATCATTTAATTACCATCGATTGTTGTAAGTCATTGAACCTACAGATAATTCCATTAAATAATTCCTATGTGAAGGGTATAGGTTCGAGTTCGCGACCGATTTATGGTTATGTGAATATCGAAGTACAATCCCGTGTATTTAAAAGTAACAAATATAACATTCAAGCTCTAGTTGTTGATTCTATTACAGACCAATTACCTTCTCATTTTATAGAAAAGTGTGACATGTCATATTTGGACAACCTACCTTTAGCTGATTTAACATGGAATATTCCGGGTAAAATTGATCTTGTGTTGGGTGCTCAGCTTTTTCCGTATATTTATTTCGGAGATAGAGTTGAATCAGGTACTATGGCACCACCTGCTTTACTGACCGCCTTCGGTTATGTGTTGATGGGAGAATATTCTAGTATTCATACTCACCCACATCTTTTACTGCTCTAGCACTCAATGAATTGGTGCAAAAATTTTGGGAATTAGAGGAGATATCTCACAAAAAATTCCTAAGCCCTGAGAATACAGAGTGTGAGAATTTATATACTTATCTGTGAGTAGGAACAGTGAAGGTAGATATACTGTGGCTTTACCGTTCCTTTCAGATCCTAATGAGCTTGGCAATTCTCGTTTCAATGCTTTACGCCGATTTATGGCGCTCGAAAGGAAATTTAAACTATGTCCCACACTCCGAGAGAGCTATAATAAAGTTATTGAGGAATATATTACAAATGGTTACTTAACAGAAGTTCGTGAATCAGAGGTTAGCGATGACGGGTATTATATTCCCCATCATGCAGTCATCCGCCCTGATAAACCCATGCCTCGCATTGTACTTGATGCAAGTGCTAAAACTCATACTGGTTTGTCATTAAATGACATTTTGCATACCGGTCCTAATTTACAGGCCGATTTATTCTTGCTTTTATTAAACTTTCGGTTATTCCCGATTGCTATTACAGCGGATATCAAGCAAATGTATTTGCAGATTGGTGTTGTTAATGACCATCGCAGATTTTTGCGAATATTATTTCGTTTTGATGATAGCGAAATAGTTCGGACATTTCATTTTAACCGTATTCCTTTTGGGTTAAAATCGAGTCCTTTTCTAGCTATGCGCACTTTGCGACAGCTGGCGGCTGAAGCGAGTTCTCAGTTTCCTGAAGCCTCTGAAGTCGTCGAGACTAAAATGTATATGGACGATTTGGTTCATTCTGTTCCTGATGAGGAAACAGCTTTTCGTTTATCCCGAGAACTAATCTCATTATTGAAGTCTGGAACTTTTGATTTAGTAAAATGGTCCAGCAATTCTTCTGGGTTACTCGATAGTCTTCCTGATTCTCATCGAAGCCCAGTAAACTTTTCAGAAGGAAACGTAGTGACGTCAGCTAAGGTTCTGGGGCTATCATGGAAACCTTCAGACGACGTTTTCTACTTCACCACGACCCAAGTTGCGAAAAGTGCACGAAGCGGAACATATTATCTGTAGTGGCTCGTTTGTTTGATGTTTTGGGTCTGGTTGCTCCGGTTATTTTGTTAGCCAAGTTGTTAATTAAAGAACTGTGGCTAAGTAAAATTGATTGGGATGATACCCCGCCCGAGAGTGTGTTACGCCGATTTGCGGCGCTCACTCAAGAATTACCTCTTCTTTCCACTATGGAAATCCCTCGTCATGTAGGTGCATCAAAGGACTGCAAGGCCAATATTGTTGCCTTTTGTGACGCAAGTATGAACGGTTATGGTTCTGTTATATATTTACATACTACTGATGCGTCTGGCATATCTGTTCGACTATTATGTGCTAAGTCCAAGGTTTCACCTACCAAAATAACGACACTTGCGCGTCTCGAGTTATGCGCCGCGCTTCTGATGTCGAAATTAGTTAAATTAGTTAATGAAACCTATCGAGATCGAGTCCATATAGTAGGCACCTATGCCTTTTCAGACTCTACGGTAGCTTTGTCCTGGATTCATTCTTCCCCGCATCGTTGGTCTGTTTTTGTGAGTAATAGGGTCGCTCAATGTCAAGAGAACCTTGCTCCGCAAAACTTCTTTCATGTTGCGGGAATCGAAAATCCAAGTGACTGCCTCTCTCGAGGTATGTTACCGTCACAATTAGTTTCTCATAGCTTGTGGTGGAATGGACCGCCTTGGATGCATCGTCCCACTTCTGAGTGGCCCATTAAAACGTTTTCTCCGGGTGATTGTAAGGAATTACCGGAACACAAGACGAATGTTTTCACCATTACTACCACTCAACCTGAACCTTCCGTGCTGTATGGTTTATCTCAGCGCGTGTCTTCTTGGGACAAATTATTGAGAGTTGTGATTTACATTTTTAGATTTATAAAGAAGATTTGTTCTTTGCTGAAAGGGCAATAATTCGTGCGGTACAAGATGTGCACTTTGCAGTAGATATTGCTCTTCTAAAAAGAATAACTTGCCTTCGAAGAAGCTGCGGAATTTGTCAGTATTTCTTGATGAAGAAGGTATTTTACGAATTGGTGGACGACTGTCTAAGTCGGACTTACCCTTCGAAGCTAAACATCCAGCGCTACTTCCCAAGCATGACCATGTTGTGCATCTTATTATCAGACATTACCATGTTTTGAATTGTCATGCAGGGGCTGGTCTGTTAATATCGATTTTGCGGCAGCGCTACTGGATTTTAGCTGCGAGGATTGTTGTTCGGTCCATGGTACGTAAATGTAATTTTTGTTTTAGAGTTAACCCTACTCATCCTACTCCTAAGATGGCAGATTTGCCTCCCTGTCGCATACAGGAAGCTAAGGCTTTCGTTCATACTGGAGTAGATTACGCAGGTCCGATTCCTATAACCCTTACACGACGCCGTGGTCAACACTCTCAAAAGGCGTACATTTGTCTTTTTGTGTGCCTAGTCACTAAGGCTATACACATAGAGCTGGTCTCAGACTTAACGTCTGATACATACTTAGCCGCATTCAAGCGCTTTATTGCAAGACGAGGACCTGTTTCTTGTCTATATTCAGACAATGGTACTAATTTTGTAGGTGCCAAGGCTCAGTTAGAAGAGTTGAACAAAGCTCTAAAACCTGAATTAAGTAGTCGCCGTATCGAGTGGAAAATGATCCCTCCGCGTGCTCCGCATTTCGGAGCATTGTGGGAGTCTAATATAAAGAGTTTGAAGACCCATTTATTTAGAGTGATTGGAAATCAACTTCTCACTTATGAAGAACTGCAAACGGTTCTAGTTCAGATTGAATGCGTTATGAATTCGCGACCTTTAAATGTAGTGTCGTCGGATCCATACCCAGAAGTTATTACTCCTGCACATTTTTTGATGTCAACTCCACTACAGTACTTACCGGCCGCTGACATGTCTTGTTCGAATCTAACCAACGTAAGAAGTTGTTAGATCAGATGGCCAGTCATTCTGGAAAAAATGGCGACTTGAATATTTGCACACCCTGCAAGTTAGACATAAATGGTCGACACCGGATAACCCTGTTCAAGTGGGTACAGTTGTAATCGTGGGGCAAGATGATTCTCCCCCTTTGAACTGGCCCTTAGGGGTGATTATTAAAACTTATCCTGGTCAGACAATGTCCCTCGGGTGGCGATGGTGAAGACACGATTCGGCACTTTCAAGCGTCCAGTGGTTAAACTTTATCTCATACCAACACAATAATATTTTTTCTTTCATTTCATTCAAATTTATGAATAGCCTTTTAATTTAATCTTTCGTCAATCCTACTCTCTCAACCCCTATCTTCATTATTGCTTTAAATCAGTAAAGTTACTTTAATTTTTATGGTCACAACTTAGAATATCCCATTAATGTGAGGGAAAATTATTTTTATTTTTGAAAGTCCTAAGAACTTTCAAGGGGGGGAGCATGGTTGAGCGATTTCTTATTTTTCTTTCCGTCGGCCGCGGGCATCTTGTGTTCGCGTGCGGAATAAAGGTCAGTGGGCATAATTCAGATATCCACTGGCCTATGCAATATTTGCGTGCCTTGTTCCACAAGGAAATTATATATGTGGGACTTTTTTTGTTTATATGAGTGACTATTGTTGTTACGCTCACGTCCGCGACGATTAAGCTCGCGTACAAATCATCATAGCGAATTAAGCTATTTATTTGACTGTCGGCGAGTTCTGCCACAAGTTTCGGAGTAAAGAGTGTTCTACAACTCAGATTTCGGTGCATCCTGATTGCACCTTGCTGCAAATAATAGCTGGTGTCATGAACATGCAAATCGACGCCACAAACATAAGGTGAGTGGATCTCTGTTTTTTGCGCTATTACTGGCCGAATCGCTGCCGCCGAATTTCGGGTGTCTGTGGTCGGCGGAAGTGGAGAGAAATCGCTCACCAATTAATTAATCACGGTTATGTTCCCTGCGGGAAGTCACTATTTATACGTGGCTTTCCCAAGATAGATTATCCATCACCTAGAAATAATGCATAGAAATTTTTTGTTCAAATCAATAAATCTGGAATTTAATTTCTTTGATTACTCTTTTAAAATCATTGAAGTGGCAGGTTTTACTTACTCCGCTTCCAAAGTACTAACAATAACTAGTACAAGTATCATTTGGAGTGATTGTGACAATTTTCTCTTGGGTGAGGTACAACACAATTGAGTCTTTTAATCGACTGTAAAGATGCCGGGTAAGTGATTCGATAGATTAAGTATGTGTCAAAAATCAATGAAGAATATGTGTTCAAACCCAAACAATAAAAGCGATTTTTTCTATAAAGCATAGTCTACTTTATTTTTTACACACAAATGTACTCCTATTTTTTTCCAAAAGAAGGTGTCAGACCTACCAGTCACACCGATTCAGATTAGTTTGATTTACTTTTAGCTTCCGCTAAACTTCCGTTTTAAAAGAGACAGAAACTGAAACAGAAGCAGAAGTCAAGATTTGCGGAACTTCCGCACTTTCGGAAACGGAACCAGAGCTCTGTTACACCCCTAATAAAAAGTTTGGGTTGCTATATAAATATGACCGCAAGTAGGAATTGTCAGCTGTTAAAAATATAGCTAGCGCACCACACTGTCTGACAGACGGGTATGGTGCGCTAACTCTCTCCAGCTGGCAATCCCTACTTGCGGCCACTTTTACATAGGCAACTAAAACTTTTTATGTACTTTACATGTCTCTCTTCGAAATGAATTATAATTTATTTAATAAACTAGTGTAAGCCCGTGACCGTTTTTTGCGTATCGTCACTGGATCAGAACAGTTCTAGTTTTTAGGGTCAAAGATTATGATAGGTTTACCTGACCTGGCCAAATACAAACTTGACCTGTGTTTCACCGTTAGTATGAATAAAATCTATTTTGCGTGAAGAACTCAGAAGTATAATAATAGACGTATTAAACATGGACAAAGACGATCGCGCTTTCGTATAATTGTTTCAAACGTCGAGGACTCTTGACTGGAATTAGCTGAAATACAGATGGGTAAAGACAGATTTGTGCCGATAGACGCGGCCTGACTATATAATGCTTTATCAGTGTGTTACTATACGATAACATGTTATTTAACCCATGTTACTTAACCCCATTACTACAGCGGTGGTTTAGTTAACTACAATGAAAGTGAATACATCATGCATTAGAAACATTGCAGAAATGTTTTGTCCTGTACAAATTAAGTGTCATTTATTCAAGTCGACATGTTACTGAAAAGTAGTACCACGTTTTCAGGTGCTTAGGTATTAAACACTGCATATTCTAAAATCTCTGCTTGCTGTTCATAAACTGCAAGAATATTGTTGTTGAAAGTGCTGTCTTTTCTTGAAATAAGAAGAGAAAGAAAATATTTTATTCACGTGTTTTAAAGTAGTAAATGCTACAGTCTAAAGGCAAAAAACAAGTGAATTCATGCGTTTCACATCGCGTTTATATAGTCAATATCCTTTAAATCTATATAAAAAGGTAAGCTTAGCGCTCATTTAATAGCTAGCACGTGTATAAACTTTGGTCATAAAGTCGACGTCTTACTGGAAAGTAGTTCCATGTATCTTTTAACAGTAAAGTTTATCAGTATGTTTTTTAACTATGGAATGCTATTAAAATCAAACTTAATTTGGTGCTTAGGTATTAAATTGTTGACATAACCTCGAATTTCTTGTAACAGTATCTCTGGTCGTTGTTTTGCAATTGAAGGCTGGCCCATGACGTCACCATTTTCCAGCCAATAGTTATCGAGGTGAGTGGATGACCATACGAAATTATATAGTAGACAAGTGAAATATTTTTTTATTTTTTTTTAAATTCCATCAAATAACAGATGGACGTAGAAATCATGCAGCCGGATCTTTGGCAATTACGTTAATCGTTGCCACACAAGTATCAGAACTATTGCAATCGCGAATCTCATGGTATCAGAGGATCCGTAGTTACATCGTAACCAGTAGTTATTAAAACTGCACAAGCAGTGCCCTGTATTCGACTGTTTGTCTACTCTTAGGTGCCTTACGGCTGCACAAGTATCTCTTGATGTCACAACACACAGGAAACATTGACAACCATTTCATTCGGATCAATGATTTCTTTTTTACATGAGTACATCTTTTATTCATCAATCATTGGCTAAAAAGGATGTAAGACAAGGTTAGCCTATTCCCATTAATATTCAACATTTATGTAGAGTTAGCAATAAGGAAAGTGAAAGAAAAATTTGAACGTGGCATAAGTGTTCAAGGAGAAAAAAAACAAAAGAATACTGCATTTTGCTGATGAAATTGTCCTCTTAGCAGAACAGGCTGAGGATGTTGAGAAGTTACTGAATGGCATGAAAAAATTACTGAAGGAAGATTTTGGACTGAATATGAACCAAATCAAGACAAAAGTGATGAAATGTAGCAGACAACATATCCATAACAGCAGATTAAATCTAAAAGAGGATCTGTTGGTACAGGAGAATTAAATGAATTCTGTTACCTAGGACATCTGATGACCGAAGTAGGAATTATGTTAAAGCATTATCAAAAAGAACCTTCGTGAAAAAGATAAATCTTTGAGTTTCAAACATAGATCTCTTTTTAGAACTCTATGTGTGGAACACAGCACTTTGCGGTGGTGAAGGATTGACTTAGGAATACCAGAAAGAAGAAAAATTGAAGCATTTGAAATGTGGTGCTACAGAAGAATGCTGAAGATTAGTTAGATATAGTACTAAATGAATGTGTTTTGTAATAGATGGGGGAGGACAGAAATTTGTGGAACAGTCTAACAGAAAGAAGAGACAGGATAGTGGGTCATATTTTAAGACATGCGGATTGGTCAATTTTTTTAGTAGAGGGAACAATCGAATGAAAGAATTGTAGAGGAAGACAGAGATTGAAATATATAAAGCAGATAGTTGAGATCGTGTGTTGCAAGTGTTTTTGAGATGAACAAGCTAGCACAAGATAGGAAGGGATGGAGGATTGGATCAATCTAGTCGAGAGACTGATGACATCCAAAAAAAGTTTCATATTGGTTACACACACAAAAGACAAATTAACTCAGTTCACAACCCGAAGGTAAGTTGGATCCATAACACGTTAGAAAATTTTATAATTACGAAAAAATTTGCTGGAAAAAATCATCCAAGACGTCATCGTCCAATCTGTGATGATTTGCTGTAATTGGCCTATCCAAAGGTGAATGTTGGCTTAATATTTGTCCCACTAGACCAATGTAATCAATACACTGTGGTATATACCGTTATCTGAAGGTTGAAATCCAAGCGAAGGCCAATTTCTGAGAAGCAAAACTCGCAGGCGAGTTGTCAGATTGAACTGATAATTACAGGTATAAGGAAAAAACATTATATTTAACATACTAAAATATCAGATTATTAAGGATTTGGTACTTTTTTAGAACTTTGTTAAAGAAAGACAAAATTTCAAAGTATCAAGATATAGGAGGAAAAAGTATGAACGAAATACTAAGAAACTGGCATCAATATTGAGGAATCTTTAAATGGAGGACTTATCCCCCATTTTCGACGCCCGCCCCTCTTGCCCCATCGGAAAGTGAAGGATTGTAATCAACAACACCAGAGTGTCACTGCGACCATGTCTGTACTTATTCCGCACCAAGTGTTCCGGAAGAGAGTAAACGCTTTGAATAACTGCCAGAAATCTCAGTCTGGCAACCCCGAAAAGATTTTAAGAGTCTGAAACATATGTACCGACATGCTTCGCGGAAGAGTTAAAAGATGTTAAAAGTATTTAAAGTATGTTTGCAGACAGTCGGCAGCAGGTACGGGAACACACACATCCGGTTTGTCGGGCATGCTTCCTTATCTGGGCGTAGCACTGACAATGAAGCCATTGCTACGTGTGGCAACTATGAAAATAAACAGGCGGCCACTCTTCAGGTAATAACTAAAACTACGCGAATATTCCATTCTTTTTCTATAACTTCATGTTGGAATTATGCCATCTGCATCAAATACGCCAGCTCTAATGCTATTTCCGTTCTACACAATACTCGACGGATACTCAGTACCAGATATCTCGGAAACAAAACTCAGGTATGGCTAAGATTGTAGACGTGATCTTCAGGTCTCTGTATGCGAATATGTTATCTTTGTTGCCTGTCGTTTTAGTGGAAGAAGCGTCACGCAGTTTGGATATGTTGTATGACTATCGCGCTGGATATGCAATAAGGCGTCTTCCGTAGGTATGCAAAATTTCCTGACGCTCACGGCGAATTTTTGTTCACCAGAAAGCTTCCGACCCATTCATATGGAGTTCCATGGATATCTCTCGTTGCTAGTGAGACGTTAGTTGACAACCTACACGACTTTTCCGTTACGTGTTGGTTTCTTGACAATCGTAGGCCAAAATTGGGATTAACTTTCAGTTTCAACTCAGTATAACTTCACCATAAGGTTCTGTGCCAATACCTTACTCACGAAATCGAAAGATTTTTGAAAGCGATGTTGACGGAGACTACAAAGTTCTGCTTATCATCAAAGATTCCAAATCTGTAGTATGCGGAAGTAACCACGTGTTAAGAAACTAACATGTTTCTCTAAAACGTGAAGAGTCCAAAAAAAAAAAAAGGTTTTGAGAAAAATGAATTTTTAATTTCAAACCGCTTTCCTTGGATTCCATTTAGAAATTTAGATTGTTCTGCAACACTATTTTTTCTAACAGCTAATACATTTATTTAATGATAATTGTTATTTAAAAAGCATTTTAAGTTTTAAAAATTTGTTTTAATAATATTATGTCACAAAAACAACACAAAAAGCAGAAGCCCCAGTAATCAACGGTGAGGTAAATTTTGAAAATACTCTCGGCACTTTTCTGAACAAAACGTCTTCAGATGCTCACCGTTCTTGTATTTTTTGTGCAGAAATTGGTAATGATCTGTGGTTTGCGGATAGAGGAAGATTAATGCATCCTGCTGGCAAAGACGGTTGTTTCCTTTTAGGTTAAATGGAGGTACTTTCATAACGGTTACCATTGAAGAGTTGCCAGTGAAGCTTCATGCGAGGGAGATGACACGATTTTAAATTCTTTCTCTTATCTGGTCTTAAAGCTACATTATTTATAATCACACAGAAGAAAGAAACGCTGGCCAAGACTTAAAAATCTCTTCATTTCCGCTTCGCGTTATACCCCTTTAAACGCGCTGTTCTTGCACTGAAAGTTTTCAAGTAGCTCATTACACTCGTGAAGAAGTTTGATGAAAGATTTGTGATTTGCCAGATCCATATATTTTTATCAGTCACGGTATGAATACCCTCTTGATTACATCTAATCTCTTCATAAAATGCACTGTATTATAAAGCATTCGGAGTAAAGTGTAATTTTCATTATATAGGAGTCGCAAAATATTATTAGTTATTTTACTTCGAGAGCCAGGTGATTAAAAATAAAATTTCACCACATATAACAAACATAATTTCTCCCTTTATATCCACAAACTTTAGCAAAGGTGTAAAAAATTGGGATCCTGCACCAATTTCTCCACCTGCGTGAGTCATGCAATAGGCCGTGTTAAGTTCAAACTCTTCATTGTGCCAAATGGACCAGTCCTACATACGGTAATAAGATTTTAAACCCAAATATTTTGAAGCGTGTTTCTGTTTTTCTATTTCGTGTTCGTTTGGTCCTCCTGCCTTCACCTGTGATAAGTGATGGTATTATTTTCCCCATCCTTCCTTATTTTCATTACCTGACGGCAAATTCATTGTCACCACTATCTAACAACTCACTATTGTAAACAATAAGTTACCAGACAAACATCAATTGTTGGCAGACAGCTGTGAACTGTCATCAGTGTAACCAATGTATAGACTCTCATTTTTCTTTGCATAGATTCTCTGGGATCCTCATCTTTCTTGCCAAAACCGCATATTTTTGAATACCTTTTATATCTGCGTGATCATTTTTACAGCTATTTCAACTATAAATACAATATTCTATATGAAATATAGATTTAAAATATACTCTGAACTAAGTGAAATGTGGACTCTCATCTATTTTACCCTTTACACTCCACGTGTGAAATTAGCAATTTTATTGAGCCTTTGGTTTCCGGTTAGTGTACGGTCTAGGCTGAAACGTACCATTCAAGTTTGTTATAGGAGTGGCTTCCCTGTATGGACGCATATTTAAAAGCGTTCAACGTTCAAGTAGTCTAAAGAATTTTCTCTACCTCAAGATAGTGGTAACTTAGATTTGCACATCAATTTTATTGCATTTTACTCTCTTACTTAGAGCAATATTCGTTTCCACCGCTGCCTGACACATATAGCGTGAGCGACTGCCACCCCAGCATTTTACCCACAACCCCAGACGTAAGCACGGCAGGTGCTCCACCTGAACTTACGTTTCCAAATTCTCTTGCATGCTAACTCCTTAATAACGCAGCTACTTAGCACTGCTAAAAGCTTACTTTTTTATGACTTTACGCCTTATCAATGTCACAGTTATATGAGGCGGGAAAGGGGAAAGGTATGAGGACAAGAATGTGAACCATTCCAGCATTGTCCACCTCTTTCTTAACTATACGTCGAATAGGCTCCCGTAAGTGAAAGCCACCCTCATTAATTTAGCGTGCTTACAGCCACCTTCATCCACTACCAATTATATGCAGAATCTACTTTTCTCAATGCCGGCGGAATTAACTACAACGGTTCTTCAAGTCACTGTTTCTCCAACACGCAGCGTAATCATTAGGGGATGAATTAACTGGCAGACTTTATATGTCTCCAGCATAGTCAGTAATAACCCTAATCCCCCAGCGGAAATTTGATGAAACACAATACCATTTTCCTCAACGCAATATATGCAGAAGTAAATTAGGGAGTGCGTGTACTCAATACAGAAGTTGCTGGAATGCAATAGCTCTGCTGCTTAACCTCCGTTCGAATAATCAGCGAAGTTCCACAAGACTGTCTCCAGCAACAGGAGGCAGGTGTAGGGTGGACACATAACACATACTTGAACATACCTACAAACCATATATGACTCAGTTGCTGTAAAATTGTGAATGTGTACAATGGCGATGGCTACAGAGGCGCAGCTAATTTAATCATAACATAAGGAAGACCCAGTCGGTGTCTATTCGTAAATAAGATCTTGGAGACGGCGTAATATCATTCAGTGACACATTAATGACTGGCAGAGCTCCTGGCGACAGGAAGTTTCTGGCTGAGATACCGATGGAGAGAGAGCAAGTGTGACGGTTGATGGTAATTCCTCCATTGGACTAGGACATTAAATAAGGCAGGCCCCTGGGCGTCTCTCGGAATAGCACGCAAGGAAATTCCGGCACTAGTTTTTACCGTCCCATTGCTTCAATCATTTATCCATAACACATACGACTCACAGCTACGGATCTGCATGCAATAATACTTACGTACTCAATTAACATTGGGGGAGGCAAAGGGAAACCACTCCAATTTGATTTCTGCGGCAAGTGGTTATTGAGGGCTACCAACTTTCAATGTGGTCATCTACGCTTGGCTCACCATTAGAGAATTCGATCACGGCCCTTGTTTCTTAATCAGACTTGAATTCACACAATCATGATTTTTTTTAAAAAAATAATAATTTATTGACGTCTACATAATAACAAGACATGTAGTAAGAAAAAGTTTCATGTATTAAAATATGAATCAGTCAAATTCAAATTTATTATAGTGAACAACTAGTTTTGCGAATTGCGAAAATACGATTGAAGAAATAACAAGGCGTTGAGTGTTTGATCACTCAGCCTGGTTTTTAATTTATTGCACATGTATGCAACTGCCGAGAAAGCGCGCTTGGTACTGATTGATGTTGGAGGGATTGTTGATAAATTCTTATAAGCTCGTTCCACATTATAGCCCCGATTGGAGGCTGAGGCTTCAAAAAGATAAATTTCCTTCTTAACGATTTTGGAACAATTCGATTCTATGTATGATTATTGAGACGGTATTGAAATGTTTTTATGTACATTGGCCTGAAGTTTTTTTTTCAGATTTAAATCACTTTTGCTTTCAATTTGGTTTGTTTGGCTTGCATCATTAGCATTTCATGTTCTGACAAGCTACACTTAATGATTAGTCTCTGCGTTGGCGGAGTTATCTGTTCTTTTATAACAATCGCGGTGTGTCTAGTAAACAGATCCCTTATATCATCTTCCACTATTCGCCCATAATCATAAAATGACTTCCATACTTCGTACATAACCATAATTTAAGTAAATTATGCTAATTAACGAAAAAATAATAAATAATTCTACTTTTGCTATGCAAAACGCAGCTTTTTAGATACATTTTCACTTGCAGTTTCACTGTTCGCTGTTAAAACAAAATGACGGAGAAGAAAGTCACAGTAACAGTGACGGGTAAAATAATTGCGATTCGTTTGGAAATTTTGAGTTTTATGATGTATGTTTCATTTTTTATAAATCCCGAAAATCTCTGGATCGAGAGATTTAATCCTGGAAATTTCGGGATTGTAAAGTAGCCGGGATACCGAAATTCTCTAGTGACGGCTTTCTTGCTGGAGGTTGAGGCCCGTGAGCTGCGTGCCGCGGGTTGCCCACCGTCCCGGCGCGGCGGAGTGGCTGTTGCGCATGCGCGGCCCAGTGCCGGCGCGGCGGTCAGCCGGCGGCGCGGCCACGGGGCGAGCAGTGTTGGCGCGGCAACCCGCGGACCAGGACGACAGCGGGAGAGGCGCTGCGACTAGTCGAACGGCGCCGGCGAGACATCGAGACGAGAGGTCGCGATCGAGAGGTGAGTCCAAACAGGCGCTGCACTGAAGCCATGCCTACCAGCAAATCAAGCCAGTCAGAATTGAGTTGGATCTTTTTTTTTTTTTCAATGTTATTTTAAATTACTTTATTAATTGGAGTTAGATGTAAAGAGTGTGCTGAAGTATCGAGTACTTTAAATTTTCCAGTCACTTGTTGATTGCTTTCGCGAATATGTCATTACTGATCACTTGATCAATGTTTACTGATTTTGTTTACAGTCGTTCCAATATTAGATTTGTGGTTAAGATTGATAAGTGGTTCGACATAATTCGCTTCCATTATCAAGATTCAAATTTCAGACGAACGTACGTAACTCATTTCTTATCTTATAAATTTTTGTTGCTATGATGAGCTACAAAAACAACCTCTCTACGGAGTTACACGCTGTCAGATGCGATTTACGAAGGATAGCGTTGCTGAAAATTTTTCTTTATAAAAACGAGTGAATGGTCTTTCTGTTGGTATGTAAGGAGGGTCAATGTGAAGATAAATCTTTACACCAGTTACGGAATTTCGTGCACAGAAGTCTACATCAATCGAGTATCTTTTATGGAAAAACGCTTTGCAGTGACAAATGTGGGAGCCAGATAATAGTCACTAATCGTTTCAGTATTGGATTTGTAGTTAAAATTGATGAATGGTTTCATATAATTCGCTCCCATTATCAAGATTCAAATTGTAGGCGAACGTTCGTAATTCAATTTTTTTAAATTATTTTTCTTGTCATGATGATCTATGAAAACACCTTCCTTACGCAGTTACACACTACCTGATAAGATTTACTAAGGAAAGCTCTCTTGGTAAGTTTCCTTGATAATAACGATGATCTTTCTGATGACTAACACATAATTCTTTGTTTGTAAGGAGGGTGAATGACAAGATAAATCTTTTTATCAGATAAGAATTTCCTTGCACATAAGTCTACATCAACCGAATATCCTTTAAGGAAAACCTTTTTTCAATGACAAAAGAGGCCGCCGGATAATAATCGTTTTACCTGATTTCTCACCTGACCACTTGACCTACATCAAAGTAACTCTCAGTAAAAGGGTCAGCTGTGTCACATACTGACAGTAAGTCCTTAGTGCAAAAACGAAGTGGTGTATTAGTAGCTTGTTGTTTATTTTCAATTATTTACTTCTGTAAATCTGTCACATTATGATTCTGTACACTGTAATACTCTGACACGTGATGAATACTGTGTAATTTTGGTGGTCTCAATGGGTATTTTCGTCGACGTACTCTTCTACTCTTACCAAGTCTGCAATCCACACCGATAGCAGTAAACGACCTAGGCTTACAGCAGATTTTTCACCTGTAATAGAACACACCTTACTTATGATGGAAAGGATGAACAGCTTATGTTGCTGATATGTTGTTAATAATTCCTATAACATTCATAAATGTAATATCTTCAGTCTCAACATAACAACATTCTTCTGTCTCTCCTAAAACCATAGATCATAGATATAATGATACCCACAGAAAATAAAATCTGTGGAACTTCCTTTAACTTACAACGTACATTTGCTAAATTATTACTTAATATTACTTAATAATTGTTACTATACGATTTGTGAATGTATATATCTTTGTAACCTCTCAAGTTTTTAACAAAAGTGTTTTGTTAATATTTGACAAGTATATCGACTGAGATAGGTTATTTTATTCGTTTAATTTAAAAGAATACAATTACCGTAGTCTGAAACATTTTTCAACAAACGATGATTGCCTCACGTTAAAATGAAACGTTGTAACTTTGAACCGCCGTTCTGGCAGAAATCCTATGGTGCAACTTTTAACAACTTGTTTTAACTACCTTCTCACTGAGAGAAATAAACGGAAAACTATTTTTGCACTCACACAATTCGATAGTTAACGGTATTTATCACACTTGTGGACTACAACTTGTTGATGCTCATGTCATCTACTGTGCTTTCATACGGTTCTAAATGAAACTTAATGTTCACTCTAAAGAAGCCGGAGACTAAATAATGATCAGATTTGCTAGCGTTAGCGATATGTCATCAAGATTCTTTACAAGAATAAGTGGTACGTTTGATGTTTCCCTGACAACAATTTATTCTCCTACACAGTGGAGGAAACTCCGATGGTGAATCGGTAAGAAAATTATAACCACCCGAGCTGAAGCTCAGTACACAACCACCTTTACCGTTTTAGCGTTTCTAAGCAGTTTCTTCTACAATTAGAAATGATACAATCAGAAGAGTTGTTACAAATGTGGACTACGGAAGTCTTCTTTATTAAACGTAATAGGTTATAGTAAATAAGTAGTATGTTTATTCATTAATCAGCGTTCGGAAAAATCCTGAAACTAGTAGAGCAGGCAAAGAAAGACGGTTATTCTTAGCAACAAAATTCTAATAACAGTACCAATGTTTCGGACAAAACATAAATATGAAATATATCGGTAATCTAATTTAATTTTTTTGTTTCTTTTGTAAGACTTATTGATATTTTGTATTATTCCCCGTTAGAAATATTAGCGACTGAGCAGGATTCTATTATCTTAGTATTCAAACACATAATGTTGGAAACGATTAAATGATACATCAACATAATTCGCTCTTTAGTGATTCATGTGTAAAATTACCTGAATTCTAAAGAAACAATTCTTTCAATAGATATACAATCACGCCTATACTAACGTCATAATTAGAACATTTTAATTAATCTTGTCTGTAAACCATCTTTTTGGTTATGGCTTTAACCTCGTCGACAATAAACCGGAACGCATTCGATCGTGGTTTTTTGAAGGAACCATCCCCGCATTCACCTGGTGTGATTTTTGGTAACCATGGAAATGTAAAATATAGATAACCGGATGGGGATTCGAATCCACTTTCTCCATAATGCGAGGCCAGAGCGCGTTACCGCTCACCAACCACCCTCGGTATCTATAAACATTCCTTTCACAGTCGTGATATTAAAAGAGCATTGTAGACGTTTAGTAGGTTATTGCGATGTTATTTCTGTTCGAATTCAACGAACGTTTGTATTCTCCAGTAGATTTATTTTTTGCTTCCGGCTTTACGCTTCTTTGACATTAAAGGTTGATGAGGGGGGGGGGGGAAGGAACTCTGCATGGCTTTTGAAGGAACCATCTCTAAATTGACCTGGAGTGATATGGAAAACCTAAATATGGATGGCCGGACAGGGATTCGGACCCAAGACCTCCCGAATGCGATGGCAAAGCATCACCACTTACTCAACGCCCTCGGAACCGTAGTTGTCGTACGACGATATCTGCAGGGCTCTCCAATATTCCTTGCAGCTGTGGATAGGTTTGTTTCGGAGATACTGGTTGCACAGTAAATTACGGGATACGAGAACATATCAGCTAACACAAATCAAACAAGACGGACAAGTCGCCATTGTCCGGCATTCATTACGACCTACTTTGACTATACTAGACTTCTTCTGTAAGAAAATCATTTATGTCCCAAACTGATTAAAGACGCTCTAGAGATTGCTAAATGTACCAATAAAATCAACAATGATAGTGGTCTAGAGCTTCATGAAGCGTGGCATTATTTGCTGCGAATAAAACAATTTTATACGCAACCTCCACCGAGCCACCCAATCACACGACAGCTGCGCTATCCTGAAGATATAACTTACCAGATGCGGCGTTAATTGTGATTAGTAGAGCGTGTAAATATATCGCAGAAGAAGGCCGAAGTAATACGGTCCAAACGTTGGCATTGAATACTAACGGCGCCATCCGGAGGGCATAGAAACTACGATTTCTGACGTTTCATTATATCCGCAGACACAATTATGAAGTTTAAATCCAAAGTAAACCGCAATATTACACCCGAGACGTCGCTTCTTGTTTGAGTGCACAATGAAGGTTTTCCTCCTCCCAGAGAGCCTCAGGATATCATCCTGGACCAGCGCCAACTACCAAAGAGGGCCAGCAATAGAGTACAACTGTTTTCCATTTAAATCCATCGAATGGCAATACGATCACTGAAGCCATTGTTCTCGCTCATGCAAGGTTTCTGTATGTATGGGAGTATCAGAATTAAATTGAGTTATCTTCCGCGATGGAGGGAAGTTTTATTCGCTTTGAGAAAAAGTTATAATTTTTTTTTTAGTGACTGTGAATGTAATATAGTCCCCGAAGAGCTCACGCCGGATGGTACAGTAAAAACACAATGTTCCCACAAGATAAATATTACAACCTGATGAACACGGCAGAGCGCTCCGTCGGAAAGTTTTATTTCTATATCGCAGTGCGGCGGCTGCAGGATATATTTGCATGGTAGGGAGACAAGAAACCAGTTTACTTTAAATGTAATAACATCAAACTGGCAGACTTAAAAAGTAAAAACAATAACGTAGCTGCATAAATAGCCGGCTGCATTGACTCAGTTGGCCGTGACACCGTGATGGTATCGGGCTCAGACACGGGGTTAGATGGTTTGATTTTTTTTTATTTTACTTATGGCTTTATGCCTCGTCGACGTCGATGTCATTATAGGAGGGATGGTACTGGGGTCAAGGAACGGGAAAGAATTAAGGAATTCGGTCATGACCTTTTGAAGAAAGCATCCCGGCATTCACCTGGCATGATTTGGGGAAATCATGGAAAACCCAAATCTGGATGACCGGACGGGCATACGAACCGGCTTCCTCCCGAAAGCGAGGTTACAGCGTTGACCGCTAGCCCTCCACGCACTGTAGCTGTTTCGAGTACCGATGGTGGAATATTCATCAGGACGTGGCCGGCAGGGCAGGAGAGGTGGCGGTGCAAAATTCCTAATCTTCAGGCTGTGCGCCTAATTGCAGCATTAAATCAAATCCTCAGTGCAGTGCGAATGGAATGGGGGCATACGACAGTGTTGATGGTGATTCATCCGCAGGATGGGGACGTTAAGCCTGTCGGCCTCTTGGTGTTTTCCGGAAGAGTGGGCCTGAATTGCGGTACACCTCACAGTCATCCACATATACAATAACACATACGTCTACATCCACATATATACTCTTGAATTCACAAAACTGTGGGTGGTAGAGGGTGCTCAGCACCAAAGCTAATCCCTTTGTTTTGTATTCCAATCCCTAATGGTACGATGGAAAAAAGAATTCATATAAGAATCAGTCCGGCACCTTATTTCTCTAATTTTATCTTTCCTGTCATTCCGACCCAAATTATTTGGTGGACGAAGTATTTCACTACACTCGTAAGTGAAAGTGGGAGTACGCATGTTTACCAATAAGTTTATACGAAACGTGCGTCGTCTGTCTACCAGAGACTCCCACCCAGCCTAGTCTACTAATCAGTTCTGTAACGCTTTCATAAGGACTGTAGCAAGCGGTCACGAATCGAGCGGATCTTCTCTGTACTTTCTCTATACTCTCAATCAACCCCTTACGAAACGGATCCCAGATGGCATAACAATAGCCCAAATGTGGACGGCCAAGAGATTTGTACGCTATCTCCTTTGTTTGTTCATTACAATTTTTCAAGATTCGACCTAGGAACCGCAGCCTAGAATTAGCTCTACCTACCAACGTATTAATATGTAAGTCCCATTTCATGTTCCTTTGCACTGTTACTCCCAAATAGTGAAGGCAACGGGAAATGATCCCAGTTCATTTTCCCAAGAGCGTTCCCACGGAGGGTTACATCCTTCATAGTAGCCTCCTACGTACGGAATCGGATATGACATCGTAAGAAGAAACTCCAATTTATGCGTCGAATGTTTATTTAATTTAATCTAATTGCAATGGAGCACACGCTCCGGTGGCAATTTCCCTACACACCCAAATTCCCCTATCCTACACTCGCCTACATTTTTAACGTTTTCGGTAGGGTATTCATCATTCCCCTTGGTAACTCATTCCAATCCCTGACACCCTTACCTAAAAATGAAAATCTTACCACACCCTTGTGCCTGAAATCGAGTGCCAGCTTGTGGTCATGGTCATTTTTTCTCTTCCATGAACTACTTTTCATACCTACTGCAATATCTTTCCATGCCTCATCGCCAATATACGCCCTGTACACTCCCATTACCCTCCTCATCCTCCTCCTGTCTTGCAATAAATCCCATTCCAGCTCCTTTATCATATGTGTCACTGATTTCATTCTGCGATAATTTCCAGAAACAAATCTAGCAGCCCTTCTTTTACAAGGACTTTTAAACACAGTAAGTGCACGGAACGCTACATTTTTCTATCTTGGACGGAGAACTTATAACGCCTCCCAGATGTGATATTGATGAGAAGATATCAGTATTTTTCCTCTGTGTGACATTTTTTACCACTCCCATAATTTTTTTTATTGACGGTTCAATTATTTTTCACTATGACTATGTTACTATTATTGTTTTAATTGTAAATTTTGCAAATGTTTGTAATCAGATGCATTACGGTTTTCCACAGATAGTAGAATGTTGTAACGGTCGGAATAGCATTAGTTTAGTTTGTAATAATTTGTATAGAGTATCTTTGGTCCGGCGCAGTCAGTCAGTTATGTTCGCACGGCGAAGGTCGCTTGCTGAGCGAGCGTGGCTTGTTATTGTTAGACTGCGCAAGCAATAACAATTTAACAGAGTACTGTAAAACGCCAATGTGTAATGTGTTTGATTGAAAGAAGTATTGAATTTAACGTGTGGTGAGATCGGTGTATTTTCTTTACTGATATAATAATAATACCTTCCAAACAGCTTAGGGCACTCAAAGAATGTGCAGAAAAAGTAAGGTTAGAAATCTCATTCGATAAAACTTAATTCATATGTTTAGAGACAGAAATAGCAACTTTGAGAACAAAATACGGTAAAATCAACAGAGTCCCATACTTTAAATACCTCGGAGAATTCATCGAATCAAGAGGGCTTGAGAAAATCCCGCAGCAAATTTGCCTCAAAAAAAAAAAAAAAAAAAAAAAGCATCAGGGTTACTGCAATATCTGTACAACAAGAAATCCATGTCAATAAAGACAAAAATTCGGCACAACAACACAGTTATAAAACCAACAGCCCTCTATACAAGTGAAACATTAACACTTAACAGAAAACATGACCATGAAGAAATAAAAAAAGTAAAGAGAAAAATCATTAGAAAAATTCTAGGAGCAAGACTGACTAAAGATGGTTACAGACTACAATCAATCAAAATTACAGAAAAGTTTTCAGACATCGAAATTTACATCAAGAAAAGGTGAATGAAATTCTTTGCTCACCTTAAGAGGTTACCAGAAAATCGATTGAAAAAAAGGTAATAGATTATGTAACTTCACTTAAAAATCCAACACCTTGACTGAATGAAATTCGGAAGGATCTTAAAAGTTCAAACATATGAGCAACAGACATTTATTATTATTATTTTTTTAATATGGCCTTCGGTCGTTGCAACAATTTTAGCCAGCTACAATTTGTTTATGTTCCAACTGCTGTATCAGGGTTTCATTATGATATTGTTGACACTTCAATGAGGACAGCACAAGACGAACAACACACTTAATTAAAACCATCCATGCCCGAGGCCGGACTCGAACCGGCGGCCCTTGTAATACGAGGCCAGCGCGCTAGCCCCTACACTGCCAGGACCGGCCAACAGACATCTTAGAAAGAGACACCTTGCCGGCCTCGGTAGCGTAGGAGCTAGAGTACTGGCCCCCCGTACCGAAGGTCGCCGGTTCGAGTCCGGCCGAGGGCATGGGTGTTTAAGTGTTGTGCGTTAGTGTGCTTGTCGTGTCCGTCCTGTGGTGTGTCCAGAATTACTTGAAAGATATATATACACGTATAGAAACTGAAAAAACACTGGATGAAATAAACACATAATTGAGCTGGCTGTATGGCCGAAGGAAGCCAAATGCCATTAAAAAAAAAAAAAAAGAAAAAAAAAAAAGACACCTTCAGACACAAAGTAGAGAATGGGAAGTTATAACTGAGCAACCAAAACAAAAACAATACAGACTAAAGTGGTCGGATGAACGTAAACAAGTTTTCTCGGAAAGAATGAAAGCCTACTGGAACGACAAGAAGAACTCAAAGAAAACTTCATTGGGACATTTGCATAACGTCTTCCATTTAATTGGAGAATTCGCCAATAATAATAATACCTTCGGATTAGGTCCTGGGTATTTTGAACAGACTGTAGTAATTATGAAAACTTGACGAACTGTCGGCCCGCCAGTATTAGAGACGATAATAAGGCCAAACCACCCGAAAGACGCCATATCTTCGTTTAATGTGGTGTCCAATTACGTTAATAAAGCCATTAGTTTACGACGGGCGTATTGATGCAAGAAGTAAGCAGGGACAGTTCACAATTAATTCAAACTACCAGGTTCAACTTTTAAAGGGAGGCAGTTCGCAACTGTTTCTTATATTAATCGTTTGTGCTAAGAGAATAACCAACTAGATAGTGCCCATAACGGAAATAGAGCAGGACAACGAAACATGAAGGTTTTACTATTATTATCAAAATTTGGTAATGGACCCTATCGGATCACGCGAAGCCTTGACTTTGATCATGGCGTGTGATTAAGAATTTGATCACCATATCCACCTGGTAGTTAGAATCGAGGATAGTCAGTTCCTGGAGCAATGGGGTGGGGCAGAGGGATGGCTTAAGAGTGGCCATATGTCTGTGATTCGTGTAACGTATTTTTTCTATGATATGTGTATTTTTGTTTGTGAAGTGTGTAGTTTGAGGCGGAGATTGGGGACCGTCCCAGCATTCCTCTACGTGAGTGCGCAAAACCACCTAAAAACCACAATCAGGTCTTAAACCTTGTTCCGTTGTACCTCGCTACCCAGAATGTTGGAGCCTTAGCGCTCACAGCCATACTGGCGGATTTATGCTTTTTTGAAGTGAAAACTTCTATAGGTGAACTGTAAGCTGGGAGTAAATCTGTGAATTCACTTCACCGACATGCTGTGGCGTAATGCACGTTGGACACTTTTTGGAAATCACAGTTTTTATCCGATTTTGGTGGAATTTCGCATACGCACGCTTTAAAGCAAGTAGGAAATTCATTTTACGTTTCATTTACAAAAACCTAAACCCGCTCCCCCCCCCCCCCCTCTCACTTAATTGTGGTCAACGTTGTTCATATAAACTCACAAATTTTATACGATGTTGATAGTACTTAGCACACGTATGCTTCAAAACAATGCGGTCTGCCAGCTCAGCGGTTAACGTGCTTACTTTCGAAACTTACTCCCTCTGGTCACTGGTTCAAATCTCGTGGTGAACAGGAATTTTTGGGAGTCGTATTTGATTCTAAGAGCTACGCCGGGACGTTCTATGGTTAAACTGTAGGACCCTGAGGAAAGGAATTGGTCGCCCTGCCTCTGTCGCAATATGTTGGTACATCTTCTTCTGGGAGATTCGACCAACTTTCGGAATGTGGACTAATTAAATGTTTGGTTTTTTAAATGAAAACATCTTTAGGTGCGTAGGGCGATTTTCGGAGGGGCAAAATGTTATGAAGTCGCAAAAGGTCCCCTGCTCGAATCCACCTCTGGCTCAGCTTGGTGTGTAATGTGAAGTACGACAGAACGCCTCCGTGATCCGTATTCCACGGTATTCTGTTGGTCCGCTGTACCTGGAAGGACTACCGGGTTAGGTTAAAGCTGCTAAGACAGGGGCAGCCAGGTCATAACGACCACATGGAATTGTTATTATACTGATAATCCAACAAAATATAGGCCTGATACATAAAACACACCAAAAATTATGATCCGTAGTTATTTGCTAAACAGATTATTTTTTGTTTTGTTTTTTGTTACGGACTTTACCACTCGTCGACGTCGTGGTTATCAGTGACGGCGATGGATCTGTGTAAGGAACAGGAAGTATTCCACCACGAACTATTGAAGTTACTATCCAGTAATTCGGCCGGAGTGAGTTCGGGAAACCATGGGAAATAAAAATCTTGATGCCTGGACGGTCATTAGAATTCGTGTTCTCCCGAAAGTAAAGCCTCAGCGTTACCCCTTACTCCCCAGGATTGGCCTAAGTGTAGTAACATTTCTCGTTTCTTGTATAAAATGTTCTACGTGGCCTGAAATTTTTACGGTTTGTGCTTTGTTCATATGAGATCAGCCAGGTCACTTCATGATCGTTATTCCATATTATATACAACGATAAATCGCCTACCTCGTACATAGGTTACTGTCATCGCTTATTTCCTTCGCAACCATGAAACTGATTTTCGTGATTCAGTACTTGGATTTCAAGTTAAGCTCGAGAGGAAAGGAACTGGGTATCCTAACCCTGACACACTGGCTTCTTCCAGAGAATACAATCAACCCTTTGGTTGTGGACTAAGTTAAGTTAAATGATTAGGTTAAATTACTGAGCCTGAAAGGTAAAATTTTAACGTGTGAGCCAAGCATTCGGGAGGACGTTAGTACGATTGCCAGTGTGTCTATCCACATCTCGGTTTTCTGTGCTTTTCCACATTTACTTCGTCTGTTTGCCAATATTGCTTTGAAAGTTCATAGAAGAAATCCTTCAGATATCTTGCTTCCCATCTCCCTCTTCCCCCTCCCCAAAAAACCCTGTCCTGGAGGTAATGACCTCGACGTAAATGAGCCGTTAAGTCCTGTGGGGAAAACAGGAAGAGAAAATGTACTGACAGCAGATAATAAAAACTTTTTTGCAGAATGTCATCTCCATTGTAAGTTGTGAAATAATTTTTAGTTACAATTTTTTATTTTTTCTATAGAAGAATGAATGCTGCATTCTAGCACATACAGGCTACCGATTTTCACAGTATTTGCAGAACACGTTCAGTCACGTTCGACACGCGAGTTATTTTCTCAGCAAACTTGTGTACTGCTTTCGCATCGATCATCATATTTACGTATGGTCCCAAAGTTTGTTCGCAGAGATTAATGTGCTTTGCTCGACTCCCATCCTGATGTACAAGCGCGTCTACACAGCTCTCGACACGCCTGGCAAGTCGCATAATAATGGAATTTATGAATAAAACCAACGCTTGTGCATTCCGACACAGGCTGACAGCTTTGTAGAACTGGGAACCGTACTTTCCCCCTGTTACAGAAGCAAGAATAATCAACAGTTGCAAACCGCGCTCTAGGCTATAAGTAGCAACAAAATATATTGTTTGAATAAAAAAGAAACTATCTAACGCAGTTTCTCGTTAATGGATAGCGGCAGTTTGGAACCTCTTTGTTGAGAATGGTCCATAAATGTTATATTGCCGGGAGCTGGGCTATTGAATGCGGAACGCACAGAATGGTCAGTCTTTCATGACCCATGAAATGTGAGAGCGTCCATCTAACGGACAGGACCTTAATATCGGCATCAGGAACCATATGCAGTGAACACACAAACTTTACATCGATCATGCTAGCTTTTTGACGGGATAATTAGGTACCCTAAGCAGTGTGTGGTCCTTTCTGTTTCGCTTATCATTTTTAATCATATTACACTAACTTGTCGAAGTATTCCGTATTTATTTTCATCATGCTCTAGGTGGTCAGTTAGTCTTTACTCTGTTCGCATGTTGGTACTGGCAACTTAATGACCTTCTTAGTTGTTGATTAAATGAACCACGTACTTACTCAAATCTATCCTGGAATAATGTTTGACTGCAGCAATATCTCGCAAGGCTCGTAAAATATGAAATACTCAAACACATTAAGCGACTAGTCCTCCACAAAATGCAATATCTAAAAACTGTGATTTGATAATGCTTTAAATGTTTATACTAGACAGATTCTTCTGAATATGAAACCAGCAAGTGACTGTTAAGTAAAATAGCTTTTGGTAATTTCTAGCGTTTTTGTAGTTGACAACCTTGTTTGATTGATGCCTTCCCGAAGTTAATGACAAAAAAGCTTCAAAATTCGACCTTTATGATAGTATGTACACAAAATATCAGTAGTATATTGCACGGATTTAATAGTACAGAGAGCTTTAAAAATAATTCTACAATCTTACAAAAAAATATTAAAAGAATAAAAATAAATAAATTAATAAAAAATTTTTTTAAAAAAGTATTGATTTACCGAGTCGACTGCAAAAGATTTCATAGCAAAGTACATCGATACATCTTTACTCAAGTAGTGACCTAGCACCAAATTAACTACCTCAGGCACCAGCTGCAAGCAAAGTTAAATTGGCTGCATCCAAATGTACGGAAAATGTTTTCTGTTTGTTTTGGACTCTGAACAAAA
Organism: Vandiemenella viatica; assembly: GCA_031002005.1. Lineage (NCBI taxonomy): Eukaryota > Metazoa > Arthropoda > Insecta > Orthoptera > Morabidae > Vandiemenella > Vandiemenella viatica. Next base: position 152,549,144 of record JARYHS010008075.1, read on the forward strand.
ACTATGCGACTTCAGTTGAGAGTAATCTTCACACCCAGTTTGGTAAAGACTATCACAACAAGTCTACAATTTACTCTTGACTTCGCTGATTGTGTTTGCTGAGTGTTGTTGCTGACAGTGGCTGTTTGATTCAAGGGGTAGCTGATGTTGCTCAGGTTAGGAAAACCTTTGCCCGTATTTCAAAGATATTAAAACGACGTACGTCTCGCTATGGTGACTTTCCGAGGTCGATGTGAGTAAACGGCGCGCTTGAGTACACGCGAACTGACAATGTCACAAGGAATCAATGAGGCAGATAAGATTGATGGCTAAGAACTCTGTTGAGCAGGAGAGAAAAAGACAAAATATACCTGAACACCGTAATCTTCGGTAATGAACCTATATTTTATATCAGTGCCAACACGATAGCACTAAAGTTAATTGGTTTTATACTCTTTTCAAACCTATTGTTTACAGATCTTTTTATTCATGGAGAAAACAATAACTGCTATTTTGGATCCGGATATGCTAAAAAAAAATTATCACTCCACAGTTAGAAGAACAAGATGTATCTCTTACCTCACAGCTAGACATATCACCTCATACGAATTAGGGATTTCCTTGATTTCTGTTTCCCAAGTCGTTGGATTTGCCGTACAGAGCCAATTTGAAGAGTAACTTACTTTCCGTACTTGACAGCTCTAGATTTATTTATTTATTTATTTTTTCAACCAAGATCGAATTTATATTCTTCCTTATCTGAAAATTTCACTGAGTTCAGAAATCAAAAATAGGTCGCAGTTAAAATGACGCACGTTATACTGAAGAAACTGATTTCGAATGGGATGTCAGCTGTATTTCAATGAGACTCACATAAAAACACACTGGAGACAAGTAACAGGAAGGAATTCGGCCATGGAATTTTGAAGTAAGCATCTCGGCTTTTGCCTAGAGTGATTTGGAGAAACCATGGAAAATGGTGCTGTTGTTGTGCGCTGTTGGGTTTATAACTTCGGTTTGCTTCTCGAGGACCGAGCGTAGTGGGTGAGCGGTTAACGCTCTGGCCGCGTATTCTGGAGGCCGCTGGTTCGAATCTCCGTCCGGGCATCCAGATTTGAGTTTTCCATGGTTTACACAAATCATTGCAGGCGAATGCCGGGATGCTTCCTTCAAAAGGCCATGCCCGAATTCCTTCCCGTTCCTTAGCTCTAGTCCCTTTCCTGCCTCTAATGACGTAGACGAGGCGTAAAGCCATAAGCAAATCAGATGCATCGTCGAGAACTGTGTTAGCTTCAAGAGAGGAACGCGAGACATTCGTGAGCAACGTGACGAGTCAGTACTTCATACTACTGTCAAGGAGAAGATTAACAGCTTAGGAATTTGGGGCAAGGAAGTTTCACATCACATGCCAGCAGCTCTTGCCAGTAAAAAACTTTGTCGCTTTGTTTTTTGATATCCCGTCTTCAACCAGAGACGCTGATCACTGTAGATGGGACTCGGTGGCCTCTGGATCTGCCCCTCCCTCGTCAACCTGTGTTGTCTCCTCCCTCGCGGTGCTACGTTACGTTTTGTTTTGTGAGGACTCCACGCAGGCCCTCAGGGACCCGGGATCCGCCACGGCGTTTTTTATCGCACTCTGCCGTGGCGACAGGACACGTCCGCCTGGAGTCCATACAGTCGGCGTTACCACTGCTGGAATCACTACGCAGTTAATGACGCACCCCCTCCCCACCCCACTACTTCATCTTGCTCCCCATCTTCGACTCTGAGAGTTCTTTCAGTAGACTAATTAGCACCACCTTTGATCGTCGCCAGAGACGTAGCATAACTCGTCTGAATTTTCATGAGAAATTGCTAATCACGTCGCAAAGGAGCTCTAAAAGGGAGTAAAAATACTCGACTTTCCTTTCTGTGATTCGTGTCTCGCCTCCGAATAACCCGCTTCACTTAAATTACTAATTACTGGCGAGAGAAAGCTCCAGAGTAATATTCACACCTGCACGAGGAGCACACACCGACACACATGATTTACTGACGTCAGCTGAAAAGTTTGTAAATGAGATGCAGCGAAAGAGAGGTGAAATGTTAATTTGCTCGTCCCACAGTCTGAAGCAATTTTATCGGAAATAAGGTGAGTGGAGACTAATTAGCAAATTCAATAGCTGAGAGTAGGTCCAATTATCAAGAGAAATGCGTAATTTTAACGAGAAATTCGTGGTTTTTTTATGTTTCAAATCAACCTCTCACAACTGATTGAATATGACTACAATTTCTTGCTATTTTTTCTCCGCTATTAAGGTAAGAAGGTGTTTGTTTATTGTGCAGTTTCCTCCTAGTCCAAAGATTGGAGGACAATAATTTGACAACCTAGCTTCACTTTTCATTTAGCCCTTCTGTGACAAATTTTTTTGCCTCTCAAAGTAAAATCCACTGTGAACTGTAATCATTTCAGATGAGTAAAGAAACTCGCTAGATGAAATTTGCTACATGCCAAAAGAAGCGATCGAGAATTTGATTGAAAGAAGTAAAGGTGAATTGGCTGGAGGGACTCTGAAAAGCTTCGCAGGCCAAGGCGCCGCCATCTTTAGGATAAGTGGCTAACGTTGTTGTTTGAGAAGCACTTAACTGATCTTGCACAGTAGTGTAGAACTGTACAGAACAGTATAAGAAAAGCGTACAGAAGCCTACCGCAACACGACGGAGATACGCACAGTGGGTGAAAATACGTAAGGCAGAAGACTTGGCGATATCTACATCTATACTCTGCAATTAACAATTACTATGGGTGGCAGAGGGTGCTAAGCACCAATTCTAATTTAGTAAGTTCCAATCCCGAACACAACGAGGAAAGAAAGAATACATAAAAGCATCATTACGGCATCTTATTTCTCTAATATTATCCCTCCTGTCATTGTGACCTAAAAATCGGGAAGAAGTATTTCATTGCACTCGTAAGTGAAAGAATTTCGCGTATTCTACAATAAATTCAAACGAAAACGACGTCGTCTGTCTGCCAAACAATCCCAGCCAAATTTATGCATCAATCCTGTGAAACTTTCATAAGAACTGTAAAAAGCAGTCACGAACCGAGCGGCTCTCCACTGTACCTTCTCCAACGTGTCAATCAATACCTCACTTAGGCGGGCTATTAGTCCTTCTGGATCTCCTGGACATTAATGCAACATACATTGTTATTATCTTATATCTTTAAAATAGCAATTCCTATATATAAATTCAAAGATTTGGATGAAATTTCATATTTAGATAATGTTTTGCTTTTCAAGTGTATGTAAATGTAGGTGTTTTCTGTGCAAAAAAGCGATTTTACAAAGAGCGAGCAATTGTTGTATTCGATTTATCGAAAATGGCTCTAACGCCATCCCGTAGTAGTTTCACGTACCAGTAAGCCTACTGATGTTAGTTAGTTTCTCTTTGGCTTAAGTAAGGAACTGTGCACAAATTCCTGTATATATTTGGTATGTCAGAAATGACTCTAACTATTTGGATGCAATTCCTTATGTAGATAACGTTTTGCCTAAATAGGAGACTTTCCTGAAAAAAGGCGACTTTACAAAAAACGAGCATTTCTAGTATTTGGTATCTCTGAAACGGCTCTAATGCCATCCTGTAGAAGTCTGAGGCATCAGTAAGCAACTGCAAAATTTCGATTAATTGCGATTTTTTTTAAACAAATAATCTCATATTGTTGTACAACGTCATCTCTTAGAAGTTTGAGATATCAGTCAGTTCGAAGCTGCTTTATATATTTTAGATGAGAGCCATAAAGTTAAAATGAATACGAACCATAACATATCTGATTATTTGAAATAAAACGTTGAACCATGTGCATTCATGAATTTTATTTAACCGACTGCAGTTCTAATGTAGGAAGCTATGAAAGAAATTGAATGTGTAGCAAATAAGGAGATGTCTATCAGTTCAAATATGATTGGTGGGGGAAACAGTGGTTAGGGTGCTTCTCTTCAAAAAATTCTGCCCCGGTCAAGGGTTCAAATTCCGATTGGGAAATTTTTAAGAGTTTTATTTGATCATATTAGCTACGCTTGAACGTTCAGTGATTCGGATTCTACGTCAACCTGTAGATCTCAGAGAAAAAGAAGTGGTCGTCGTATCTACAATACAATGGCTTAGTATGCATCCCTCTTGAGGATCCAATAAACCTTCTGGTTTTCGTCTGAGTTAGGCACTGTCCATACAATATACATAATTTATCCAATCTAATACTGTTATATGAGCAACTCTTGTATATAGGTAAAATTATTTTCTCTCAAGGATTTTTGTGAAACCTTGCATACTGAACAGAAATCGAAAGATGCCAAGCAAACATCGAGCATCGAGGTACTTATTATTAAATTAAATCGATAATTGAAATTCAGTAAATGAGAAAACAGTGAAAAACGACGTGAGATAAAAGATGCTGTTAAAATAAAAAATTATTGCATGTAGAATTAAGAATAAAGCTGAGTGTAGTCATTCAAATAGACGCCTAGAGAAATATCAAATACTTCTGTAGGATTCAGCCGACTCTAAACAGAACTGTCTAGACACTATGGAGGTACAATTTGTTCTGGCAGCGTATGGGCTAGCGCGCAATTAGCCCGGTGTAGAGAATCGGAGTTGTTAATTACGTCTTTTGTTCGTTATTTGTTTGTTATGTAGAGTTTACCTGGCAGAGTACTTAATGTATCACTGACACAACAGGACCATGTGGGCTGTTTGTATGGCTGCTACTCCAAACAAATTTACAAAAGCTGGGTTCCTCTCGCAGGTCGTATTTCGCGCAAATTTATGTTTTTGTAGTGACAGTAATTGGCTTTACTTTGTAACTCGTGGAAACAAAATGGTCAATGTTCAATCAACACTCATGTGGAACGAGAAAAAATTATTGCGAAACTTGATTGTATGACATCCTGTAATGTTTTGTATTCATCTAAGTGAGCTGAATATGGATATGCTTACCCGTTTGGTCAGTCATATTTACGCAGCGCAATTTACGTAATTCTCTGCTACAAATCCGCACTCAGCACAGCCATTCGCTCCAGGTTCCTGAAGCAGCATTATTTGAAATTAATATGACACTGCAACAAGCTTTGATGTTAGTGCAGGTACGACTACAAAATTTACTACAGGGTAAAAACAATTTCGTTTTTTTAATTAAAAAAATAAGTTTTTATTTAATCTGATAGTTCATCCAATTAGGTCAGCAGTTGAACAACGTCCTTACGTTTTCGCTGTAGTGTATTTAGTATTAATTTCTCTATTACGTTTATTAGTTGTAGCGTGGGTTGTTGCGTTAATGCAACCACATTGGGGTTAAGCAAATTGGTAACCTGAAACCGACCACCAAACTTACGATTTCCATTTAACGTTTTAGCATTATGAAAGCGAATATTAATGAGTTCTCCTAGTTTCGTCTAAAAACGACACACCAGGCAGAAAATTCTAACAGTGCATGGAACTGATAAAACCAATTATAATTAATACAGGAAAGATCAAGAATATTATGAACATCGCAAAGGGTTCTACAAAAGCACACAGGTCTCATAATCGCTCCCAACATTTATACTGATGATTTTATAATAGTACTGAAAGAAACAATCATGGAATTAATGTAGGTAACATGCAAACAATTAATACTCTTGTTAAATAAGTAACGTCAAAACAATTGAATTTTCATGCATTTATTGACTTCCTGAACCCGTTTCACGTCTTTTGCAAAAGCGTCTTCAGTGGGTTCTCCTGGTAATTACGTACACATGTTACAATTTGTTTATACTGTTGCTTTTTGTACAGTCAAATTACTATCCGAATTCCACATTTGCAGAACACTTCTATATCCATACTCTGCAATTCACAAACATTGTGGGTAGCAGAGGGTGCTAAACACCAATATTATTTACACTCATTCCAATCCCGATTAGCGCGAGGGAAGAAAGAATACATAAAAGCATCAGTACGGCATCTTATTTCTCGAATCTTATCCCTCCCGTCATTGCGACCTAAATAGTTTGGCGGAAGAAGTATCTCACTGCACTCGTAGGTCATAGAATTTCGCATATTCTCCAATACATTCAAACTCAAATGATGTCGTTCGTCTTCCAAACGATCCCAGCACAATCTGTGTATCAATTCTGTGACGCTTTCATAAGTGCTGTAGCAACCAGTCACGAATCGAGCGGCTCTCCTCTGCACCCTCTCCACAGAGTCAATCAGGCCCCTGCGATACGGAACCCAAACTCCACAACAGTAATCCAGATGCGGACGCACTAGTGTTTTATACGCTATTTCCTTTGTATTCCTTCAGGAGCTTTAATTGCTTTACAATACCTACGCTATCAATTTCTACCGGATCCATCACTAATTCTACACGATGTGGTAAAATGAGAATGTTTTCCACGTTTTCGCGCTTTAATGAATTTATAAATTTAGTGTTAAATACGTTAGCCTTGTCGCTTCCTTGTCAACTTCCCGACCGTCTTATATTAGAACAGGTTTATTGTTGTCACTACAACTTACTTTTTTTTAGATACGACCAAACTTTCTTAGGGTTTTCTTACAGGACACCACCCAACAAATATCGACACAGAAATGCAAATACTCACCATTAACAACAACAAACCACACCTACTAATATTCCAAGAGAATTATCACATACACAAATCACTGACAGAAGGAAAATAGTAAAAGAATACACAAACATGACACACCCGACATACTATACAGTACTGAAAGTAAAATAAAGGAAAAACCATCGACACAGGCAAAAAAAAATTAAACAAAGAAACACAAAACCCTATAAACTAATGACAAACATTTATGTTTGATAATATGTGTCTAACAAATGGAAGAGTGAACAAAAACAAAACAGAACCCCATAGCGACACAAAGTCGATGGTAAACAAAATGGACCGACCATTTGCAATAAACATACAGTACAATGTTGTGCTAGTCATTAGTGAAATAATAATCTGGAAAATAAATTATCACTCACAAAGAAATCAAACATCACTGATGCTGAGAGTGGAGCATAAATAAAGGCAATAGACCGAAAAATGTAAGTAGATTATAATTTAGATAGTAATTCCATTGTACAAAACGCAATAACATAACTAAATTGTAACGTGTGTACGTAATTACCAGGAGAACCCTCTGAAGATTCTTCTGCAAAAGAAGTGAAACGCGTTGAGGAGGTCAATAAATGCGAAAATATTCCATTGCTTTGTCGTTTTTATTTATCAATATTAACAGAAATTGAGGAAAATGATGCACAACGTCCAGATACTCAGTGCATTCCATTTATGCTGACGATTCTAGTCATTCAATATACGGTGCATGAAAGATAAAAAGTTGTGTGTTTACTGAAACAAATATCCAAGGAATGTAACCTTGAAATGAGAAATCAATAGAAAAGTTTCATATTCAAATTATTTAGGAACAAATTATTGCTTTTATTGAATATCATTATATAAAAACCTGAAAATTCCACGTTCCCACAATTAACAGAAGTCTGAACAGTAAAAAAAAAAAAAAAAAAAAAAAAAAAAAAAAAAGAAAGGAAGAAAACAGACAAGAGTAAACTGCTGAAAAGAAAATCAACACTAGTCTTGTTGTTTGTCAGTCAAACAAGTGATGAGAAAAATCCAAGAAGGGAGAATGATATTTTTAAATAGGGTCAAGGTGTGGTTCATAGTAGACAGAATATGAAGTGAATACATAAGAACAGAATTACACATTTACAGTTCAAAGAGACTACGAAGTAATACTGAAAAAAACACCTGGATGGGATCAAGGATTTAGATTACCAAAAACTAATATGAAAACTATAAACTTGAAAGAAGAAAACACGTGGATCGCCCATTGGAAAATGGGGAAGAGATTGAAGCTTGAAATCCGAATAGGCATTTGCTCTACCACGAACTGCAGAAAAGAACTACGAATGTCACTAGCATAATACGGCAATCAGTAATATAGAGGAAGACTAAAATTAGTAGCTTCTCAGTTGGAAATGAAAACACTATCTATTAGCAATTGGTTCTTAATTCATATAGACTCAGTCACTTTTTGCCCTTAGATGATTTATTGGATCACAAACACCAAACCACCATGATACAAACAGACATGAAAATACTGAAAATAAACAACCACAAGAAACACCTGCTTACAGTCCAGGAAAGTTACCACATTCACAAAGCCATTGCATCAAAGCAAACTGTACTTAATGGTTTCACTCATTTAACAAATGAGACGCTGTTCAAAACATTAAAGAATAACCAGGACACAGGAATACAATACACACAACAGTAAATTACAACACTCTACCATTGCAGAAACAAAGACATATTTTAATAAAACATAGATACAGATGTTATAAGGCAAGCAAAAACTTTAGGTTGACATCAACGTACACGCATGTAAAAAAGAAGCTTCTTGCAGTGCGTCACAATAACAAAATGTAAATTTCGACAGATTTTAAACACAGTGATATAGTGAGCTTCAAAAAGGGTAACAATAGTTGTATGGAATCACAGCAATAGTTCTGGTTTAAAAAAAGTGCAAATAGAGCTGGTCGCGACCACCATGTTACTGTTTTAACTATAATTCGTGAGTGTGTATTTTGTTATTAATTAGTTATGTATATTAATATTGCAAATTTCTTAACATCACTATGTATGTACACTCTTTGGCAAAAAAATTGACTGTCCGCGCCTGAGTCTAAGTCCCTTATTTCGCACAATGTGGCATCATTGCGCGTATTCAACTCAGCGCCATCTGTTATTCATTTCCTTAAGTCAAGCCTCGAACAAAGCAGGAAGACTCCGCCCGCCCATTGACGATTCTTCTTGGTAGTTCATCTATCATTCCCCACATTTCAGTAAAAAGCTATTGACCGATCTCGAAACAGGTAACGCATTTTCCTGTCCCTGCATTGACTATAATATTAGCCAAGATATCGCCGACCATACCTCAATCGGACGAAATTCGGTTCCAGCTACACTTTTCTTAAATTCTGATCGTGAAACATATCGTTAAAGTTGTAATGAACAAGATTGCAATAAAGCGCAGTAAAAATGAGGTTCAGTTATACATTTTATTCCAAATAATTAGCGTAAAATTATAACGATATTTATTTATATATTGATGTGGCTAATTAGTTGCAATAATGCAACACATAATGGGGTGTGTGGTCCGAGAAGTGGGTGTAAATGTTCAAAGATCCAGAGTTTTTAGTTCTACAAAAACTATTGAAACGATTATAAAGAGATTATTTCGGATAATTGTCTAATGCCAGTTGAATGTAACTGACTTCCGAGGCAGGGTAAGGTTGTTTACCCCTGCACGAGCCGTCTGTGAACATGAGCTCCGTTTGCTTGTGGCTAACCATCTAGTCTTGTAAACGCGTGGTCCTCGGTTCGAGTCTAGTTTTTCCAATTATTTTTTTGCATTTATTTAAACAAGTCGAACCTACAACTGCGTTATGCGTAAAATATAACATCGACTCTTACCTGCTTGCGTCAGGACATAACATACTTAAGGAAAGACTCGTAACTGAGTGCTTCTTAATAAACTGCACACGTAACTATGAAAGCTTTCACAGAGGTAACACTGAAAGAAATCTTCTCGGGCTTCAACATCGTAGAAATAGTGTCGTGTGGTTACGTTAGGTGGACTATAACGAGTTCGCACCATCTTCAAGGAGACGAAAAACTAAATAATATTACTATACCAATTTCTTATTATGCGTCTGGATTTACGATTCATCGACTTCTAAGTCATTAAAGGTGGAAAGGGAATGGAGACAAGGAATGGGAAGGAATTCGGACCATGGGTTTTGGAAGAAATAATCCCGCCATTTCACACGAAGTGACTTGGAGAAACGAAGGAAAATCCAAATCTGGATAGCCGGATAGGAATTCAAACAAGCTTCCTCTCGAATGCGGAGCCATAGCGTTAACGCTCAGCCATTAGGTTCAGTTTTTCAATATCTTTCGTATTTGATCTATGATGCCGTCCATAAAATTATTTATAAAAATCTA
>JARYHS010008075.1:152560177-152592924 GCA_031002005.1 Vandiemenella viatica
CTGTCGAAGGCTGAGATTCTGCGAACTTGTGATACGTTGATATTCTTTCTTTTTCTCGGGATCAGAAGGACATTGTTCATCTTGATCGATCATCTCTTCTTCTTCATTTTTCTTAGTCATAATTCGAATTAACTGGTTTTCTACCTCCTGCTTGGTAATCTCGTTAAAGAATTTCATCTTATATCGTGGATCAAAATATGTGAAATAATGCATAAATTTTTTGTTCAAATCAATAAATCTGGAATTTAATTTCTTTGATTACTCTTTTAAAATCATTTGAAGTGGCAGGTTTTACTTACTCCGCTTCCAAAGTACTAACAATAACTAGTACAAGTATCATTTGGAGTGATTGTGACAATTTTCTCTTGGGTGAGGTACAACACAATTGAGTCTTTTAATCGACTGTAAAGATGCCGGGTAAGTGATTCGATAGATTAAGTATTTGTTTAATGTGTCAAAAATCAATGAAGAATATGTGTTCAAACCCAAACAATAAAAGCGATTTTTTCTATAAAGCATAGTCTACTTTATTTTTTACACACAAATGTACTCCTATTTTTTTCCAAAAGAAGGTGTCAGACCTACCAGTCACACCGATTCAGATTAGTTTGATTTACTTTTAGCTTCCGCTAAACTTCCGTTTTAAAAGAGACAGAAACTGAAACAGAAGCAGAAGTCAAGATTTGCGGAACTTCCGCACTTTCGGAAACGGAACCAGAGCTCTGTTACACCCCTAATAAAAAGTTTGGGTTGCTATATAAATATGACCGCAAGTAGGAGTTGTCAGCTGTTAAAAATATAGCTAGCGCACCACACTGTCTGACAGACGGGTATGGTGCGCAAACTCTCTCCAGCTGGCAATCCCTACTTGCGGCCACTTTTACATAGGCAACTAAAACTTTTTATGTACTTTACATGTCTCTCTTCGAAATGAATTATAATTTATTTAATAAATTAGTGTAAGCCCGTGACCGTTTTTTGCGTATCGTCACGGGTCAGGAATAGTTCTAGTTTTTAGGGTCAAAGATACTGATAGGTTTACCTGACCTGGCCAAATACGAACTTGACCTGTGTTTCACCGTTAGAATGAATAAAATGTATTTTGCGCGAAGAACTCAGAAGTATAGTAATAGACGTATTAAACATGGACAAAGACGATCGCGCTTTCGTATAATTGTTTCAAACGTCGAGGACTCTTGACTGGAATTAGCTGAAATACAGATGGGTAAAGACAGATTTGTGCCGATAGACGCGGCCTGACTATATAATGCTTTATCAGTGTGTTACTATACGATAACATGTTATTTAACCCATGTTACTTAACCCCATTACTACAGCGGTGGTTTAGTTAACTACAATCAAAGTGAATACATTATGCATTAGAAACATTGCAGAAATATTTTGTCCTGTACAAATTAAGTGTCATTTATTCAAGTCGACATGTTACTGAAAAGTAGTACCACGTTTTCAGGTGCTTAGGTATTAAACACTGCATATTCTAAAATCTCTGCTTGCTGTTCATAAACTGCAAGAATATTGTTGTTGAAAGTGCTGTCTTTTCTTGAAATAAGAAGAGAAAGAAAATATTTTATTCACGTGTTTTAAATAGTAAATGCTGCAGTTAAAGGCAAAAAACAAGTGAATTAATGCGTTTAACATCGCGTTTATATAGTCAATATCCTTTAAATGTATATAAAAAGTAAGCTTAGCGCTCATTTAATAGCTAGCACGTGTATAAACTTTGGTTATAAAGTCGACGTCTTACTGGAAAGTAGTTCCATGTTTTTTTAACAGTAAAGTTTATCAGTATGTTTTTTTTTAACTATGGAATGCTATTAAAATCAAACTTAATTTGGTGCTTAGGTATTAAATTGTTAACATAACCTCGAATTTCTTGTAATAGTATCTCTGGTCGTTGTTTTGCAAGTGAAGGCTGGCCCATGACGTCACCATTTTCCAGCCAATAGTTACCTTAAGAAATTATATAGTAGACAAGTGAAAAATATTTTGATTTTTTTTAATTCCATCAATTAACAGATGGACGTACAAATCATGCAGCCGGATCTTTTGCAATTACGTTAATCGTTGCTACACAAGTACTATTGCAATCGCGAATCTCATGGTATCAGAGGATCCGTAGTTACATCGTAACCAGTAGTTATTAAAACTGCACAAGCAGTGCCCTGTATTCGACTGTTTGTCTACTCTTAGGTGCCTTACGGCTGCACAAGTATCTCTTGATGTCACAACACACAGGAAACATTGACAACCATTTCATTTTGATCAATGATTTTTTTTTTTTTTTTTACATGAGTACATCTTTTATTCATCAATCATTGGCTAAAAAGGATGTAAGACAAGGTTAGCCTATTCCCATTAATATTCAACATTTATGTAGAGTTAGCAATAAGGAAAGTGAAAGAAAAATTTGAACGTGGCATAAGTGTTCAAGGAGAAAAAAAACAACAGAATACTGCATTTTGCTGATGAAATTGTCCTCTTAGCAGAACAGGCTGAGGATGTTGAGAAGTTACTGAATGGCATGAAAAAATTACTGAAGGAAGATTTTGGACTGAATATGAACCAATGCAAGACAAAAGTGATGAAATGTAGCAGACAACATATCCATAACAGCAGATTAAGTCTAAAAGAGGATCTGTTGGTACAGGAGAATTAAATGAATTCTGTTACCTAGGACATCTGATGACCGAAGTAGGAATTATGTTAAAGCATTATCAAAAAGAACCTTCGTGAAAAAGATAAATCTTTGAGTTTCAAATATAGATCTAGAACTCAGAAAGATCTTTTTAGAACTTTATGTGTGGAACACAGCACTTTTGCGGTGGCGAAGGATTGACTTTAGGAATACCAGAAAGAAGAAAAATTGAAGCATTTGAAATGTGGTGCTACAGAAGAATGCTGAAGATTAGTTAGATATAGTACTAAATGAATGTGTTTTGTAATAGATGGGGGAGGACAGAAATTTGTGGAACAGTCTAACAGAAAGAAGAGACAGGATAGTGGGTCATATTTTAAGACATGCGGATTGGTCAATTTTTTTAGTAGAGGGAACAATCGAATGAAAGAATTGTACAGGAAGACAGAGATTGAAATATATAAAGCAGATAGTTGAGATCGTGTGTTGCAAGTGTTGTTGAGATGAACAAGCTAGCACAAGATAGGAAGGGATGGAGGATTGGATCAATCTAGTCTAGAGACTGATGACATCAAAAAAAAAGTTTCATATCGGTTACACACACAAAAGAAAAATTAACTCAGTTCACAACCCGAAGGTAAGTTGGATCCATAACACGATTGAAAGTTTTATAATTACGAAAAAATTTGCTGGAAAAAATCATCCAAGACGTCATCGTCCGATCTGTGATGATTTGCTGTGATTGGCCTATCCAAAGGTGAATGTTGGCTTAATATTTGTCCCACAAGACCAATGTAATCAATACACTGTGGTATATACCGTTATCTGAAGGTCGAAATCCAAGCGAAGGCCAATTTCTGAGAAGCAAAACTCGTAGGCGAGTTGTCAGATTGAACTAATAATTACAGGTATAAGGAAAAAACATTATATTTAACATAATAAAATATCAGATTATTAAGGATTTGGTACTTTTTTAGAACTTTGTGAAAGAAAGACAGAATTTCAACGTATCAAGATATAGGAGGAAGAAGTATAAACGAAATAGTAAGAAACTGGCTTCAATATTGAGGAATCTTTAAATGGAGGACTTATCCCCCATTTTCGACGCCCGCCCCTCTTGCCCCATCGGAAAGTGAAGGATTGTAATCAACAACACCAGAGTGTCACTGCGACCATGTCTGTACTTATTCCGCACCAAGTGTTCCGGAAGAGAGTAAACGCTTTGAAACAACTGCCAGAAATCTCAGTCTGGCAACCCCGAAAAGATTTTAAGAGTCTGAAACATATGTACCGACACGCTTCGCGGAAGAGTTAAAAGATGTTAAAAGTATTTAAAGTATGTTTGCAGACAGTCGGCAGCAGGTACGGGAACACATACATCCGGTTTGTCGAGCATGCTTCCTTATCTGGGCGTAGCACTGACAATGAAGCCATTGCTACGTGTGGCAACTATGAAAATAAACAGGCGGCCACACTTCAGGTAATAACTAGAATTACGCGAATATTCCATTCTTTTTCTATAACTTCATGTTGGAATTATGCCATCTGCATCAAATACGCCAGCTCTAATGCTGTTTCCGTTCTACACAATACTCGAACGAAACTCAGTACCAGATATCTCGGAAACAAAACTCAGGTATGGCTAAGATTGTAGACGTGATCTTCAGATCTCTGTATGCGAATATGTTATCTTTGTTGCCTGTCGTTTTAGTGGAAGGAGCGTCACGCAGTTTGGATATGTTGTTTGACTATCGCGCTGGATATTCAATAGGGCGTCTTCCGTAGGTATGCATAATTTCCTGACGCTCACGGCGAATTTTTTTTCACCCGAAAGCTTTCGACTCATTTATATGGAGTTCCATGGATATCTCTCGTTGCTAGTGAGTCGTTAGTTGACAACCTACACGACTTTTCCGTTACGTGTTGGTTTCTTAACAATCGTAGGCCAAAATTGGGATTAACTTTCAGTTTCAACTCAATATAACTTCACCATAAGGTTCCTGTGCCAATACCTTACTCACGAAATCTAAAGATTTTTAAAAGCGCTGTTGACGGAGACTACAAAGTTCTGCATGCTTATCATCAAAGATTCCAAATCTGTAGTATGCGGAAGTAACCACGTGTTAAGAAACTAACACGTTTCTCTATGCGTCACTCTAAAATGTGAAGAGTCCAAAAAGAAAGGTTTTGAGAAAAATGAATTTTTAATTTCAAACCGCTTTCCTTGGATTCCATTTAGAAATTTAGATTGTTCTGCAACACTATTTTTTTTCTAACAGCTAATACATTTATTTAATGATAATTGTTATTTAAAAGCATTTTAAGTTTTAAAAATTTGTTTTAATAATATTATGTCATAAAAACAACACAAAAAGCAGAAGCCACAGTAATCAACGGTGAGGTCAATTTTGAAAATACTCTCGGCACTTTTCTGAAAAAAACGTCTTCAGATGCTCACGGTTCTTGTATTTTTTGTGCAGAAATTGGTAATGATCTGCGGTTTGCGAATAGAGGAAGATTAATGCATCCTGCTGGCAGAGACGGTTGTTTCCTTTTGGTTAAATGACGGTACTTTCATAATTGTTACCAGTGTAGAGTTGCCAGTGAAGCTTTATGCGAGGGAGATGACACGATTTCAAACTCTTTCACTTATCTAGTCTTAAAGCTACATTATTTATAATCACACATAAGAAAGAAACGCTGGCCAAGACTTAAAAATCTCTTCATTTTTTCTTCGCGTTATACCCCTTTAAGCGTGCTGTGCTTGCACTGAAAGTTTTCAAGTAGCGCATTACACACGTGAAGAAGTTTGATGAAAGATTTGTGATTTGCCAGATCAATATATTTTTATCAGTCACGGTATGAATGCCCTCTTGATTACATCTAATCTCTTCATAAAATGCACTGTATTATAAAGCATTCGGAGTAAAGTGTAATTTTCATTATATAGGAGTCGCAAAATATTATTAGTTATTTTACTTCGAGAGCCAGGTGATTAAAAATAAAATTTCACCACATATAACAAACATAATTTCTCCCTTTATATCCATAAACTTTAGCATAGATGTAAAAAATTGGGATCATGCACCAATTTCTCCACCTGCGTGAGTCATGCAATAGGCCGTGTTGTGTTCACACTCTTCATTGTGTCAAATGGACCAGTCCTACATACGGTAATAAGATTTTTAAACCCAAATACACAGTCCAGTCACATTAATGTGACCACCACCTTCTTTCGACGTCAACGTGAGATAACCAATCACAGAAGGCAGGTGGCAGCACAATACAGTGGAGTGTATATAAAGGATGTCCTAGGGCATCGGAAAGCATTTCAATCGTTGGCGTAATGCATAAACGTAGCGATTTATCCGACGTCCAAAAGGACATGATTATTGGCTTTAGGACCAAGGGTGAAATCATTTCGGAAACGGCTAATTTTGTGAACTGTTCACGTGTCGCCGTGGTAAAAGTATACCGTGCATGGCAAAATGGCACTATTCAAAATCAGCGGCGTGGAATATGTGGTGCACCACGGGCGATAGATGACAGAGCCGAACGAAGGCTACGGAGATGCGTTCCGGTAAATAGACCTTCAACTGTTGAGCAACTGACCGCCCAGATGAACCAAGGGATTACCAAGAGTGTATCCTCAACAACGGTTCAGCGAACGTTGCTGTGCATGGGCCTCCACAGCAGACGCCTAGTTAATGCACCTACGCTAACTGTTGTTCATCGGCGACGAAGGCTGGAATTTGCACGCCAGTACAGCAACTGGACGTCCAAAGAATGGCGACAGGTGGCTTTTACCGATGAATCACGTTTTATGCTCCATCGGACAGATGGACGTTGGCACATACGGCGTGAAACGTCTGAAGGCAAACACCCAGGGTGGAGGAGAGAGCATTATGGTCTGGGGAATGTTTTCCTGGCATTCACTGGGTGAACTCATCATTGTGGAAGGCACGATGGATCAGCACAAGTACATATCTGTCCTTGCGGACCATATCCACCCCTACATGAGAATAATTTTTCCTCAGAATGATGGCATCTACCAGCAGGACAATGCGAGGTGTCATGCAGCTCGCAGTGTATGTAAGTGGTTTAAAGAGCACCAGGATGAGTTTACCTTACTCCCCTGGCCAGCAAACTCACCGGATTTAAACCTTATCGAGAATCTGTGGGACCACCTCGATCGGGTTGTTCGCGCCATGGATCCTCAGCCGCGCAATCTAGCGCAGCTGGCCACGGCACTGGAGTCGGCATGGCTCAACATCCCAGTGAACACCTTCAGAAACCTAATTGACTCTGTTCCTGCACGCCTCGCAGAGATCCGTTCTGCCAAAGGTTGTTATTCTGGTTTTTGAGAGGTGGTCACATTAATGTGACTGGACTGTGTATTTTGAAGCGTGTTTCTGTTTTTCTATTTCGTGTTCGTTTGGTCCTCCTGCCTTCACCTGTGATAAGTGATGGTATTATTTTCCCCATCCTTCCTTATTTGCATTACCTGACGGCAAATTCATTGTCACCACTATCTAACAACTCACTATTGTAAACAATAAGTTACCAGACAAACATCAATTGTTGGCAGACAGCTGTGAACTGTTATCAGTGTAACCAATGTATAGACTCTCATTTTTTCTTTGCATAGATTCTCTGGGATCCTCATCTTTCTTGCCAAAACCGCATATTTTTGAATACCTTTTATATCTGCGTGATCATTTTTACAGCTATTTCAACTATAAATACAATATTCTATATGAAATATAGATTTAAAATATACTCTGAACTAAGTGAAATGTGGACTCTCATCTATTTTACCCTTTACACTCCACGTGTGAAACGCAGCTTAACAATTTTTTTGAGCCTTTGGTTTCCGGTTATTGTACGTTCTAGGCTGAAACGTACCATTCAAGTTTGTTATAGGAGTGGCTTCCCTGTATGGACGCATATTTAAAAGCGTTCAACGTTCAAGTAGTCTAAAGAATTTTCTCTACCTCAAGATAGTGGTAACTTAGATTTGCACATCAATTTTATTGCATTTTACTATCTTACTTAGAGCAGCTATATTCGTTTCCACCGCTGCCTGACACATATAGCGTGAGCGACTGCCACCCCAGCATTTTACCCACAACCCCAGACGTAAGCAAGGCAAGTGCTCCACCTGAACTTACGTTTCCAAATTCTCTTGCATGCTAACTCCTTAATAAAGCAGCTACTTAGCACTGCTAAAAGCTTACTTTTTTATGACTTTACGCCTTATCAATGTTAAAGTTATATGAGGCGGGAAAGGGGAAAGGTATGAGGACAAGAACGTGAACCATTCCAGCATTGGCCACCTCTTTCTTAACTATACGTCGAATAGGCTCCCGTAAGTGAAAGCCACCCTCATTAATTTAGCGTGCTTACAGCCACCTTCATCCACTACCAATTATATGCAGAATCTACTTTTCTCAATGCCGGCGGAATTAACTACAACGCTTCTTCAAGTCACTGTTTCTCCAACACGCAGCGTAATCATTAGGGGATGAATTAACTGGCAGACTTTATCTGTCTCCAGCATAGTCAGTAATAACCCTAATCCCCCAGCGGAAATTTGATGAAACACAATACCATTTTCCTCAACGCAATATACGCAGAAGTAAATTAGGGACTGCGTGTACTCAGTACAGAAGTTGCTGGAATGCAATAGCTCTGCTGCTTACCCTCCGTTCGAATAATCACACAAGACTGTCTCCAGCAACAGGAGGCAGGTGTAGGGTGAACACTTACCCTGAACATACCTACAAACCATATATGACTCAGTTGCTGTAAAATTGTGAATGTGTACAATGGCGATGGCTACAGAGGCGCAGCTACTTTAATCATAACATAAGGAAGACCCAGTAGGTGTCGATTCGTAAGAAAGATCTTGGAGACGGCGTAATATCATTCAGTGACACATTAATGACTGGCAGAGCTCCTGGAGACAGGAAGTTTCTGGCTGAGATACCGTTGGAGAGAGAGCAAGTGTGACGGTTGATGGTAATTCCTCCATTGGACTAGGACATTAAATAAGGCAGGCCCCTGGGTGTCTCTCGGAATAGCATGCAAGGAAATTCCGGCACTAGTTTTTACCGTCCCATTGCTTCAATCATTCATCCATAACACATACGACTCACAGCAACGGATCTGCATGCAATAATACTTACGTACTCAATTAACATTCGGGGAGGCAAAGGGAATCCACTCCAATTTGATTTCTGCGGCAAGTGGTTATTGAGGGCTACCAACTTTCAATGTGGTCATCTACGCTTGGCTCACCATTAGAGAATTCGATCACGGCCCTTGTTTCTTAATCAGACTTGAATTCACAGAATCATGATTTTTTTTGAAAAATAATAATTAATTGACGTCTACATAATAACAAACATGTAGTAAGAAAAAGTTTCATGTATTAAAATATGAATCAGTCAAATTCAAATTTATTATAGTGAACAACTAGTTTTGCGAATTGCGAAAATACGATTGAAGAAATAACAAGGCGTTGAGTGTTTGATCACTCAGCCTGGTTTTTAATTTATTGCACATGTATGCAACTGCCGAGAAAGCGCGCTTGGTACTGATTGATGTTGGAGGGATTGTTGATAAATTCTTATAAGCTCGTTCCACATTATAGCCCCGATTGGAGGCTGAGGCTTCAAAAAGATACATTTCCTTCTTAACGATTTTGGAACAATTCGATTCTATGTATGATTATTGAGACGGTATTTAAATGTTTTTATGTACATTGGCCTGAAGTTTTTTTTTTCAGATTTAAATCACTTTTGCTTTCAATTTGGTTTGTTTGGCTTGCATCATTAGCATTTCATGGTCTGACAAGCTACACTTAATGATTAGTCTCTGCATTGGCGGAGTTATCTGTTCTTTTATAAGAATCGCGGTGTGTCTAGTAAACAGATCCCTTATATCATCTTCCACTATTCGCCCATAATCATAAAATGACTTCCATACTTCGTACATAATCATAATTTAAGTAAATTATGCTAATTAACGAAAAAATAATAAATAATTCTACTTTTGCTATGCAAAACGCAGCTTTTTAGATACATTTTCACTTACAGTTTCACTGTTCGCTGTTAAAACAAAATGACGGAGAAGAAAGTCACAGTAACAGTGACGGGTAAAATAATTGCGATTCGTTTGGAAATTTTGAGTTTTATGATGTATGTTTCATTTTTTATAAATCCCGAAAATCTCTGGATCGAGAGATTTAATCCTGGAAATTTCGGGATTGTAAAGTAGCCGGGATACCGAAATTCTCTAGTGACGGCTTTCTTGCTGGAGGTTGAGGCCCGTGAGCATCGTGCCGCGGGTTGCCCACCGCGGCAGGCGCTCGTGGCTGTTGCGCATGCGCGGCCCAGTGCCGGCGCGGCTGTCAGCCGGCCGCGCGGCCACGGGCCGAGCAGTGTTGGCGCGGCAACCCGCGGGCCAGGACGACAGCGGGAGAGGCGCTGCGACTAGTCGAACGGCGCCGGCGAGACATCGAGACGAGAGGTCGCGATCGAGAGGTGAGTGCAAACAGGCGCTGCACTGCCGTTACAAATGAAGCCATGCCTACCAGCAAATCAAGCCAGTCAGAATTGAGTTGGATCTTTTTTTTTTTTTCAATGTTATTTTAAATTACTTTATTAACTGGAGCAAGATGTAAAGAGTGTGCTGAAGTATCGAGTACTTTAAATTCTTCAGTCACTTGTTGATTGCTTTCGCGAATATGTCATTACTGATCACTTGATCAATGTTTACTGATTTTGTTTACAGTCGTTCCAATATTAGATTTGTGGTTAAGATTGATAAATGGTTCGACATAATACGCTTCCATTATCAAGATTCAAATTTCAAACGAACGTACGTAACTCATTTCTTATCTTATAAATTTTTGTTGCTAGGATGAGCTACAAAAACAACCTCTCTACGGAGTTACACGCTGTCAGATGCGATTTACGAAGGATAGCGTTGCTGAAAAATTTTCTTTATAAAAACGAGTGAATGGTCTTTCTGTTGGTATGTAAGGAGGGTCAATGTGAAGATAAATCTTTACACCAGTTACGGAATTTCGTGCACAGAAGTCTACATCAATCGAGTATCTTTTATGGAAAAACGCTTTGCAGTGACAAATGTGGGAGCCAGATAATAGTCACTAATCGTTTCAGTATTGGATTTGTAGTTAAAATTGATGAATGGTTTCATATAATTCGCTCCCATTATCAAGATTCAAATTGTAGGCGAACGTTCGTAATTCAATTTTTTTAAAAATTATTTTTCTTGTCATGATGATCTATGAAAACACCTTCCTTACGCAGTTACACACTATCTGATAAGATTTACTAAGGAAAGCTCTCTTGGTAAGTTTCCTTGATAATAACGAACGTCTTTCTGATGACTAACACATAATTCTTTGATTGTAAGGAGGGTGATATCAAGATAAATCTTTTTATCAGATAAGAATTTCCTTGCACAGAAGTCTACATCAACCGAATATCCTTTAAGGAAAACCTTTTTTCAATGACAAAAGAGGCCGCCGGATAATAATCGTTTTACCTGATTTCTCACCTGACCACTTGACCTACATCAAAGTAACTCTCAGTAAAAGGGTCAGCTGTGTCACATACTGACAGTAAGTCCTTAGTGCAAAAACGAAGTGGTGTATTAGTAGCTTGTTGTTTATTTACAATTATTTACTTCTGTAAATCTGTCACATTATGATTCTGTACACTGTAATACTGACACGTGATGAATACTGTGTAATTTTGGTGGTCTCAATGGGTATTTTCGTCGACGTACTCTTCTACTCTTACCAAGTCTGCAATCCACACCGATAGCAGTAAACGACCTAGGCTTACAGCAGATTTTTCACCTGTAATAGAACACACCTTACTTATGATGGAAAGGATGAACAGCTTATGTTGCTGATATGTTGTTAATAATTCCTATAACATTCATAAATGTAATATCTTCAGTCTCAACATAACAACATTCTTCTGTCTCTCCTAAAACCATAGATCATAGATATAATATACCCACAGAAAATAAAATCTGTGGAACTTCCTTTAACTTACAACGTACATTTGCTAAATTATTACTTAATATTACTTAATAGTTGTTACTATACGATTTGTGAATGTATATATCTTTGTAACCTCTCAAGTTTTTAACAAAAGTGTTTTGTTAATATTTGACAAGTATATCGACTGAGATAGGTTTTTTTATTCGTTTAATTTAAAAGAATACAATTACCGTAGTCTGAAACATTTTTCAACAAACGATGATTGCCTCACGTTAAAATGAAACGTTGTAACTTTGAACCGCCGTTCTGGCAGAAATCCTATGGTGCAACTTTTAACAACTTGTTTTAACTACCTTCTCACTGAGAGAAATAAACGGAAAACTATTTTTTGCACTCACACAATTCGATAGTTAACGGTATTTATCACACTTGTGGACTACAACTTGTTGATGCTCATGTCATCTACTGTACTTTCATACGGTTCTAAATGAAACTTAATGTTCACTCTAAAGAAGCCGGAGACTAAATAATGATCAGATTTGCTAGCGTTAGCGATATGTCATCAAGATTCTTTACAGAATAAGTGGTACGTTTGATGTTTCCCTGACAACAATTTATTCTCCTACACAGTGGAGGAAACTCCGATGGTGAATCGGTAAGAAAATTATAACCACCCGAGCTGAAGCTCAGTACACAACCACCTTTACCGTTTTAGCGTTTCTAAGCAGTTTCTTCTACAATTAGAAATGATACAATCAGAAGAGTTGTTACAAATGTGGACTACGGAAGTCTTCTTTATTAAACGTAATAGGTTATAGTAAATAAGTAGTATGTTTATTCATTAATCAGCGTTCGGAAAAATCCTGAAACTAGTAGAGCAGGCAAAGAAAGACGGTTATTCTTAACAACAAAATTCTAATAACAGTACCAATGTTTCGGACAAAACATAAATATGAAATATATCGGTAATCTAATTTAATTTTTTTGTTTCTTTTGTAAGACTTATTGATATTTTGTATTAAAAATATTAGCGACTGAGCAGGATTCTATTTATTATCTTAGTATTCAAACACATAAAAGAGAATTAGAGCTTACAGAATGTTGGAAACGATTAAATGATACATCAACATAATTCGCTCTTTAGTGATTCATGTGTAAAATTACCTGAATTCTAAAGAAACAATTCTTTCAATAGATATACAATCACGCCTATACTAACGTCATAATTAGAACATTTTAATTAATCTTGTCTGTAAACCATCTTTTTGGTTATGGCTTTAACCTCGTCGACAATAAACCGGAACGCATTCGATCGTGGTTTTTTGAAGGAACCATCCCCGCATTCACCTGGTGTGATTTTTGGTAACCATGGAAATGTAAAATATAGATAACCGGATGGGGATTCGAATCCACTTTCTCCATAATGCGAGGCCAGAGCGCGTTACCGCTCACCAACCACCCTCGGTATCTATAAACATTCCTTTCACAGTCGTGATATTAAAAGAGCATTGTAGACGTTTAGTAGGTTATTGCGATGTTATTTCTGTTCGAATTCAACGAACGTTTGTATTCTCCAGTAGATTTATTTTTTGCTTCCGGCTTTACGCTTCTTTGACATTAAAGGTGGGAGTTGATGAGGGGGGGGGGAAGGAACTCTGCATGGCTTTTGAAGGAACCATCTCTAAATTGACCTGGAGTGATATGGAAAACCTAAATATGGATGGCCGGACAGGGATTCGGACCCAAGACCTCCCGAATGCGATGGCAAAGCATCACCACTTAATCAACGCCCTCGGAACCGTAGTTGTTGTACGACGATATCTGCAGGGCTCTCCAATATTCCTTGCAGCTGTGGATAGGTTTGTTTCGGAGATACTGGTTGCACAGTAAATTACGGGATACGAGAACATTTCAGTTAATACAAATCAAACAAGACGGACAAGTCGCCATTGTCCGGCATTCATTACGACCTACTTTGACTATACTAGACTTCTTCTGTAAGAAAATCATTTATGTCCCAAACGGATTAAAGACGCTCTAGAGATTGCTAAATGTACCAATAAAATCAACAATGATAGTGGTCTAGAGCTTCATGAAGCGTGGCATTATTTGCTGCGAATAGAACAATTTTATACGCAACCTCCACCGAGCCACCCAATCACACGACAGCTGCGCTATCCTGAAGATATAACTTACCAGATGCGGCGTTAATTGTGATTAGTAGAGCGTGTAAATATATCGCAGAAGAAGGCCGAAGTAATACGGTCGAAACGTTGGCATTGAATACTAACGGCGCCATCCGGAGGGCATAGAAACTACGATTTCTGACGTTTCATTATATCCGCAGACACAATTATGAAGTTTAAATCCAAAGTAAACCGCAATATTACACCTAAGACGTCGCTACTTGTTTGAGTGCACAATGAAGGTTTTCCTCCTCCCAGAGAGCCTCAGGATATCATCCTGGACCAGCGCCAACTACCAAAGAGGGCCAGCAATAGAGTACAACTGTTTTCCATTTAAATCCATCGAATGGCAATACGATCACTGAAGCCGTTGTTCTCACTCATGCAAGGTTTCTATATGTATGGGAGTATCAGAATTAAATTGAGTTATCTTCCGCGAAGGAGGGAAGTTTTATTCGCTCTGAGAAAAAGTTATAATTTTTTTGGTGACTGTGAATGTAATATAGTCCCCGAAGGGTTCACGCCTGATGGTACAGTAAAAACACAATGTTCCCACAAGATAAATATTACAACCTGATGAACACGGCAGAGCGCTCCGTCGGAAGATTTTATTTCTATATCGCCGTGCGGCGGCTGCAGGATATATTTGCATGATAGGGAGACAAGAAACCAGTTTACTTTAAATGTAATAACATCAAACTGGCATAGTTAAAAAGTAAATACAATAACGTAGCTGCATAAATAGCCCGCTGCATTGACTCAGTTGGCCGTGACACCGTGATGGTATCGGGCTCAGACACGGGGTTAGATGGTTCGATATTATTTTATTTTACTTATGGCTTTATGCCTCGTCGGTGTCATTAAAGGAGGCATGGCATGGGGCCAAGGAACGGGAAAGAATTGAGGAATTCATTCGGTCATGGCCTTTTGAAGAAAGCATCCCGGCATTCGCCTGGAATGATTTGGGGAAATCATGGAAAACCCAAATCTGGATGCCCGGACGGGGATTCGAACCGGCTTCCTCCCGAATGTGAGGTTAGAGCGTTAACCACTCGCCCTCCACGCACTGTAGCTGGACTTGACCGGCAGGACAGGAGAGGTGGCGGTGCACAATTCCTAATTATCAGACCATGTACCAAATTGCTGCATTAAATCAAATCCTCAGTGCAATGCGAATGGAATGGGGGCATACGAAACTGTTGCTGGTGATTCATCCATAGGATGGGGTCGTTATAACTGGCGGCCTCTTGGTGATTTTCGGAAGAGTAGGCCAAATTGGGGTACACCTGGTTCCATACTGCTTTATTCAACTCTCAAATAACTGTCTATACTGAAGACACATAGTATCACAGTCATCCACATATACAATAACACATACGAACACACAATAGTGAAGGCAACGGGAAATGATCCTAGTTCATCTTCCCAAGAGCGTTCCCACGGAGGGTTACATCCTTCATAGTAGCCTCCTACGTACGGAATCGGATATAACATCGTAAGAAGAAACTGTAATTTATGCGTCGAATGTTTATTACAAGGGCTTTAAAACACAGTAAGTGCATGGAACGCCGCATTTTTCAATCTTGGACGGAGAACTTATAACGCCTCCCAGATGTGATATTGATGAGAAGAAATCAGTATTCTTCCTCTGGGTGACATTTTTTACCACTCCAATAATTTTTTTACTGACGGTTCAATTATTTTTCGCTATGACTATGTTACTATTATTGTTTTAATCGTAAATTGTGCAAATGTTTGTAATCAGATGCATTACGGTTTTCCACAGATAGTAGAATGTTGTAACGATCGGAATAGTATTAGTTTAGTTTGTAATAATTTATATAGAGTATCTTTGGTCCGGCGCAGTCAGTCAGTTATGTTCGCACGGCGAAGGTCGCTCACTGAGCGAGCGCGGCTTGTGTTTTCTTTACTGATATGATAATAATAGCTTCCAAACAGCTTCGGGCACTCAAAGAATGTGCAGAAAAAGTAGTGTTACAAATATAATTCGAGAAAACTGAATTCATATCTTCAAAGACAGAAATAGCAAGTTTGAGAACAAAATACGGTAAAATCAACAGGGACCCATACTTTAAACACCTCGGAGAATTCATCGAACCTACAGGGCTTGAGAAACCCCCCCCCCCCCCCAGAAAAACCGCCTCCAAAAAGTAAAAAAAGCATTAGGGTTAGTGCAAAATCTCTACAACAAGAAATCCATGTCAAGACAGACCAAAATTCAGGCAACAACACAGTCATAAAACCAACAGTCCTCAATGCAAGTGAAACGTTAACAGTTAACAGAAAACATGACCATGAAGAAATAAAAAAAGTAGATAGAAAAATCATTAGAATAATTCTAGGAGCAAGACTCACTAAAGATGGTTACAGACTACAATCAATCGAAACAACAGAAAAGTTTTCAAACATCTAAATTGACATCAAGAAAAGGAGAATGAAATTCTTTGTTCACCTTAAGAGATGACCAGTAAAATTGATTGACAAAAAAAGTTAATAGGTTATGTAACTTCACTTAAAAATCCCACACCTTGGCTGAATGAAATTCGGAAGGATCTTAAAAGTGCAAACATAGGAGCAACAGACATCTTAGAAAGAGACACCTTCAGACACAAATTAAACAATCGGAAGTTATAACTGAGCAACCAAAGCAAAAACAATACAGACCAAAGTGGTCGGAAGAACGCAAACAAGCTTTCTCGGAAAGAATGAAAGCTTATTGGAACGACAAGAAGAATCCAAAGAAAACTTGATTGGGTCATTTGCTTAACGTCTTCCATTTATTGGGAGAATTCGCGAATAATAATACCTTCGGCTTAAGTCCTGGGTATTTTGAACAGACTGAAGTAATTATAAAAAATTGACGAAATGTCGGCCCGCCAGTATTAGAGATGATAATAAGGCCAAACCTCCAGAAACACGCCATACCTTCGTTTAATGTGGTGTGAAATTATGTTATTAAAGTCATTAGTTTACGACGGGCGTACTGATGCAAGAAGTAAGCAGGGACAGTTCGCAATTAATTCAGACTTCCAGGATCAACTTTTAAAGGGAGGTAGTTCGCAACTGTTTCTTATATTAATCGTTTGTGCTAAGAGAATAAGCAATTAGATAGTGCCCATAACCGAAATAGAGCAGGGCAACGAAACATGTCGGGCGGATTAGCAAAATTTGTTAATGGACCGTATCGGTTCACGCGAAGCCTTGACTTTCACTATTCCTTGTAATTAAGAATTTGTCCACTGTATCCAGTGGGTAATTAGAATCGGGGATTGTCAGTTCCTGGAGCAATTTGGGGGAGGGGAAGGGGATGAGAGAGAGGGTTTAATAGTTGCCATATGTTTGCGATTCGTATTCGTTTTTTTCTGTTATATGTGAATTTTTGTTTGTGAAGTTTGCAGTTTATGAGGCGGGTATTGGGGATCGTCCCAGCATTCGCCTAAGTGAATGAGCAAAACCGCCTAAAAACCACAATCAGGAAGGCCTGTACGGGGCGTCCACAACTCAAACCTCGGTCCGCTGTAGCTCCCTATCCGGAATGTTGGATCCTTAACATGTACAGCCATACTGGCGAATTTATGCATTTTTGATGCGAAAACGTCTATAGGCGGACTGTAGGCTGGTCGGTGAATTCACGTCACCGACATGCTTTGACGTATTACACGCTGGACGCTTTCTGGAAATCACAGTTTTTATCCGATTTTGATGGAACTTTGCATACGCATGTCTTAAATCGAATAGAAAAAATAGCTTTTACGTTGTTTTTTTTATTTTATTTTTTTTAAAAACTAAACCCGCTTCTCTTCCCCCCCCCCTCCTCCCACCTTAATTGTTGTCAACGTTTTTCGTATAAACCCTCAATTTTTATCCGATTTTAATAGTACTTACCACAGGTATACTTCAAAACAATGCGCACTGGCAGCTCAGCGGTTAAGGTGCTTAATTTCGAAAGTTTCTGTCTCTGTTCGCCGGTTCAAATCTCGTGGTGAATAGGAATTTTTGAGAGTTGTTTTTGATTCTAAGAGCTACGCCGGAACGTTCCGTGGTTAAACTGAAGACCCTGAGGAAAGGAATTGGCTATCCTGCCTCTGTCACAATAGATTGGTTCATCTTATTCGGGAAGATTCTACCAACTTTCGGGTTGTGGACTAATTAAATTTTTAGTTTTTTAAGTGAAAAATCTTTAGGCGCGTAGGGCGAATTTTCGATGGACAAAATGTTATGAGTTCGCGTCACCGACATGCTAATTTTAACAGGATATCTGTAGCGGTCTGGTGGCCCAGTGGTCAAGGAGTCTGACTGGGGAACGAAAGGTCCCCTGTTCGAATCCACCTCTGGCACAGCTTGGTGTGTAATGTGAAGAACGCCAGAACGCTTTCGTGATCCGGATTCCACGGTAATCGGGAGGTCTGCTGTACCTGGAAGGACTACCGGATTAGGTTAAAGCTACTAAGACAGGGGTGGAAGCTGTCACCACCACCACACGGAATTATTATTATTTGTTATATCTGTAACAGTAAGTATGACACGTTTCACGTACGATATTCATAGTTTTATGTTTACACTTCTGTCGGCAGTTCCAACTGTTTATATAGATTAAAGTTTGATTGTAGGATACAAGAAATTTTTATCACTGACAGAAAATCTGATATACAAAGGAGGGCTTGGTTTTTTGGATTAGTTCTTTGTAGTTCAAAGAAATTTAAACCATGAGAAGAGGAAAAAAGTAGGCCATGTTCCTTTGAAACAACTTTTCTGGTATCCATCTGGAGCGATTTTTGGAAACCATGAAAAACCGAGATTTGGATGGCCGGACCAAGGGTCGAACCACCATCTTTCCGATTGCCAAACGAGAACGGTGATCGCCCGCGTAACAAGCTCCGAGGATTGTTTCTTTTAACCACTATGCACACAAAATACGTACTGATGATATACGTCTTCTTAAATTGAAAATATTATTTCGCCGGAAGTAAAAAAAAAAAAAAAAATCAAAATTTTACTTCGTTCCAATGGTCAGCAGTGGCATCTTCGTCAGGTACCAAGACCTGCTTCCGTAACCGAAGCCACTTGGTGACGCCGACTTCCACCACGTTTAGCTTACACGTAGTTCTATTTATTCAT
Organism: Vandiemenella viatica; assembly: GCA_031002005.1. NCBI lineage: Eukaryota > Metazoa > Arthropoda > Insecta > Orthoptera > Morabidae > Vandiemenella > Vandiemenella viatica. Next base: position 152,579,202 of record JARYHS010008075.1, read on the forward strand.
ACAATCTAGTGGAGCCTGTCAACATTGAAAATTCATAAGATTGTAAGCCCGGTGCGAATAGACGAGTAGTAACAATCTCTGCTATTTTACAATTGTATCATTTGAGTGTTCTCCTTCTTTGCCGCTTTTTCCCTACATTTGGGGTTGGATACTTTTAATGGGTTTTACTCATTGTCAAATTTGAAAGTTTGGTTTCAAGGTCGCATGCTGTTGCTGATGCAAAGAATTTTTTACCAACTGCCAGGTGGGATCATATCATATAGATGACATCAAAAAATTGCTTCTTGCACTTATCGAGAATCTGAACGATTTTCAGAAAATAGACGTCGTACATACAACGACAAGTCTCCTACCATGTACATACGTATGTTCTATTATCGCATATTTCCGCAACCATGAAGATGTCACACATCTTCTGGTATTTTTATTTCAAGTTAAGCTCTCGTCCCGAAACTGTGGTAAATACTACGTTATACTAAGCTGAAACTCGGGCTGAATACGCGGTAATAAAATATTTTCCTTCAGTTTAATTGTGCCGTTGTAGCAGTTATCTTAGGTGCGCTGAAAATTGCCTGCGTTTCACTGACAATGTGAGCGGCCTGGTGGCTCAGTGATTAAGGCGTCTGACTGGAGATCGAAAGGTCCTGTATTCGAATCCCTGTCTCGGTGGGGATATTCAAAGGTGCTTAACCCGGTCTTCACCTCTGGCACAGCTTTCTGTGTAATGTGAAGTACGCCAGAATGCTCCCGTGGTTTGGATTCCACTTTAAATTGTAGGTTACCTGTACGAGGTAGGATTGCCGGGTTAGGTATCAGGGGCAGATACGCAGACAGTAGAAACCCTGTTCCCAGGTCGTTACGACCACATGGAATTATTATTATACTGATAATGCAACAAGATATAGGCCTGATAAATAGAACACGCCAAAAATTGTGATGTGTAGTTATTTGATAATCAGAGGTTTTTTTATTTTTTTGCTTTTTGTTACGGGCTTTATCACTCGTCGATGTCTGGGTCATTAGTGACGGCGATGGATCTGTGTAAGGAACGGGAAGCATGAACTATAGAAGGAACTATTCAGTAATTCGCCTGGAGCGATTTCGGGAAACCATGGGAAATAAAAATCTCGATGCCTGGATGGTCATTAGAATTCGTGTTCTCCCGAAGCCAAGACCTCAGCGTTACTCCTTACACCCCAGGATCGGCTTAAGTGGAGTAACGTTTCTCGTTTCTTGTATAAAATGTTCTACGTGGCCTGAAATTTTTACGGTTTGTGCTTTGTTCATATGAGATCAGCCAGGTCACATCATGATCCTTATTCCATATTATATACAACGATAAATCGCCTACCACGTACATAGGTTACTGTCATCGCTTATCTCCTACGCAACCATGAAACTGATTTTCGTCATTCAGTACTTGGATTTCAAGTTAAGCTCCAGAGGAAAGGAACTGGGTATCCTAACACTGACACACTGGCTTCTTCCAGAGAATACAATCAACCCTTTGGTTGTGGACTAAGTTAAGTTAAATGATTAGGTTAAATTACTGAGCCTGAAAGGTAAAATTTTAACGTGTGAGCCAAGTATTCGAGAGGACGTTAGTACGATTCCCAGTGTGTCTATCCACATCTCGGTTTTCTGTGCTTTTCCACATTTACTTCGTCTGTTTGCCAATATTGCTTTGAAAGTTCATAGATGAAATCCTTCAGATCTCTTGCTTCCCATCTCCCTCTTCCCCCTCCCCCCCAAAAAAACCCTGTCCTGGAGGTAATGACCTCGACGTAAATGAGTCGTTAAGTCCTGTGGGGAAAACAGGAAGAGAAAATGTACTGACAGCAGATAATAAAAACTTTTGTGCAGAATGTCACCTCCATTGTAAGTTGTGAAATAATTTTTAGTTACAATTTTTTATTTTTGCTATAGAAGAATGAATGCTGCATTCTAGCACATACAGGCTACCAATTTTCACAGTATTTGCAGAACACGTTCAGTCACGTTCGACACGCGAGTTATTTTCTCAGCAAACTTGTGTACTGCTTTCGCATCGATCATCATATTTACGTATGGTCCCAAAGTTTGCTCGCAGAGATTAATGTGCTTTGCTCGACTCCCAACCTGATATACAAGCGCGTCTACACAGCTGTCGACACGCCTGGCAAGTCGCATAATAATGGAATTTATTAATAAAACCATTGCTTGTGCATTCCGACACAGGCTGACAGCTTTGTAGAACTGGGAACCGTACTTTCCCCCTGTTACAGAAGCAAGAATAATCAACAGTTGCAAACCGCGCTCTAGGCTATAAGTAGCAACAAAATATATTGTTTGAATAGAAAAGAAACTATCTAACGCAGTTTCTCGTTTAATGGGTAGCGGCAGTTTGGAACCTCTTTGTTGAGAATGGTCCATAAATGTTATATTGCCTGGAGCTGGGCTATTGAATGCGGAACGCGCAGAATGGTCAGTCTTTCATGACCCGTGAAATGTGAGAGCGTCCATCTAACGGACAGGACCCTAATCTCGGCATCAGGAAGCATATGCAGTGAACATACAAACTTTATATCGTTCATGCTAGCTTTTTGACGGGAATGATTAGGTACCCTAAGCTGTGTGGTCCTCTCTGTTTCGTTTATCATTTTTAATCATATTACACTATTGTAGCTTGTCGAAGTATTCCGTATTTATTTTCATCAGGCTCTAGTTGGTCAGTTAGTCTCTACTTTGTTCGCATGTTGGTACTGGCAACTTAATGACCTTCTTAGTTGTTGATTAAATGAACCACGTACTTACCAACGTCGACTCAAATCTATCCTGGAAAATTGACTGCAGTAATATCTAGCAAGGCTAAAATAAGAAATACTCAAACACATTAAGCGACTAGTCCTCCACAAACGGCAATATCTAAAAACTGTGATTTGATAATGCTTTAAATGTTTATACTAGACAGTTTCTTCTGAATATGAAACCAGCAAGTGACTTAAGTAAAACAGCTTTTGGTAATTTCTAGCGTATTTGTAGTTGACAACCTTGTTTGATTAATGCCTTCCCGAAGTTAATGACAAAAAAGCTTCAAAATTCGACCTTTTAGATAGTATGTACACAAAATTTCAGTAGTATATTGAACGGATTTTATAGTACAGAGAGCTTTAAAAATAATTCTACAATTTTACAAAAAAAATATTAAAAGAATAAAAATAAATAATTTAAAAAAAATTAGCGATTTACCGAGTCGACTGTAAAAGATTTCATAGCAAAGTACATCAATACATCTTTACTCAAGTAGTGACCTAGCACCAAATTAATTACCTCAGGCTCCAGCTGCAAGCAAAGTTAAGTTGACTGCATCCAATTGCACGGAAAATGCTTTCTGATTGTTTTGGACTCTGAACAAGAATTATGGGACTCTCCCAACAAGTCTGTAATTTACTCTTGACTTCGATGATTGTGTTGTGGCTGACTGTGGCTGTTTGATTCAAATAGTAGCTGATGTTAGTCAGGTTAGAAAAACCTTTGCCCGTATTTCAAAGATATTAAAACGACGTACGTCTCGCTATGGTGACTTTCCGAGGTTGATGTGAGTAAACGGTGCGCTTGAGTACACGCGAACTGACAATGTCACAAGGAATCAATGAGGTAGATAAGATTGATGGCTAAGAACTCTGTTGAGCAGGAGAGAAAAAGACAAAATATTCCTGAACACCGTAATCTTCGGTAATGAACCTATATTTTATATCAGTGCCAACACGATAGCACTAAAGTTAATTGGTTTTATACTCTTTTCAAACCTATTGTTTACAGATCATTTTATTCATGGAGAAAACAATAACTGCTATTTTGGATCCGGATATGCTAAAAAAAAATTATCACTCCACAGTTAGAAGAACAAGATGTATCTTTTACCTCACAGCTAGACAAATCACCTCCTAAGAATTCGGGATTTCCTTGAATTCTGTTTCCCAAGTCGTTGGATTTGCCGTACAGAGCCAATTTGAAGAGTAACTTACTTTCCGTACTTGACAGCTCTAGATTTATTTATTTATTTATTTTTTCAACCAAGATCGAATTTATATTCTTCCTTATCTGAAAATTTCACTGAGTTCAGAAATCAAAAATAGGTCGCAGTTAAAATGACGCACGTTATACTGAAGAAACTGATTTCGAATGGGATGTCAGCTGTATTTCAATGAGACTCACATAAAAACACAAACACTTTGCAAAATTTGTTTTCTGCAACATAATTCTTTAGCTGATTCTGTGAGTAACCTGAGTAAATTTCTCTACCCTTTCAAAGCCTTAAAGCCCAGCTTGAAGAACGCTGTTGTTTTTTTGTACGTGTTTTTTTTTTTACTTATGGCTTTATGCCTCGTCGACGTCGAGGTCATTAGAGGCGGGATGGGACTGGAGATAAGTAACAGGAAGGAATTTGGCCATGGCATTTTGAAGTAAGCATCTCGGCTTTTGCCTAGAGTGATTTGGGGAAACCATGGAAAATGGTGCTGTTGTTGTGCGCTGTTGGGTTTATAACTTCGGTTTGCTTCTCGAGTACCGAGCGTAGTGGGTGAGCGGTTAACGCTCTGGCCGCGCATTCTGGAGGCCGCTGGTTCGAATCTCCGTCCGGGCATCCAGATTTGAGTTTTCCATGGTTTACACAAATCACTGCAGGCGAATGCCGGGATGCTTCCTTCAAAAGGCCATGCCCGAATTCCTTCCCGTTCCTTAGCTCTAGTCCCTTTCCTGCCTCTAATGACGTAGACGAGGCGTAAAGCCATAAGCAAATCAGATGGATCGTCGAGAACTGTGTTAGCCTGAAGAGAGGAACGCGAGACATTCGTGAGCAACGTGACGAGTCAGTACTTCATACTACTGTCAAGGAGAAGATTAACAGCTTAGGAATTTGGGGCAAGGAAGTTTCACATCACATGCCAGCAGCTCTTGCCAGTAAAAACGTTGTCGCTTTGTTTTTTGATGTCCCGTCTTCAACCAGAGACGCTGATCACTGTAGATGGGACTCGGTGGCCTCTGGATCTGCCCCTCCCTCGTCAACCTGTGTTGTCTCCTCCCTCGCGGTGCTACGTTACGTTTTGTTTTGTGAGGACTCCACGCAGGCCCTCGGGGACCCGGGATCCGCCACCCCGTTTTTTATCGCACTCTGCCGTGGCGACAGGACACGTCCGCCTGGAGTCCATACGGTCGGCGTTACCACTGCTGGAATCACTACGCAGTTAATGACGCACCCCCTCCCCACCCCACTACTTCATCTTGCTCCCCATCTTCGACTCTGAGAGTTCTTTCAGTAGACTAATTAGCACCACCTTTGATCGTCGCCAGAGACGTAGCATAACTCGTCTGAATTTTCATGAGAAATTGCTAATCACGTCGCAAAGGAGCTCCAAAAGGGAGTAAAAACACTCGACTTTCCTTTCTGTGATTCGTGTCTCGCCTCCGAATAACCCGCTTCACTTAAATTACTAATTACTGGCGAGAGAAAGCTTCCGGGTAATATTCACACCTGCACGAGGAGCACACACCGACACACATGATTTACTGACGTCAGCTGAAAAGTTTGTAAATGAGATGCAGCGAAAGAGAGGTGAACTGTTAATTTGCTCGTCCCACAGTCTGAAGCAATTTTATCGGAAATAAGGTGAGTGGAGACTAATTAGCAAATTCAATAGCTGAGAGTAGGTCCAATTATCAAGAGAAATGCGTAATTTTAACGAGAAATTCGTGGTTTTTTTATGTTTCAAATCAACCTCTCACAACTGATTGAATATGACTACAATTTCTTGTTGTTTTCTCCGCTATTAAGGTAAGAAGGTGTTTGTTTATTGTGCAGTTTCCTCCTAGTCCAAAGATTGGAGGACAATAATTTGACAACCTAGCTTCACTTTTCATTTAGCCCTTCTGTGACAAATTTTTTTGCCTCTCAAAGTAAAATCCACTGTGAACTGTAATCATTTCAGATGAGTAAAGAAACTCGCTAGATGAAATTTGCTACATGCCAAAAGAAGCGATCGAGAATTTGATTGAAAGAAGTAAAGGCGAATTGGCTGGAGGGACTCTGAAAAGCTTTCTTTAGGATAAGTGGCTAACGTTGTTGTTTGAGAAGCACTTAACTGATCTTGCACAGTAGTGTAGAACTGTACAGAACAGTATAAGAAAAGCGTACAGAAGCCTACCGCAACACGACGGAGATACGCACAGTGGGTGAAAATACATAAGCAGAAGAATTGGCGATATCTACATCTATACTCTGCAATTAACAATTACTATGGGTGGCAGAGGGTGCTAAGCACCAATCCTAATTTAGTAAGTTCCAATCCCGAACACAACGAGGAAAGAAAGAATACATAAAAGCATCATTACGGCATCTTATTTCTCTAATATTATCCCTCCTGTCATTGTGACCTAAAGATCGGGAAGAAGTATTTCATTGCACTCGTAAGTGAAAGAATTTCGCGTATTCTACAATAAATTCAAACGAAAACGACGTCGTCTGTCTGCCAAACAATCCCAGCCAAATTTATGCATCAATCCTGTGAAACTTTCGTAAGAACTGTAACAAGCAGTCACGAACCGAGCGGCTCTCCACTGTACCTTCTCCAACGTGTCAATCAATACCTCACTTAGGCGGGCTATTAGTCCTTCTGGATCTCCTGGACATTAATGCAACATACATTGTTATTATCTTATATCTTTAAATAAGCAATTCCTATATATAAATTCAAAGATTTGGATGAAATTTCATATTTAGATAATGTTTTGCTTTTCAAGTGTATGTAAATGTAGGTGTTTTCTGTGCAAAAAAGCGATTTTACAAAGAGCGAGCAATTGTTGTATTCGATTTATCGAAAATGGCTCTAACGCCATCCCGTAGTAGTTTCACGTACCAGTAAGCCTACTGATGTTAGTTAGTTTCTCTTTGGCTTAAGTAAGGAACTGTGCACAAATTCCTGTATATATTTGGTATGTCAGAAATGACTCTAACTATTTGGATGCAATTCCTTATGTAGATAACGTTTTGCCTAAATAGGAGACTTTCCTGAAAAAAGGCGACTTTACAAAAAACGAGCATTTCTAGTATTTGGTATCTCTGAAACGGCTTTAATGCCATCCTGTAGAAGTCTGAGGCATCAGTAAGCAACTGCAAAATTTCGATTAATTGCGATTTTTTTATAAAAAAAATTCTCATATTGTTGTACAACGTCATCTCTTAGAAGTTTGAGATGAGGCTGCTTTATATATTTAGATGAGAGCCATAAAGTTAAAATGAATACGAACCATAACATATCTGATTATTTGAAATAAAACGTTGAACCATGTGCATTCATGAATTTTATTTAACCGACTGCAGTTCTAATGTAGGAAGGTATGAAAGAAATTAAAGAAATTGAATGTGTAGCAAATAAGGAGATGTCTATCAGTTCAAATATGATTGGTGGGGGAAACAGTGGTTAGGGTGCTTCTCTTCAAAAAATTCTGCCCCAGTCAAGGGTTCAAATTCCGATTGGGAAATTTTTAAGAGTTTTATTTGATCATATTAGCTACGCTTGAACGTTCAGTGATTCGGATTCTACGTCAACCTGTAGATCTCAGAGAAAAAGAAGTGGTCGTCGTATCTACAATACAATGGCTTAGTATGCATCCCTCTTGAGGATCCAATAAACCTTCTGGTTTTCGTCTGAGTTAGGCACTGTCCATACAATATACATAATTTATCCAATCTAATACTGTTATATGAGCAACTATTGTATATAGGTAAAATTATTTTCTCTCAAGGATTTTTATGAAACCTTGCATACTGAACAGAAATCGAAAGATGCCAAGCGAACATCGAGCATCGTGGTACTTATTATTAAATTAAATCGAGAATTGAAATTCAGTAAATGAGAAAACAGTGAAAAACGACGTGAGATAAAAGATGCTGTTAAATAAAAAATTATTGCATGTAGAATTAAGAATAAAGCTGAATGTAGTCATTCAAATAGACGCCTAGAGAAATATCAAATACTTCTGTAGGATTCAGCCGACTCTAAACAGAACTGTCTAGACACTATGGAGGTACAATTTGTTCCGACAGCGTATGGGCTAGCGTGCAATTAGCCCGGTGTTGAGAATCGGAGTTGTTAATTACGTCTTTTGTTCGTTATTTGTTTGTTATGTAGAGTTACCTGGCAGAGTACTTAAATGTATCACTGACACAACAGGACCATGTGGGCTGTTTGTATGGCTGCTACTCCAAACAAATTTACAAAAGCTGGGTTCCTCTCGCAGGTCGTATTTCGCGCAAATTTATGTTTTTGTAGTGACGGTAATTGGCTTTACTTTGTAACTCGTGGAAACAAAATGGTCAATGTTCAATCAACACTCATGTGGAACGAGAAAAAATTATTGCGAAACTTGATTGTATGACATCCTGTAATGTTTTGTATTCATCTAAGTGAGCTGAATATGGATATGCTTACCCGTTTGGTCAGTCATATTTACGCAGCGCAATTTACGTAATTCTCTGCTACAAATCCGCACTCAGCGCAGCCATTCGCTCCAGGTTCCTGAAGCAGCATTATTTGAAATTACTATGACACTGCAACAAGCTTTGATGTTAGTGCAGGTACGACTACAAAATTTACTACAGGGTAAAAATATTTTCGTTTTTTTATTTAAAAAAAAAAAAAAAAGTTTTTATTTAATCTGATAGTTCATCCAATTAGGTCAGCAGTTGAACAACGTCCTTACGTTTTCGCTGTAGTGTATTTAGTATTAATTTCTCTATTACGTTTATTAGTTGTAGCGTGGGTTGTTGCGTTAATGCAACCACATTGGGGTTAAGCAAATTGGTAACCTGAAACCGACCACCAAACTTACGATTTCCATTTAACGTTTTTTCTCCTAGTTTCGTCTTAAAACGATGTATGGTTGTTAGAGGACACACCCGGCAGAAAATTCTAACAGTGCATGGAACTGATAAAACCAATTATAATTAATACAGGAAAGATCAAGAATATTATGAACATCGCAAAGCGTTCTACAAAAGCACACTGGTCTCATAATCGCTCCCAACATTTATACTGATGATTTTATAATAGTACTGAAAGAAACAATCATGGAATTAATGTAGGTAACATGCAAACAATTAATACTCTTGTTAAATAAGTAACGCCAAAGCAATTGAATTTTCGTGCATTTATTGACTTCCTGGACGCGTTTCACGTCTTTTGCAGAAGCATCTTCAGTTGGTTCTCCTGGTAATTACGTACACATGTTACAATTAGGTTATACTGTTGCTTTTTGTACAGTGAAATTACTATCCGAATTCCACATTTGCAGAACACTTCTATATCCATACTCTGCAATTCACAAACATTGTGGGTAGCAGAGGGTGCTAAGCACCAATATTATTTACACTCATTCCAATCCCGATTAGCGCGAGGGAAGAAAGAATACATAAAAGCATCAGTACGGCATCTTATTTCTCGAATCTTATCCCTCCCGTCATTGCGACCCAAATAGTTTGGCGGAAGAAGTATCTCACTGCACTCGTAGGTCATAGAATTTCGCATATTCTCCAATACATTCAAACTCAAATGACGTCGTTCGTCTTCCAAACGATCCCAGCACAATCTGTGTATCAATTCTGTGACGCTTTCATAAGGGCTGTAGCAACCAGTCACGAATCGAGCGGCTCTCCTCTGCACCCTCTCCACAGAGTCAATCAGGCCCCTGCGATACGGATCCCAAACTCCACAACAGTAATCCAGATGTGGACGCACTAGTGTTTTATACGCTATTTCCTTTGTATTCCTTCAGGAGCTTTAATTGCTTTACAATACCTACGCTATCAATTTCTACCGGATCCATCACTAATTCTACACGATGTGGTAAAATGAGAATGTTTTCCACGTTTTCGCGCGTGAATGAATTTATAAATTTAGTGTTAAATACGTTAGCCTTGTCGCGGCTGTCGTCAACTTCCCGACCGTCTTATATTAGAACAGGTTTATTGTTGTCACTACAACTTACTTTTTTTTAGATACGACCAAACTTTCTTAGGGTTTTACTTACAGGCCACCACCCAACAAATATCGACACAGAAATGCAAATACTCACCATTAACAACAACAAACCACACCTACTAATATTCCAAGAGAATTAAGAATAAATCACTGACAGAAGGAAAATAGTAAAAGAATACACAAACATGACACACCCGACATACTACACAGTACTGAAAGTAAAATAAAGGAAAAACCATCGACACAGGCAAAAAAAAATTAAACAAAGAAACACAAAACCCTATAAACTAATGACAAACATTTATGTTTGATAATATGTGTCTAACAAATGGAAGAGTGAACAAAACAAAACAGAACCCCATAGCGACACAAAGTCGATGGTAAACAAAATGGACCGACCATTTGCAATAAACATACAGTACAATGTTGTGCTAGTCATTAGTGAAATAATAATCTGGAAAATAAATTATCACTCACAAAGAAAAAATCACTGATGCTGAGAGTGGAGGATAAATAAAGGCAATAGACCGAAAAATGTAAGTAGATTATAATTTAGATAGTAATTCCATTGTACAAAACGCAATAACATAACTAAATTGTAACGTGTGAACGTAATTACCAGGAGAACCCTCTGAAGATTCTTCTGCAAAGAAGTGAAACGCGTTGAGGAGGTCAATAAATGCGAAAATATTCCATTGCTTTGTCGTTATTTATTTATCAATATTAACAGAAATTGAGGAAAATGATCCACAACGTCCAGATACTCAGTGCTCTCCATTTATGCTGACGATTCTAGTCATTCAATATACGGTGCATGAAAGATAAAAAGTTGTGTGTTTACTGAAACAAATATCCAAGGAATGTAACCTTGAAATGAGAAATCAATAGAAAAGTTTCATATTCAAATTATTTAGGAACAAATTATTGCTTTTATTGAATATCATTATATAAAAACCTGAAAATTCCACGTTCCCAACAATTAACAGAAGTCTGAAAAAAAAAAAAAAAAAAAAAAAAAGAAAACAGACAAGAGTAAACTGCTGAAAAGAAAATCAACACTAGTCTTGTTGTTTGTCAGTCAAACAAGTGATGAGAAAAATCCAAGAAGGGAGAATGATATTTTTAAATAGGGTCAAGGTGTGGTTCATAGTAGACAGAATATGAAGTGAATACATAAGAACAGAATTACACATTTACAGTTCAAAGAGACTACGAAGTAATACTTGAAAAAACACCTGGATGGGATCAAGGATTTAGATTACCAAAAATTAATATGAAACTATAAACTTGAAAGAAGAAAACACGTGGATCGCCCATTGGAAAATGGGGAAGAGATTGAAGCTTGAAATCTCCACGAACTGCAGAAAAGAACTACGAATGTCACTAGCATAATACGGCAATCAGTAATATAGAGGAAGACTAAAATTAGTCGCTTCTCAGTTGGAAATGAAAACACTGTCTATTAGCAATTGGTTCTTAATTCATATATACTCAGTCACTTTTTGCCCTTAGATGATTTATTGGATCACAAACACCAAACCACCATGATACAAACTGACATGAAAATACTGAAAATAAACAACCACAAGAAACACCTGCTTACAGTCCAGGAAAGTTACCACATTCACAAAGCCATTGCATCAAAGCAAACTGTACTTAATGGTTTCACTCATTTAACAAATGAGACGCTGTTCAAAACATTAAAGAATAACCAGGACACAGGAATACAATACACACAACAGTAAATTACAACACTCTACCATTGCAGAAACAAAGACATATTTTAATAAAACATAGATACAGATGTTATAAGGCAAGCAAAAACTTTAGGTTGACATCACCGTACACGCATGTAAAAAAGAAGCTTCTTGCAGTGCGTCACAATAACAAAATGTAAATTTCGACAGATTTTAAATACAGTAATATAGTGAGCTTCAAAAAGGGTAACAATAGTTGTATGGAATCACAGCAATAGTTCTGGTTTTAAAAAAGTGCAAATAGAGCTGGTCGCGACCACCATGTTACTGTTTTAACTATAATTCGTGAGTGTGTATTTTGTTATTAATTAGTTATGTATATTAATATTGCAAATTTCTTAACATCACTATGTATGTACATTCAGTCACTGACGATGCCCCGTTCCACAAGGGCGAAACGCGTATGAGTCTACATGAATTAGAAACCAGTTGCTAATAGACGGTGTTTTAATTTACAATTGTTTAACAAGCAACTGCGGATGGATGACCAATTAATCATATATTAGTCGCTTCTTTTCCTGATGGATTGGTGGAAATATGGTAAGCCCACAATATCTGTGAATTATTACGCCTCTTTCACATTCTGGCAGGTTCCATTTAAACAGCCGGAAATGTTATCTGATCTTACACCAGTTAACAACACAATATATTGAATATAGATATATTGTCATGTTCCTACTTCACAGTAAAATGTGATACCGTTTACCTGTTGCGAGCAGTTCTGTTTTCAAGTACTATCTGCTAATCCAGTTCGCATTGAGTCGCCGAACCGGTAACTTCCTCGTAGGCTCAGAGCAGTGAACAAATTTCCTCATTTCTGCAAGTGTGTGTGTTAGCTTAACTTTGTTTGTGGTGTTACTTTAACTTTGCTTGTGGCAGACAAGACAACCTTGTCTTCGCCGTAGGTAAAGTCTACAGTAATGGAAGGGCAGTTTTACGATACAGGACAATCAATAGCAACAGCTCTACAAACGTGCTACGACAGTGAGTCATCTTCAACACCGATCAACAACTTCAGTCAGCAATGTGAGACGTTCAACATATCAGACCAGCCCCCCCTACTCCAGTACCAAGACCATTTTCCACCACTACCATCAGCTACATTAACGGAAGATCTACAAACAAATCAGCGCCAGCAAACTGCAAAGAATCGCCCTCGCTCTCCACCAACAACAGAAACATCTGCAAACTTCGACTCCTCCCTGAAGAAGAAGATGAGACAAGAGGGACGCAGTGAGCAAGAAGAAACAGAAACCATCAGAATGGAGTTGGCAGCAGACAACGAGCAGCCAAAACCAACAACGGTACTAGCAGGTGAGCAGCTTGCGCTTCCCAGTGTGCAGTCAACAGTGAACGATCATGTAAACTCCACGCGAGCCAGGAACAATAACAGTGTTAACAACAGATTTAGTGCATCGGACAATGGTCCATTCATTGTGATAATAGAAAGCATAGACGGGAACGTGGGTAAATGGCATCCCATGGCGTTGGGGAAATTTTTGTTTCAGAATCATAGCCACCTAAAAGATAAAATAGTTAACATTGTACAAGCGGGGCGTAACAGAGTCAGAATTGAATGTAAAACGGGGCAGTCAGCAAACCAACTGGTTGCGCTAGAATCCTTTAAAGAAATCAGCTTGGAGGCATATATCCCAACCTCTATGACAACAAGACAGGGCGTAATTAGAAACGTAGACACTAGTTTAAGCATTAAGGAAATTTCTGAATCCATTGAAAGTCAGTATAAAGTGATTAACGTCAAACGCTTCTCTAAAAGATACCTAAACAACGGGAAGACAACCCTCAGAGATCTGCCAGTTTGCTTACTTTCCTTCAAATCCCAGGTTCTTCCTGAATATGTTTACCTCTACGGAATGCGATGCAAAGTCGAGCCTTACATCCCTCCACTAATTCAGTGTTTCCAATGTTTACGCTATAATCACGTCAAAG
>JARYHS010008075.1:152593924-152646373 GCA_031002005.1 Vandiemenella viatica
TAGGGCCATGGCCTTTTGAAACAAGCATCCCGGCATTTGCCTGGAGTGATTTGGGAAACCATGGAAAACCAAATCTGGATGCCCGAATGCAAGGCCAGAACGCTAACCGTTACACCACCATTCTCGGTATTTTATTAGTCTACCTTCAGACAGCTAATGCTTTGTCGGGGAATAGGGCAAAGTGCAAACAGGTGTCAGGCCACGCAGATACACGGTTTGATCTTTTTTTATTACGACTACAGCCATATGAGGAAAGTCATATCAGAGGGAATGATGGGCACATCTGAGAGCTAATGTACTTCTCATATCTGGAGACCAGGACCCAGTAAGAGCCCTGGCAAATTCACAACGAGTGTTGAACGTAATGTGATAGCAGCAAAGTGAAGACAGATAATGCAGATGAAGGTGAATCTGAAATGAAATGTGCCAGCAAATAACGTTACCAGTGTTACGCTTCCTACAGCATATACTTATAGGTGAACTCGTCTGCAATTACCGTAATGGCACAACAGTCATGTTCGTCTCGACAAGTGTTACTTTAATTTTATTTAATTTAATCGCAATGGGGCGCTTGCTCCAGTGTCAATTTCCCCCTTTCTTATTCCCATCTACTTTTTCCCTCAGCTAATTTGAGCTTTAAATTCGTTTAGAGTTTTTGACATATTGCTCATCATTTTTAGTGGTTATTTATTCCAATCCTTGACCCCTTTACGTACGAAAGAAAATCTTCCCACTCCCCTATGCCCGAAATCGAGTGAAAATTTGCGGTCATGGTCATCTTTTCGCTTCCACGCACCTCTCCCCATTCTCCCACCAATATCTTTCCACACCTCATCACTAGTATACGACTTGTCCACTCCAATTATTCACCCTTCTCCTGTCTTCCACTGATTCCCGTTCCAGCTCCTTTATCATATCACTTTCCAGAGAAAAATCTAGCATCCCTTATGTACACACCTTCCCACTCCTTCAACCGATATCCTAAATGTGGTTCCCATACTACACTACCATATTCGAGCAATGGTCTACCCAAATTTTGTAACCCATTCACCGAGCGTGGTGAGTGAGTGGTTAACGTTCTGGCCTCGCATTCGGGAAGACGCCGGTTCGAATTCCCTTCCGGGCATCCTGATTTGGGTTTTCTATGGTTTCCCCAAATCACTCCAGGCGAATGCCGAGATGCTACCTTCAAAAAGGACATGACCGAATTCCTTCCCATTCCTTGTCCCCAATTCCATCCCGCCTCTAATGACCTTGACGTCGATGGAGCGTAAAGCCATAAGTAAAAAAAAAGTAACCCAATTCCCTTACTTCTCTGGCTCATCCCCTCATGACTCTCTCCAACAAGTGAGAATTTTGAAATCTTTTCCTACTACTTGTCCAATGTGCCCTGCCGAGTTTTTTTATCAAATGTTAAGCCAAGTTATTTGCATTTCAAGTCCTCAACAAGCTATTCTTTCCCTACCTTATAACCATAATCAATCATTTGTTTTTTTTATCTGTGTACCTATTAAGTATTTATCTTCGTTGACCTACCCAGCTAGATATCCTGTCCATATCGCCCTGCTGCTGTTCGAAGTCTTCTACAGTTTTGATCGTGTTATATAGCAGTATGCCATCAGCAAACAACCTAATTTTTTATAGTAATCAATCAACACAATCATTCATTAGAATGACGAGCAGCAATGCTACCAACTTTTGATATTGTCTACCTTGGAAAGATTCAGTGCTAAAGTATAAAGTTTAGTCGGAAAATCCTTCACTTCGATTGTTTACGATATAATAATGGATTCTCTTGTTGTTTTCTCTTTCTAGTGCAACTAAAATAATGTTTTTCCACAAGCGTTTCATTTATTTAATCACCTTCGGTGTCCTGAAACAGCTTATTTATATATTTTTAATGATAAATTACTATGATTTCGTAAATCTAGTATTACATGTAGGCCATAGGTATGGCCGCTTTACTTCAATTTTACATTTTCTTAATTCATTCCAGTTAGCTTTTCTTTTTTGATTATGGCGTTACACCTCATCTACATCGATGTTATTAGAGGCGGTAAAGACCTTGGAAGGAATCATTCCGTCATTCGCCAGGAGTGATTTGCGTAAACAATGGAATACACAAATCTGGTTGGCCGGAGGGGAATTCGAACCCAAATGCAAGGCGAGAGCACATTCCAGTTGGGATATCTTCCATATCAATCTTTTGTTAAAACTTTTTTTTTAATTTCATACACACATTGTAATCTTTTAGTATTCAAATCATGTTTCGCTTTTTAAAAAAAAAAAAAAAAAAAAATTGCACCACGAATGTCCATTTCCAACGTTTTGATTGAATAAATCGTAAACCGTACGCCAAGAGACAATTTATTTCAATTTTATAAATCGGACAGAACCTCAAATGAAACCTTTTTTACTAAATCAGCTAAGGAAAAGGATCTAAGAATGAACATAAGTTTACTTTCTATTGAGACATAGTTGGATTCCTGTCACTACTGCTGTATTGTTCGATACTGTACCTTAGGTACCTTAGCTAGAACGAAATTATCGTACAATCTCAAGTGTCATTACATTAAGTAACTTCCATAAACTGTTTTCAGCGCTACCATTTCATAAAAGTTAAATCATATATCAATCTCTAAAAAGTCAAAAAAAAAAAATAAAAAAACTGTGTATTCCACGTATTCAATACAATACTTCAACCAGAAGTAACGTCTTATTCTATAGGCTATGCAAATTTTATCTGGTAAGAAAGGGCTATGAAATTTTAATTGTCATCTTATTATGCTATCATTGTTATCACTGCTTTATTGTATTATCAATTGTGAAATTAGACTTGATTACATTACTTTAAAAAGTAAACCAGCACATGTAAGATCTAACGTAAATATTGAAGCCGACTGTATGATCGATAGACCGAACTCATCTGGCAAAGTGTTTAGTTAGTTATACAGGCAATCTTTCCTCGAATTAGGATACTAAAAAACCACAGATGGAAATGTTGAGACAGTAAAATGTGCAAACACATTGCAGACTGATGTTTGTGTTGTGTATGAGAGCTGAAAGAACGGAGAGGATGAAGTGCAGTGGCGACTGAGACCTATTGTTTCCAAGACATCAAGGCGGCCGCCAAGCTTAACGTCCCCAACCTACGGACGAATCACCATTAGGGGGAGTGAGGTGAATGATGGGGGGGGGGATCCGGCGAAATCTCACGAAACCTCACCAAATTTCACCTGAGGTTTTGAAATTCTAGTAGAATTGTGGAGCTAAAAAAAAAAAAAAAAAAAAAAAAAAGAAAAAAAATGTCTACAAATAACGCGAAAGTCGATTTTAGGTTTTTTTTGTCCAAAAAATCTACCTTAGAGGGTGCATAACCGCCCTTCAGAGCATGAGACCTATAAAAAAGAAATATCTCAATATCTCACGTCATTTTAGAGGGGGGGGGGAGGGGAGGTTTGGACCAAATCTCACGAAGTCTCACCAGTAGGGATGGGGGGTCCGGAATTCCGGAAAAACACCTCACGCCCCCTTAACAGTTACATTTACCCTCACTGCATACGCGCTGCAGAGAAGACTCTTATTTAATCCAGTCCTCTGGTGCGCATGCTGGTGATTAGGGCCACCACCTCTCCTACTCTGCCGGCCAAGTTCCGAAGACGAAAATTTTTACCGCCGTCAGTACACGAACCAGCTAACCACTTGTTGGACGCCGAACACTATCATGGTGCCACAACCATCTGAGCCAAGGAAGTTGGTTAATTTTTTTGTTAATCGTGTGACAATTTTTTCCACTGTATCCACCATACTGATCTCAAAGAAATCACACGTGACAATGTGAAGGCGGCCACACACGCTACGGTACACCGGAGAGGTTTAGCTGTGCAAGTAGACCAGAGCGTGTGTGCCACTAACGGACCTGTACAGGTAACCGGAAAAGGATGAAAAATCAATTCTCTCTACCTGCGCCTGACTACAGACCGCGGAGCGTGTGTGCGAGGGAGGGAGGGAGGGAGGGGGGGGGTATTGCGGTAGACCTGCACAGGATTCAGTCTCAGTCGTAGCTTTGTGGAAGAGAAAAGGCGTTGCGTGCAGTGACGTAACGTTTTTTCTTCTTTGTTTTGCTTCAGAGGACAAACATAAGCTATGTCAAATCGTAAGCTTAGTAAAGTTATAGAAAAATGTATTGAAATTTATAAATCAGAACCTTCTTTATGGTGTGTTTAAGAGCAACATACGTCATGATACCCCCAAGAAAGAAGCTACCTGTGCAATATTATTGCAAAACCTACCGGAGCGTGAAGCTGTTGCAGACTGTAATAAAAACAATAATAATAATAATGATAATAATAATGATAATAATCATCATCATCATCTAATAAGTAACGTCAGAAAGGAAAAAAAATATTTATATAGCCTCATTGAAGTCTGAAGCGTCGACAGATGCAATTTATAAAATAACACAAGCTATTTGTTTTCCTGGGTGATCACTCCAAGAAGATCGAATTCCAACGTAAACGAGGAAGAAAGTAAGAGAAGTAAATAAATTACAAATTTGTCTTTGCTGCATTTTCATTTATATTAACTAGAAATAATGTGAAATTTGAGTTACATAATTTTAGATAAACCGATTCATCCATACGCAAGTACGAGGGTAATCTTTAGGTTGTATCCACAAATCGTTCAACAAACTAATATGTGTGTATTCTTTTCTTTTCGACACCCACTTTTTACGCCACTTTTCACGATTTTTCTTAGTTGTTTACATTTAAAAGCTATTAAGAAGCCTAATACGGCCAAAGCATTATCTTGTGACGATTCCATGGTTATGCTAGATACACTGGGTTCCGTCGGTGCTCCGGACTATCTGTCCGGTCTACCTCTCCGGTGTACCATAGCGTGTGTGGCCGACTTAAGACTGTTTTAGGTAAAAGTGATTTTGGCGTAAAATATTACACATATCTACTATTTGGTTTTCAGGTTATATGATGTGTGTAAAAGGCAAGAGAACTCATAATTACTGTCATTTCCACTAATGGCATTTCAAATTAACCAGGTAGAACAGCATTTTCAAGCATTCCCCTGTTAACTGCACTGAACTGCCTGTTTATTTCCCAGGGGTACAGAGAGCGGGGAAGCAGCAGGTAATGTCTGCACTCGGCCCTTAACCCTGTCAAGGGAAGAGCGAGATTTGGAAACTTGGCCGCGTTGTTATCTTTTCCTTCTGGATGACTTAATTTGCGCGAGAAATAAGAGGGCCCTCACCCCTCGCTGCAGATGTAAAAACTTTTCTGAAGCGACGCTCGTAAGTCCACGGGCGCTGTTTCATGGAATGGCAACCGTGTTTCGCCTTTATTTTCCCTGCTTAATGGGCGCAAACCTTGAGAAGATTGCTTCCACTTCAGGGGATACTTGTTATAATAATAAAAGACTTAAAAAGCATTCGCCTTTACCTTTACAGATTGACCTTCTGTGCCCTTATAACTTGACAGCCCTGGTTAAAAGAATACTCCGACTTCCAAGTGCTCTGGTATTATCATGACATGGAAAGCTAACACAGAGATGATGTTTTGAAAGAAAGTATCATCTGAAACAGTATAATGTTCATGCGAAATACAAACATCTGCGCTCCTTTCATTATTTCCATTTTCTTATTTTTGTTTCTATTAAGAGAATGATTAAATATACTTGAAATCCTCAGCACACAACTTATTTAGTAAAAGCGTGTAGTAAAATTCATTTGTAAGCATGAATTGATTATAAAATCACATTAGATAGGGAAAATAACCGTCCATTTACCACAGATGCAAGGTAGGTAATAAATAATTACAGACAATTCTAAAATATGTCTTCATAGCCATTTTTTTCCGACTTTACCCCTCGTTGACATCCGGACCATTAGAGACAGGAGAAGATTGGGCATAGGAATGCGGCCAAGGCTTTTTTGAAGGGACCACCCCAGTATTCGTCTGATGCGGTTATTTATAGGGAAGTAAGAACTTTGGCCGATTGCTTAGAAATTCAGCGCGATCTGGATGTTATTTTGGCTTGGTGCGCTGAGTGGCAACTTACTCTAAACTGTAAAAAGTGCAAGACAATGAACATAACTAACAAAAAGAATCCGATTGTTCAGAAATACGAGTTAAACAATACAGTTATTCATATGGTCGATTCTATTAAATATTTGGGAGTAACAGTACAAAGGAACATGAAATGGGACATACACATTAATTCTTTAGTAGGTAGAGCTAATTCTAGGCTGCGATTCATAGGTAGAATCTTGGAAAATTGTAATGAACAAACAAAGGAGATAGCGTACAAATCTCTTGTGCGTCCACATTTGGATTATTGTTGTACCATTTGGGACCCGTTTCGTAAGGGATTGATCGAAAGTATAGAGAAAGTACAGAGAAGAGCCGCTCGATTCGTGACCGCTTGCTACAGTCCTTATGAAAGCGTCACAGAACTGATTAGTAGATTAGGTTGGGAGTCTCTGGTAGATAGACGACATACGTTTCGTTTAAACTTATTGGAAAACATGCGTACTCCAACTTTCACTCATGAGTGTAGTGAAATACTTCTTCCACCAACCTATTTGAGTCGGAAGGACAGGAAAGATAAAATTAGAGAAATAAGGTGCCGGACTGATTCTTATATGAATTCTTTTTTCCCTCGTACCATTAGGGATTGGAATGCACAGCAAAGAGATTAGCTTTGGTGCTGAGCACCCTCTGCCACCCACAATTTTGTGAATTGCAGAGTATATATGTAGATGTAGATGTAGATGTAGATGAAGTGATTTCAGTAAACCGCGGAGAACCGAAATCTGTATCGCCGGACAGGAATTCGAAGCCGCGTCCTTCTGAGAGCCAGGTCCTAGCGTTACCACTCACTCACTACGCTCGGTTTCATAACCAAGTCAGTGAGAAGCATTAAAACTGTAGTTTGCAAATAAATTGTGGCAATTGGGATTCGCACGTTGGAAGCTACTCGCTATCCCAAGAAAATCATGATGATAAGGCCAGTTTTTGTGACAATTATGTCTAACCCTTCTGTATAATAGTTTTCTTCATTTTTTTTACGTAATAAATAATTAATTTTGTATTAACTGTATCTGTTTAATAATTTTTTGATTATAATTAACACAAATAATTATAATAAAGATCTCCACAGGTTGTAGCTTGTGTAGTGGACTGGGTAGCATTAGAATCTTAGTATTAAGTCTTGAAATAACACACTCTTTCAGCGGACGTGTCGTGGCGGGCATGTGGTTCCGCGAGTAATTTTCTCTCAGCACAAAGATGGATTTTTTTTTTTTTTTTTGTTCCACAGTTTGACGCTCGTTACACCCAAACCGATTCCTGCTCGTTCCCAGTTCTAGAATCAACTCTTGAAAAATCATTGCATTGAATCCACTAACATTGATATGGATTCCTCAGACTTCCACGGCCATCTTTGTTCATGATTAATTGACTTTCGGTTTACCAGCCGAAAGCTCAGGTAATGAAATAAACAACGCGGCACAACCCGAAAGTCAATTAATCATGAATTGATAAGGATATTTTTCTAGAATTTCAGGTGGTCCTGGAATATTATACCGAGCGTGGTGGATGAGCGGTTAACGCTCTGGCCTCGTATTCGGGAAAACGCCGGTTCGAATCCCCGTCCGGGTATCCAGATTTGGGTTTTCCATGGTATCCCCAAATCACTCCAGGCGAATGCCGGGATGCTTCCTTCAAAAAGCCGTAGTCGAATTCCTTCCTGTTCCTTGTCCCCAGTCCCATCCTCCCTTTAATTACCTCTACATCGACGAGGCGTAAAGTCATAAGTAAAAAAAAGGTATATTTTCGTGTAAAAAAATGTCGCAATTGGAGCCGAAATAAGTAAAACCTACCCTTGAAACGACAAGACTGAGTGCACTGTAATGAATTATAAACAAATTCTCTCCAGCAAGTTGTCCGTGTTTCTGGACAGACGTCGAAGCGTGGCTGCTGGCTGCCTGGTCGATGTGGCAGTGCGTGTCCCACAATGCCCCGCGCGGCGCCACTCTCGTCCTCTTCCTGACGCAGAGGACAATGTCAAGTGGAGGCGAGCCGAGACGGTCTACCCACCAGAGGCTCATAAAACTCCCCGCTCCCCACTGCAGCTGTCAACATTGTCTGCATGATCACGCCGTCTTTATGGAGTGTCACCTTTATTACAAACGCAGTGAAAACTTTATTGATACAATATTTTATGTAAGAAAGGACCTTTCTTTACGATTCCATCGAATATATTGGGTTATAAAACATTTACTGTTTACACCACTGTCGCGTCTTCGGGGAACAAAACGCTTTGTTGCGAAGTGTCTGCGAATATTATCACATGATGGCTCAGTCGCTTACTGGAGAGGCATCGTTATTCCAAATGATCTGGAAGCGGCTGGAAGTCGTATTTTCAGTCGTATAACGGCTGTCACCTCCACATCATCATATTCCTTGAATTTAATGAGACTTTTCATAGAAATGTTGTTAACATAGGATTCCGTTCATATGTTCCCAATCTCTTCTAGTTGCAGTTTCGCGCCTTGTCGACCTCGAGACAATAAGAACAGGAAATAACTGGGGGGGGGGGAGGGAGGGAAGGAATACGGCCACGCCGTTTTTGATGGAACCATCCCACCATTCGCCTAGAACGATTTCGATAAAACTTGGATGGCAGGACCGGGATTCGAACAAGCATTCTTTCGAATGCGAGGCTAGAGCGTTATCGATCACCCACCATGTTTGGTAACCCACACGGGGACCGAAAAACTTGTATTTTTAAAAAAATCACTGTTCATAGAGAAAATCTCAAAATAATAGTTGCGATCTACGTTAAAAACTTCATTGATATTATATCCGTTGATGAAACCGTGAAATAACTGACTTTCGTTTTTATTTTTGTTTTCTTGTATTGTAAATATTATGGTATCGTCTTCGTGGTTACAAGTAACTATACAGGAGTTGGAGGGGATTCAAAGAATGTCTGCAAGATTTGTCTCTGGAAACCACTGTAGAACATAATCAGTAACCGATATGATAAAAGATCTCGAATGGGATTCATTGGAAGACAGGAGGAGAGTCATGGGAGTGTGTAAGGTGCATATTAGTGTCGAGGCGTGGAAAGATATTAGTGTAAGAATTAGGAGTAGTGCATGGAATGAAGAGATGACCATGACCACAAGCAAGCACTCGATTACAGGCACGAGTGTGTAGGAAGATTTTCTTTCGTAGTCAAGCTGTTTGTTAATATCTATGCGATATGTGCTACTGTTATTCAGCGGCTTTGCTCTGAACTGTCTCACAAGCGCAACTTTCACAGTTATTACTTTTGCCCTTTAAGGATCAAATTTCGAAAAATTTCGTTCTTAAGAAATTATGTGACCAATGCAGAGACCTTAATATTTAATATGATAGCTCATTTATCTATTTCGGTTACATATCGAGGGAGATAAATAGCTCATGATAAAAAAAATACGTTATGGAAATAATATGATGTGACCGCGGTGGAGACCTTAATCTCTAAAATGACACCTCATTTATCTATATCTGTTTGATATCAAGGAAGATAAAAGGCTCGCGACACAAACACGTATTGTAAAAAAAATTGATAATTTTGCTCTTTAAGGGTTGAATTCGGAAAAATTCCTTTCTTTAAATATGATATGGCCAAAGCGGAAACCTTAATCTGTAAAATAATAGTTCATTTTTCGATTTAGATTAGATATCTAGGGTGATAAATAGCTCGTGACAAAAAAAATACGTTATGGAAATAATGATAATTTTGCGCTTTAAGGGTCAAAGTCAGAAAATTTCCTGTCTTTATGTACGATGTGACAAAATCGGAGATCTTAATCTTTAAAATGATACTTCATTTATCGATTTTGGTTAGGAATGCAGGATGATAAGTGGTAGAAAAAAATTGCATTTTAGAAATATTAATATTTTTTCCATTTGAGGGTTTAATTCTGAAAAATTCCTTTCTTAAAAAGTGAAAGTGGAGACCTTATGCTTTAAATCGATACCTCATTCATACATTTCGGTTGGTTATCAAGGCAGATATTAGCATGTGACAAAGGAACACTGTACAGAAATGTTATATATGATATAAAAAATAAAAAAAATACGAAAAGAAGGAAAAAAATGTAGACACTGGCGTAAAATAAAATAACTTTCCATCGATGTTGATGTTCACACTGGAAAAAAAAAAAATATTGTTTTGGAAAGTCTTATACAGCGAAAAAATCATCTAACAAGGAAAAAACTTCGAACAGAACGCCACAATGGTATGAAATCAGAGCTCATAAAAAAATGCTAACTAGATTCCACTTACTTCAATGAGAATCACGCCATACGCTGTTCAAAAACTATCTTTTCCAGTAGGGTACAATACTGCACGGTATTTAATTTGTATTACAAGATTTTACATAACGTTTCGACAGTAACAGACCTTCCATTCGAAACTATTTTTTAAATATTTTCTATTTTTAGAGTTCGCGACTAGTCTCCTTTTTTTTTGGGAAGTGTAAAACGTAACTCAGAAATGCTGGTGACAGCTTTCAAAGTTGGATAGATTTTAAGGAGTAGCTGATCGGACTGTCAACTTTTACGTCGCTGTCACTGACCCCAGTGCAGACACCTGCGGGGAGACATCTGCAGGCAGGTCCGCTCTCCACTTCCGGCCGGGCACTTCCGGGCCGCGCCCGCCGCGCTCGTGCTCCAGCCGCATCCGGTAACGCGAAACTCCTCCAGGCCCACGCCTTTGTTTGCAAACTGCAATAAAAGGTCCGAAGGGGACTTCGGAGGACGGAAGCCGCAACGGCAGAGGCGCTGACAGGCGTATCCCCTTACTCGCGGCCTGACGTGCAACTGGTCTCGCAACACAAGGGCCGTAAGCCAAATGTTAGGCCGCACACTGACAACTGGTCTGTTTCGCCGAATCAGAGCTAGTAATCACATTGCAGTTGATCCTAGGCGTAAGCAAGTGGGGTTAATCAGTTCCCAGGAACGTGTGGTAATCTGATTTATGGTATGGTAGCCCTGATCTGATACTAATGAGCGTAACATCCCTGACTGGGTGCTGAGTACACAGAATGTGTATCAGCTACGGCAGGAAACTAGAGAGAGTTCACTGTGACATAACAAGAGCTTATATCATATGTGAACGGCAGCTATCTGGAATGCCAATGCGATGTAAGCTACAGCCGAATCTATATCTGTAAAACGAAAACCGGATATATTGGTCTTATAAAAACTCGGAAACTACGGAGCAGATTTTGATGGAGTTTTCACTGATTTAAAGCTTAGCATCTCAATCCAGTTGTTTGGCATGTCTTATGTTTCAACGTTAAATAACGCAGGAGCATTAAATAAATTCTGAACGTATGATGACAAATCCCAAAGATGGAAGGATTGGATATTGCATATTTCGCACTAAACACACAACTAAATGTCTCTGACCAGAGCCTTTAATGATAGCAATAAGATAAGTTTACATTAATAATTATTTAGCCCACTAAACAAAACTTGAAGTATTCTTTCCTTTAATTCGGGATATTCAATTTTTAAACGCGATAGATAGCCGTAACTTGAAGTATTCTTTCCTTTAATTCTGGATGTTCAATTATTAAACGCCATAGATAGCCGTAAAAACAACAGAGATTTTCTTTAAGCACAATCTCTGGGCAATGTCTTTGGCCATCATCATAAGTCTTCTGTTTACGATAATATTATTCCGGATTCACTTTTGATATTTGTATAAAAGGCTGAATCTGCGGAGTTAAAGTATCTTGCGTTGCGAACAAGAAGTATATCCATTCACTTCGCAGTTGTATCAAATGTGAGTTTCTAACATAGTCTAGCGTTGTTGAATAATGTAGTAATGCAATTTCTTAACCAAATTAACGAAGCTTGATATACATAAATCTCTTAGGACCAATGAAAATAGTGTACGTGCAAATAAACTTCAACCCACCCGTTTCTTGGTGGGGGGCGGGTGAATCTAGGTTTGCTTTAATTCCGAAAAAAGTTGGCGAGAATTTTATGAAACTTTGTACAAATTTTTCTCATTGCGGGAATAAAAATAGGGTACGGGTAAATCTACGCCAACTAAACCGGGCAACGCCGGGAATTCCGCTAGTAGTGTTATAAAACAAAAGGCTTCCACGACCTCCTCTGTCGTCTACATAAAGTTCATATGCTGTTCGAAAACTCCAGTGCCACACTGTTAACCACAGATGCAAATACGGTTATATGTCCTCGCTGCGGACTGCATATGTAACATTCGTTCCATGTGTCGCAGTCATATTCTATTAGTGACAGGAAAAAATAAGGAGCGGATTCTAAAAACGTAACGCCAGTGATCTCGCATAGCAGTACTGATCGTCTGTTAACTACCTGTCGGTTACACCAGCTAGCTATACAGAAAATTTAGGTCCTTAAGCATGCATGTAATCACTTCCACAGCAACAGCCGTATACAAGTCAGTTTTTTTATTTTAATTGGAATCAGGTAATTTAAATATTATCTACATGGATCAGTAAATTGAATATCTGATATGTACTGCGATTAATCTTGGTAGAACAGATCGATCGATAGAAACTGCCTGTCGGTTTAGATAATACTGTACTTTTAATTTAATTGTAATGGAGCGCATGTTCAGGTGGCAATTTTCCTACACACCCATTTTTACCATTTCCTGTAACCACCTACTTTTGCCCTCTACAAATTTCAACTTTAAATTCTTTCAATTTTTTTGGTTAACTATTCATCACTGCTCTAGGTAACTTACTCCAATCCCTGATCCCTTATCTAAGAAAGAAAATCATCTCACACCCTTGTGGCTGAAATCGAGTGCCAGCTTGTGGTCATGGTCATCTTTTCCCTTCCATGTGATACCTCTTAATTCTTACACCAATATATTTACACGCTTCAACACCAATATACGCCTTGTACACTCTCATCACCCTCTTTTTTTTTTTTTTTTTTTTTTTTTTTTTTTTTTTGCTTTTTGCTTTTTGCTTTACGCCTCGTAAAGGTTATTAGAGGCGGGATGGGACTGGGGATAAGGAACTGGAAGGAATTCCGCCATGTCGTTTTTGAAGGAAGCATCCCGGCATTCACCTGGAGTGATTTGGGGCAACCATGGAAAACCCAAATCTGGATGCCCCGACAGGAATTCGAACCCACGCTAACCGTTAACACTTCACCCTCTTCACCCTCCTCCCATCTTCCAACGACCCCCTTCCAACTCTTTTATAATATGGGTTACAGATCGTGTTCTGCTATAATTTGCAGACACAAATCTAGCAGCCCTTCTTTGCACCCTCTCCAACTCCTAAAAATGTTGGTCCCATACTGCACCACCATATTCAAGCAATTACCAAACTTTTGTATCCCAATTCCTTTACTTCTCTGGTACATCCCCTGATCACTCTCTTCACCAAGTGCAGGATGATGAAACCCTTTCCTATTACCTGCCCAATGTCCTCTGTCCAGTTGAGCTTGTTATCAAATGTTATGCAAAGATATTTATGTTTCAAGTCTTCAACAAGCAATTGTTTCCCCACCTCATAATCATAATTAACCTTTATTTTTTTTATCTATGCACCTAATAAGCTGACGCTTCGTTGCATTTATCTTCATCCTACGTTTACCAACCCAGTTAGATATCCTGTGTCCAGATCATCATGCAGCTGTTCACAGTCCTCTGCCTTTTTAACCCTATTATACAGCATTATGTCATCTGCAAACAACCTAGCGTCTGATAGAAAACCTTCAACACAATCATTCATTATAATAATGAATAGCAATGGCCCCGATACGCTACCCTGTGGCACTCCCATTTTCACTTCTTTTGATACTGCATTTCCTATCCTACGTTTTTGCTTTCTACCTTTATAAATTCTTCTTTCCAGTGTATTACTTTCTCATCTGCTCTGACAGTTTTTAATTTCTTTGCTACCATTTTAAGAGTAACTCTGTCAAAGGCCTTTGAAAGATCTAGTGCTACACTATCAATTTGACCTCCCTTGTCCATTTCATCCGAAATAACTTACATGTATCCTACTAACTGGGATTCGCATGAATATCCTTGTCTAAAGCTATGTTGCCTTCGCGAAAACCAGCTAAGTTCCTTACATATATTTCTTATGTGGTTGCATATCAATGTCTCCATTAATTTACCTACCACATATTGGCCTACAATTTTTGACTATATCTGATCTGTCACCCCTCCTTTATGTACCGGTACTACTGTCGCACTTTTCCAGTCCTCTGTTAAGATTAAAGTATCCAGATTCAATTTAAATAATGTTCCAAGATATGGTACAATGTCACATCCTGCTATCTTTAAGAAATCCATAGTAATAGTAGGCTATCTTAATCCAGTAGTCTAATTTACAGAAAATTTACCTCTAAACTATTACCCTGCATATCAGTAATATGTTAATCGCAGATGTTTTGCAACAATATCAGTGCCCCATATTAGAACTACAACGAGGGAATAAAAGAATAGTTACCGATTTAACAACCAGTTAAGTAAAAAAAAAAAAAAAAAAGTATTTCAACGCAGACACAATTATTGTGAATGACCGCATATTTATCAACAAGTTTGAGTCTCCGTGATTCAATTATGTGAGGAATGTTGATGCACTAGGAAACACTGGACACTTTCGAGAAGGAATGCGACCGAATACGATCACGGTAGCGCTTGCCTGTGGAGAATACCGCAGTACCCGGTCAGTCACTGATATGATTCGGGAGCTGGATTGGGAGGTATTTAAAGACAGAAGGAGGGTGAAAATAATACTGCGAGTGTACAAGTCATATATTAGTAATGAAGCGTGTGAAAATATCGGTGGAAGAATTAAAAGACTTTCATAGAAGGCAACGATGACTCGATTTCAGGCATAAGTGTGTGGGAAAATTTTATTTAGTAAATAAGGGAGTCAGGAATTACGAGGTAAATAGTTAACTAAAAACATCAAAAGAATGCAAAATAAAAATTCTTAAAGGGCAACAAGGGGAATTAAAACTCAAAGGATTAAAAGTTAAAAAAAAAAAAAAGAAGAAGAAGAAGAATGGGGTAATAAGTGAATGGCTACCGAAGCATATGCTGCAGCTGAATTAAAAATAAATTATGCTTATTTCTTCTAGTATCCCTCCATATGTCTGATGTGGAATGGCTACCAATGCAGTCAGAATCAGGTTCTCATTTGTAAGATAGTGGTGACGATACTGATTTTCACAAACTTTGTTCGACACAGTGGGAGGAGAAGCAAGTATTTGTGCTGACGGAAGGAATAAATAAATTATAGTATTCTGTCTAAACAGAAAACATGATTAAAATTTATTATAGTAATTTTTCTGTTATTACAAGGTTTCGTACCACAGATTTGAGGTTTTCAGTAATCTATGCCAGGATAATCAATGCTAGACTGCGACGAATATCAGAGGAAACACAAACAGAATTTCAGAATTGATTTATGATAAGACGTTTTTGCTTTGTTAAAAGATATAAACAGAACAGAGGAGGGAGTATAACCTACCTACATACTTTGTATTTGTGGAGTTTGAGAAGGTTTTTGACAAAGTAGGTAGAAAATTGTTGTAGGAAATCCTTCAAAGGATCCGATGTCCGAAACATAATATAGAATCAGTTAAGTGTTAACAATTTAATATAAAGGTACTCTTATAGAAAAGAAGCGAACAACAGATATGAATAATTAACCAATTTTTGAGATAGGGGTGCAGTTTTTCGCCATTACTTTTTAACATATATCTGAACGATGCCATTAATATTTAGAATAACGAATATCCAATGAGAGGTGTAGACTTATGGAAAGGTACATCCCTAAATGTCATTTTCTGACACTCTAGTGGCAATAAAAAATACTGAACATGGATTACGAAGAACCTTCCACAAATTGCAAATATGTTCAGAGCACTACAATCTGAAGAAGTCACCAATGAAAATAATAATAATGGTGTTCTGTGGTCGAAACCCCGTTAGATCAAGATTGATTAAGGTTAATTGTGAATGGCCAATTTGCTGAACAAGTTTTTTAAGTGCCTTGGTTGTGACTTCTCATACAGTGAAAGCAAAAATACTGATAAGGCAAATAGCTGTCAGATGATTAGGAGATAGGGCGTGCAGAGATACTAAGGTAAATTTTTTATAAGGTGATGACAGGTCCTATGCTTCTCTATGGAAGTGAGTCATGGGTAATGAAGATAAGAGACAAAACTGCATATAAGCATTGGGGATGAAGTTTCTATGATCTGTGAATGGATCCACGAGGCTAGAACTAATAAGAGACGAGACAATAAGAGATGAGTTGATTATATATAGGATGAATGACAAGATAGACGAACATAGGAATAACCGAATAGAATGGGAAATGGATGATTACCAAAAGCAGTAAACCATTGTAGACCGAAAAAAAAAAATGTTTGTAGACCAAGGAAGCGAATTGCCTAATGCTTTTATAGGAAGAATAAAATTATTTTATATTTTAATGGCTATTAGTGTATCGAGTTTTTCTTAAAAAAATGAACATCAATTTCTTTCAAGTCCGAATACACGGTCTCATTTGAGATGTTTGCTTACTAACGGAAAATCTTTAATCATGAGACACGCCATCCTGTGTGACAATCATATCTCTGTACAGTGTATGGTTAGCAGCGTAGACCGGCTTGGAAGCAGTGTGGGTCAGCAGGGCGACGAGACAGCTGGGCAGGTAGCAGTCGGCAGAGTAGTGCCGCAGTGGCGCCCAGGGCTATCATTAGCGAGGGAGCGTCCACTGTGCGTGTACCGTGGGAGAGGCACGCACCGTGCAGCCGCGGGCAGACGGCTCCTACTGACAGAGCCACCACCACTACACGGAACTCCGCTCAGTGCGTACACTGGCAGCGATCACAACAGTGATTCAGCACGTTCAGATAGTCTCTAGACATTCTTATTTTTAAGGTAGGATAGATGTGGTTCTCTGAGCTACAACACTCGTGAGAATGGTAGGAATATTTCATGCCTGTTCTGAGCTAAGCGAAATTTTCAGCCAAGGCCACAAAAGCAAGCAGTTTTTGTGAGGGAACCGACGTTCACATCACTACATAGATCTTACAAGAAGCAACCTTCAGCCAGTCAATTGGGGCTTAACAGGTACCACACTCGCAACTGCCAACAGAAACCAGTCTCCCCTTCCCGAGGCACCGAACTGGGGACAAAGAACGGGACGAAATTCGGCCATGGCCTTTTGAATGAAGCATCACGGCATTCGCCTGGAGTGACTTTCGGAAACGATGGAAAACCCATATCCGAATGTCCGGACGGGGATTCAAACCTGCGTCCTCCCGAATGCGAGACCAGAGCGTTACCGCACACCCACCACGCTCGGTTACTATTTTAGCTCACAGCTACAGCATTAATGCTGTACCAGCTATATGTATCATTCAGCTGTCTCCTCACAAGTTCATAAATAAATGCCAGTCAGAGCCACCTCTTGAATTTGTTTCAAGACTGCCTCAGACGTCATTACATACTTTGCGTGACCACAGACGCACCAAGCAGCTTTCTCAGTGTCGTCCTTTCATAAACAAATGAAGTCCTCTAGGTTCTTCGATCATCTAAAATGGTCAGATTGTTATATCTTCTCGCTAGGGTATGCAGTGGCTTTAACAGCGTTGTCCTTTGGTATTGTTAAATCCTGCTCATTCACAGAGCTCAGATGGTGTTGTGTTTCTAGTGTTCCATGTTTCGACCTCTACGTAAAACAATTTCTTCAGGCTGCTTTTGCATTTAGAGACTCCTGCCCTGAGGCGATTTAGTGTTCTTCATGTGGTATACTTTAAATTATGTCCCCCAGGTAGTTCCTCTTTTAGTTCGTGATTATGATCGCTATAATTCTCCTGCCAGAGTTTTATTCGTCTAGTCTCTGGTTTAATATAAATGCTTATGGGATTATCGCTGCGTTTCTATACTCCTCTTTCTTTTCCCGACGTTTCGACCTAGTTTTCGGTCTTCTTCAGAGGTCGTGTGCCGAGTAAACAACTAGCTACGCCGGTCTCCATCAGATCACAATCTGTAGAAGATTCGGCACACGACCCCTGAAGAAGACCGAAGAGTAGGTTGAAACGTAGGGAAAAGAAGCAGGAGTATAGCAACGCAACGATAATCCCATAAGCATTTATATTAATACTAGCCTCGTACCCGCGACTTCGTACGCGTGGATTAAGAATTTTTTTGCCAGAATTAAATATAAAAAGTTGTTGGTAACGAAGGATTGGTCCCAAACAATATCGAGTCGGCATAATATGACAGGAAAGCTATCACTATATCATTCTACCGTCGAACCTGCCTCTTGAAGAGAATCAATTTCCAACATATTTCTGTCACTATTCGATAAGATTTCAAAATTTCGTGACTACAACTGTTAATCATACTGGAAAAAATATCCTGTGCCCTTCATACAGCTTTCCTTATAAAATTCCATCACAACGATATAGCCATATAGTCGTCAAAACGTAACAAAAAGACAGAGACTTACTGCCGTATGTATATTAGTATTACTGTGGTTCACACTCACACAATGACTGCGAACAACACCTGAGGGATCATTATAACGTAAAAAAGTGTACACCTGCAAAATTGCAAGACTACCTACGATTTGCCTCGAATTGCACCCCTAACTTTATAATATCTACAGTTTAACATTCAATCCAAATAACCTACGGCCCAGGCCTGACTCTTACGATGAAAAACAGTTTTTAAAAATCTTAGCCTCGACGGAGATTTGAACCGGAGACCACGACGTTCGTAAGCAAGCTCTTTAGCCACTGAGCTGCCAGTTCACTACACGGAAACACGCTCTGGAGACGTCCACATCCAACGTGTCTGTCTATCGCCGTATTTCGAAGTTATGACACAACATGTGTTATTTATACAGATAATTTTTCAACCAAATGTAGAAAGTATTTTTCTCCTTGTTTCAAACGATAAGTGTGCAAAGTTTCATCGAGATCGGCTGAGAACTGTGGATTTGTATGAAGAACAAACAAACCAACCAACAAACAAACAAACAAACATACATTCATCTTTATATATAAAGATGACGCCTGCGGAAACAACAAACTCCTTTATATTCTCTGGTTTGGTTGATAGGGGTATTGTTCTCTTGAGTAAACCCTTTCTGGATATCAGTTGCTATGGGACAGTAGCGTGATTATGTAATTGGTGCCGAGGGTCTTCTAATTGCGTCTTCTTCTCTTTTTCTGCGGCTACTATTCTTCTGATTTGTGGTGGCACTATACCTACTAATTGATATACCGTGGTAAGAAGTATCGGTCCGAAGCATCCAGTAGCGATTCTTGCTGTATCGTTTAGAGTTATGACCACTTGTTTTCAGTGAGCTGACGCCTCCCACACTGGCGATGTGTATTGTCCTGCTGCAAAGGATAGAGCCATAGCAGTAGTTCTTAATACTTTGGGAGGAGCTCCCCGTGATGTTCCCGTTAGTTTTTCGAGTAGAAAGTTTTTTGAATTTACTTTCCTTTTTAATTGCTGGCAATGCTCTTTGAAGGTAAGAGTACGGTCCATTTTAACTCTCAAAAATTTCCGATTAGGAACATGTAGACGCCATTAGTAAAGATACTACATAGTTTCTGCGCCCAGCTAAATGCTCGTAGGCGCCAGCTAAGGAGAACAAAACAGTGAACAGAGAGTGGCTGGGGCGGACGTGATTTCCCAAAGGTAAGTAGCGGTAATATACACTCACCTTTGCGACTTTAACGATATGTGGCACCACCTGAAACTTTACCTTGCAGTACCGAGATAACTATGTGACTAACATAGAAAAAAAAATATTCACCTAATTCGTCTTGAGACATAGCAAGACAAGCGTTCTAAGATTTCGGCTAACTAAATCGAAAATTTAACAACGTACTTTGAAAGATAGAGTGGATATGCTTTGCAGCAAGAAAGAGATCATAGATAGGAAAGTTGGTTTATTCAGGAAAGCAAGTAAAAATTCCGCTACAGAGGACTAGCTGTAGAATGAAGGACCGACGTCCTGTGTTACAGTTAACTACTATCAGCTGTGGAGCAATACTAACTCTAACATGTACAAAACAATACAGAGTAATGCCTAGTGATGTGGTTAACATGGTATGCCTCACCTAGGCTCCCGGCTTGTGTTGTCGTATTAGATATGATACTAATTAGCCATCCTCAAGTCACTTCAATTATTTCTTGTTTTCATAGCGCAAGCGGTAGTTTCAGTTTTAGCTCAATTTAATTTTTCTGTTCACTCTTAATAGCTCGCCAACGTCGATGTTGTCAGGGCTGGCGTTTCGTGTTAGGCCCGGGTGGATAATCAGACAAAAGTGAGGGGTAGAGAGTTCTCTGAAATGTTATTAGGTTATCATCGAGCGCTAGTTGGCTTTTTTGATTGTTGCTGTCTGTTCTAGACCCGCTTTGAGAATGTCAGCATAGGGTGGGCGTGTCGTAGGTAACATGTGGCAGAACTTGTGACTTTGGAGATGAAATTTTGATGTTCTTATCCATTAGGCACGGTCAAATAATTCTACCATAGTGGCGGTGAGTATTTTACGTGACTAACGATATGTGTGTTATCACTTCATAAAAGCTAACTTTTCTATAATGCACCAATAAATCTGCTGTACGCCAACCCCGTGTTGCGTGACAGTTGGTGGGCTGTCCCAGAGCGAATCGTTCTAACGATTTGAAGAAGTCGGTGGAATCGTTGACGAATAGTCTCTTTAACAACATTAGTACTTGATCATGCACATCAAAATAAGATTTGTGGAAAAAGCCTTTAGCTGTTTCGAATCTGAGATTTTCACTCTTACCTTGGTCGAGGTGTTTCGGAATTTTGCGCTGATGTGGGATTTGTGGTTCGTCGATTTCAAAGTTAATACCTTCAAAATTTGACTCTCGAGCACAATACAAAACATCAGTAGTTGCTTCTATCTTCTTATGCGATTCAATATCATATAGGTTCTATTTCTGTAGATCTGCATTCAAAATTTTGACGCTATCAAAAATTTGTCATCATTGTTAAATAGAAGATACACTCAAATGATTCCATATAGTAGCAAAATTCAAAAGCCGAGCGTATAAAAAATGCATCAGCTGTTGATAATTTTCTCTTTGATTTAAAATGGATAAATACAAAACCACAATTTAAAAATTAGTATTAAACTTATAATCTTTAAAAAATACCTTGTCGATTAATAGGCTGCAAGAGAAGGTAAACCATCACTAGTTCCTTTTCCTATCGCGATTTGCAGTTACTTAAATTGTCCAAGTCGTTTCGACGAGTCTCGCACGAAGTTTATCAAATGTTTTATTATTCCTATAAATCTTCTCGCTGTTATAGCTCTCTCAATTCCCATATTAGTCTAGTACAGTAGCTGAAGCAAAAAAGGAGATCCTCTTAACTGGTAGCAAATGGACGCTCGCAAATATTCTGTTTTCACTATTAGTTCGCAAGTTTGTCAGCTCCGCCTGACAGTGTTGATAGCGAAAAATTGTTCGTCGAAAGCAGCTTTAATTTATGATGAAAAAAGAAGCTATTTAAAAGGAGAAAAGGCTGCCAAACTTTTGTATTTAAAATATAACTTGCCACTTTTAACTTTCGAATATTCATCACAGTAATTAGAAAACTACTACTCAAAAGTCAGTTACTGACTGATTGGATTATTAAAATAAACATTATTTCACTTGTTGTCTTTATTAAATAGAAGTACCTAATAGTAAATGAAGATTCTGTGACACTAAATGACTTTTTCAAATAACTTTGGCTTGTTTCTGCTTCCATAATGTCACTTCCGTTAATCTCTAGTACATACGCGAGAAGGTTCAAAACATACACACTTATTCGTGTAAATAGCGAAGAACAAGAATCTTACTTGTGTTTACTATAACGATTTTGACTGTCAGCTAACTTTAAAAGGCCATCTTTTAAAGTTCCGGTGGATCATACGTCTAAGCACGATGTAAATTTATCTTCCACGTTCTACTGTCTTTTAGCATTATCTACACTCAGTTCGTTTCTCATTTTCAGCCTTACAATGAATTTACCTACTTGATCTTTTCTTTAATTTTTTTTTTTTTCCCGAATACATACGGATTTAGCCGAAACGCCCTCGAAATACAGTAATGCAGTTTTCACACAAAAGTGTTTTGGATGTACGATATTCTACTGTAGCATTCTTGCTTTCACTCACAACGATTGTTTGTTCAGTAGGCGACATCTGCGATGGCGGTATTTAGTGAAGCATCAACGGAATTTAGCGCTTCGCTAATGGCGTTGTTGTAGGTACAGTATGCAATATACATATTTTGATATTTCAATGATGAAACTAACATTCTTAGCTGGTCTGTTCTTATTTTTTCCCCTCTTCTTTCCTCTATGCACGCTCAGTCGCTCTCAAATACCCACCCAGAATTTCCCGGGTGTGTACTGCTACCCACCATACCCACATTATCCGCCGGCTCTGCATGTCGTTAGTGCTTGGTTAGTATTGGGGGCTAGGAAAATGAAGGAATTTGGCAGTGGATTTATCTAAAGAAACGATCCCGGCGTTCGCTTGGAGCGATTTGGAAAACCGAAATCTAAATGGCCGTACGGATTCGAGCCCACGTCTTTTCGAGTGCAATGCCAGAGCGATACTGCTCGGTTGTATCCTGTTAACCAAGCGATAATCTCAACCACTGCTGATGCTACAACCAGCTAATTCAGGCACAGTTATTGCACCTTATCTACCACGCCCACGAAGGCGCTAACATTGAGAGAGTGTATTCTGTCTAGCGTTTTTTTTTTTTTTTTTTTTTTTTTTTTTTTTTTTTTTTTTTTTTTTTTTTTTAAGTGAAAACTTCAATATGCGCGTTGGGTGATGTTTTGACGGGGGTAAATCTATTAGTTGGCGACTTCCCGTCACCGATATTTTATGACCCGTTGCGCGTTTGATATGCGCGTTGGACGCTTTTTGAATGAGTAAAATTTTATTGAGTTCGCGTCACCAACATGCTAATATCAACAGTATGTCTGTATTTAAAAAAATGTAAAAAAGTGGCTAAGCTGTGTGACTGGGGAACGAAATGTCCCCTGTTCCAATCCTTGTCTAGGTGGCAAATGTAGGTGGGTGCACGAAATGGGGAAGATGGTGGTGTAGGGAAATTGCCACCGGAGCCTGTGCTCCATTGCAATTAAAGTAAATTACATGAAATAAATTAGATAACTGCTATCAGCTTAAACTAATTGCTAACATATGAAACTAACTAAAACCTATCAATAATTCAATCACATTGTCAATTTAGATAAGTTAGTAACATTCATACAATTTGATAAATTATAGTAAGTTCAGTTAACCTTACAACGTGAACATAATTCAAACTGGTATTGCTAAACCAGAATTTAATCATGCGTGTATCTTGTAATAAATTGGAAATATGGGCTTAGGGTAGATGCTAGGTGCCGGCGTATTATGTAAAATAATATAAAAATATAAATATACAATAAAGCAGATAGATATATTGAAGCAACTATTTCTCTTCAGACACTAACAAGCAAAATACGGAGCCCCGAATCTGGGGTGAAATGAACACAAGAAAAAAAAGACAAACATAGTGCAAGGATGAAAGAATATTGAGCCAAAAAGAAAGCTCGCCAGAGCTAAGAACCAAGTGGTGCAAAGGTGCCAAAACGTAAAAGAAGTACAAACTGATACGTTCTGCTTATATGATATCCATTTCTAGCTCGATTTAGGTACTTAAACTCTTCCTGTTCGTGGTGTACTTCAGCTTTTTTCTTCGTGGAAGAGGTAGGTCGCAGCTGGTCATGTGATCGTAAACATGGATGGTACATGGTCTAAGTACAAGACATCAAAACAAACAAAAAACAAATATAACAAGTTTGTCCCAATATCATCTAGGTTTCTCCGTTTTAGCACAGACTTCAGAAACTGCCCTGACAAATACGCCCGCTGAATGTAAATCAAGTCGTGGCTTCTCCTAAGTTCGGTGATCTCAGATTCTTCTGTAAGCACTGAGCTAATTGGTTTGTTATTTTCATATCTGAATTATTTCGAGAGAAAAACTGTTGATATGCTGTTACAGTACAAACAACGTACCAATTTCTAAATATCACCCTTTTTTCGGGTTTACAATTTTTTCATTTTTATTTTTTTTCGAACAAGGGAAAGAGCAGTAAATAAAAAAAGAAAGGAACAAAGCGGAATCGAGGATTGACTTTTGGAGTGATCGGTAACGCCGGCAACAGGTGGTTGTCTGTAAACAAAGCGCAGCGTTGGGGGGGGGGGGGGAGGGGGGGGGGGGGGGGGACGTCAAGAGCAGCCGTCCTAATTGGATTTGTCGCGCTGCATTGACGCGGAGGAGGGACCCCGGCTGAGTCTACGAACGCGCAGTCGTTCGTTCCTCACCAGTGCAAGCACCCACACACTAACAAGTATTTATTTGTCTATTATAAAAGATTTTGCTGTTTTCGCAGCCGTCATATTAATATAAATTGCTTACGGGGTCCTCTTCCCGACGTTTCGACCAGGGCTTAGGTCTTCTTCAGGGGCCGTACATTGCTTACGTATTGCTTAAATATTTGTCTAATTCAGATTCAATTTCACACTGTATGTACTAAAAGCTCAGGGCCAGAGATGTAACGTGATAAAGCAGTAACAAACAGAGCTTCGGCATTGAAATATTCCATTGCGTTCATATATTTTCTACTTTACGTACATTTAAAGATGCGCGTGATGCAGGGACCAAGCTCTATGCCTCATAAGCTCGTTGTCGCCGGACTTGTTTTTTATTTATTCAAAAGTGTATGCAAACAGTTTCCGGCTCTATTAACTATAAAATAAGTTTTTTATATGCCGTTTGTTGTGAAAATAAAATGACGATTTGGAACTTCATTATGTTGTTCGCAAACAAAGTTATATTTCAATAATAGAAATAGTTGCTGCGCCAGGTATGAAATACAAATATCGTTACTCGATCGTTACAGTTGAAGGACGGATCTCCATTCCCGCATCAGGGGACGAGAAGCTCGAAGCGAGACGGTGTTGGTTTATTTATTTATTTTACAACAGGAGGTATTTAAATTATTTACTATACGGATACTAGTTGAAATTGAATCAGGGAATTATCTGTATACAAATTTGAATAAAAAAATGCTCGCAGCGAGATTCGATCTGGCGACAACTGACTGTTGAGGCAGACAGCTTGCTTGCTGCACGACGAGCTCCTTGAAATTTGCCTAACGTAGTAAGTATTTGAATGCAATGGAATACTCAATGCCGATTTTCTCGACAGCGGAGAAAAAGTGCATGTTGCTGCTTTGCCACATTACAACTCTTTCCATGAGTTCTAATTACATACAGGACGAATCGAATAGAATCCCCTTGTAATGGCTATTATGGGCCAAAAAGATGATTTGCAGGCGTTTTCAAAGTTTACGTCTTAAATGATAAAAATTATATTACGTAACATAGCGGAATTTATACTGTCACTATCCTTATTTCCGCCCAAGCACAATGAATGGAGAGTTAGAACTATCCAATCCAAAGTTACAGGGCTAATTTGTACGTAGTGTTAATCTCCAGTGACTGTTCGGCTATATACTGAAGTGGCAAAAGTATTGGAATAGGATGGCTTAAATACCCAGATGGCGATGGCACAGTAGGAGATACGTTTAAGTGTGACGTGTAGTATCGGGGTTTTAATATGTAATATCTCTCTCGAAAGTCATCTCTAAAATGCCCCCCCCCCCCTACCGACTACTCCCCCTACAGACTCCCCCCCCCCCCCCTTTCCTAATAGCCGCACGACACTAATTAGCAAACTTCGATCGAGCGTGGTGGGTGAGCGGATAACGCTCTGGCCTCGGATTCGGGAGGACGTGGGTTCGAATCCCCCGTCGGGGCATCCAGATTTGGGTTTTCCATGGTTTCTCCAAATCACTCCCCGCGAATGTCGGGATGTTTCTTTCAAAAGGCCATGGCCGAATTCCTTCCGTTTCGTTTGCCCCTGTCCTTTTCCGCCTCTAATGACCTCCACCTCGACGAGGTAGGCGTAAACCCATATTGGGGGGGGGGGGGGGGAGAGAAACAAGGAACTTTGAACGCGGATTGGTAGTTCGTGCTAGATGCAGGGGGCATTCCATTTCGGAAATTGTTCATGAAATTTACATTTCTCGAATCGTAGAGTCAAAAGTGTGCCATGAATATGTGGTTTCCGGCATTACCTCCCGCCATGGACAACACAGTGACCGACCGCGTCTAATTAATGACCGTGACCAGCGACGTCTGTGTCAAGGTGTCAGTGTTGACAGACAGGAAACACTGCGTCAGAGCACAGCAACACTCAATGTGGGACGTACGACAGACGTGTCCGTGCGGACAGATCAGCGAAATGTGGAATTGATTGGCTATGGCAGCACAAGACAGAGGTGAGTGCCTGTGCTATGAGGGCGTCCATTAATTACGTAAGGTGAAATAGGGTGGTGGAGGGGAGGGAGGGGGAAGAGGGGTTGACAGAAATCTCACGAGAGCTTTTGAAATTCTTGAAGAACAGAGTGTGTATATTATGTAAATATTATGATGCAACCAGAATATGTTCTGGGTAATAAGTGAAGATGCGCAGCTGCATACCGTAACTAATAAATGTAGGTAGCAAGTAAAAATCAATCATAAAAATATTTCATGAATATATTATTTCACGTAATAAATGTCTATACAACTGTATATAAAACTTTAACGCATATTCGTCGCTGACGATACTTCCATGAGAGGTGAAACGCCTACGACGCAGCAATAAACAAATAAAACGGTTGCATTCGAATTACCGAGCGGGGCGGTGTAACGGTTAGCGTTCTCGCCTCGCATTCGGGAGGACAGCGGTTCGAATCCCCGTCCGGGCATCCAGATTTGGGTTTTCCATGGTTTCCCCAAATCACTCCAGGCAAATGCCGGGATGCTTCCTTCAAAAGGCCATGGCCGAATTCCTTCCCATTCCTTGCCCCCATCCTTGCCCTCCATCCTTTCCCGTCTGTAAAGACCTCGATGTTAAAAAGAGACGTAAAGCATTTACCAAAAAAACAAAAAAAAAAAAAAAAAACAAATGCATTCGAATTAGTAATTAACTAAGCAACTGCGGAAAAAATGACATGCAACAAGATTTACTTAGTTTGTTGTTTAAGTGGTATAATTTTTTTCTTGTAACTGCTACTGAAAAGCCTGTCTTGGTTAGACAGTGGGGTATGTTATGAACGTGCTTCACCCGATTTCCAGTAAACATCACTTTTCTCTGATCAGTTGACCAGAACTCTTTACTAAATGCTCGAGAGTGCAAAGCAAAAAACCTATCTTAATTACGAAAACTTCACAGTCAACTCATACTTGAAACAGCATGTTGGCAACCGTTGCTCGCCACTTGTGAAATTGTTTAAAACGACGTTGAAGTTGGTTGTAGGATTGGAGGTGTTAGGCAACAAGCTTTAAGCGAAACTTGCACATTTTCCTCATTGCACTTCCAACGGCGGTTTATACGTTTTCTCCAAGTTTCTGTTCTTTAATGGCCTTATTAAAACTTTGCAGCAAGACATAGGGTGACATTTCGCGCCTTAAAGACCTCCTATTAGCACACCCGGTGGTATGCTTCTCATTTAAGAAGCAGCCCCTCTACTCAGAGCAAGGTCTCACGGCTTTTACTCCTGGTAATATATAACACGAAGCGGGCACGCACAATTTGTTCGTTGCCTCCTAGATAGGTATTAGATTATCTATGCTTGTAGTTAGCTTACTTCTCCTATGACATAGGCAGCGTCGCTGCAGTTAACTGGTAGAGGAGTGCGCTGGATTGTTCTGCCTGGAGAAGAATGGACTCATAAGTCTAAGAGGATACATAATTTCATGATTTAATTGGCTGATGACTGAAATGGCACTTTTTAATTTAGAAAAAGCTTTTGATAAGTGTTAAAATTTTTAAAGATGTAGTGCTAAAATACCGAGATAGAAGAATCCTTTAAAATCTATATAAGAATCAAGTGGTTACAATAAAACTAGAAAATCAGGAGAGACATGCATCAGTTAAAAAGGGTGTGAGACAAGTTCATAATCTGTGCCAATTAATATTCAACTTGTATGTAGAGGAAACAATAAAGGAAGTAAAAAAAATGAATGTGGCATATGTGTTCAATGAGAAAAAATCAGTACACTACGATTTTCTGATGACATTGTCTTGTTAGCAGAGAGGGCTGAGGATATTGAGAAGTTCCTGAATGCCATGAATAAAATACTGATGATTTTGGACTAAATATAAACCAAAGCAAACCAAAGTGATGAAATGTAGCAGAAATGATAGCAATAATAGTAGATTCAATACAAAAATAGGATCGGGTGGGATAGGAAAAGTAAGTCAATTCTGCTACCTAGGAAGTAAAATTACAACTGATGGTCGAAGTAGGAGTGATGTTAAAAGCAAAAAGAACCTTAATGAAAAAGAGAAATCTTTTAGTTTCAGATATAGATCTAGGACTCAGAAAAATCTTTTAAAAGTTTATGTGTGGAGCACAGAACTTTATGGTAGCGAAGCATGGACTTAAGGAATACCAGAAAGGAGGAATAGAAGGATAGACGCATGCTGAAAATTAAGTGGAAAGATAAAGAAACAAAAGAACGTGTTTTGGAAATGTTGGATGAGGAATGAAGTTTGTGGAAGAGTCTAACAGGAAGAAGAGACAGTCTGGTGCGTCATATTTTGAAATTTGATGGATTGGTTAATATGTTAGTGAAAGGAACAGTCGAAGGTAAGAATGATAGAGGTGGACGAACACTAGAATATTTGAAGCATGAAAATGAGGACGTGGTTTGTAAGGGATACGTTGAGATGAAGAGGTTGGCTCAAGATAGGAAGGGATGGAGGATATGATCAAACCAGTCAAAACACTTATGATAGAAAATAAAGATGATGTATTGGGTAATTCGCTTTTAGCAGTGGCTCCTCTCAGTGCTCAGTGCTTAGATTCTTGAAACTCAAAGAAATGAATTTTAAACCATTCTTAGTTATTTGTTTTAAGCAAACAAATCCACCCAATATATGAATCTTTTTAGATACATTTCACACGTTACTTCAAAAGTAGGCTCATCAACCTTTCTTTACAAACTGTTCAGAAGATTTACCACGTATAATTAGTAAATGTTTCTCTTTAAATTCTCGGTTTTGAATTTCTTTTTAGCTACATTCACACTTCTAATGTTTGTAAAATATTCCCTAACAGTCCTTTACAACTTTTTTCACCTAAATATGTTGCGCAGTGATGAATATCGCATTTCTTCCATAAAGAAAATCCCTAATAGTTTCCAACCACACTTCCTTCTCTTTAGCAAATGTTGCCAGCGATGTATAACGTTTACTTGCGATAATTCATGTTTTCTCCTGAAAAAAATAAACACATTGGAATAATTACTGCATTATTGACTTTTGCAGATTAAACGATGACTCTAAAAAAATGTGGAATACTTATGTGCAATTTTAAAACCGCCCTGAATGTAACTCGTGTCCGCTAATAAATGGTACATTCGCTTCCCAAACTGACAAATGGCTACATTGGGCCTTAGTAAAATATGGAAATACCTTCACACTTTTATGGCTCCTAAGAAGGGGAAAAAAAGAAAAAGAAAAAAAGACTGATAGTTACGACCCACCAATTTCTCAAATTAGCTTCAGACGATAATTGTTGAATGGTAGCCATCTTAACCTTCAACCCTAATTATACCTTCTGTATAACTTCTCTGTGTGATGCTATGTTTCTAGAGTTGCAATATATCTTAAATACCACCAATAATGGTAAAAAAGCATAAAATGTGTCTTTATTT
Source organism: Vandiemenella viatica (assembly GCA_031002005.1). Classification (NCBI taxonomy): domain Eukaryota; kingdom Metazoa; phylum Arthropoda; class Insecta; order Orthoptera; family Morabidae; genus Vandiemenella; species Vandiemenella viatica. The sequence continues at coordinate 152,623,852 of JARYHS010008075.1, forward strand.
CTCTTAATAGAGTCCTAGAATCATTATAAGGGCACTCCAAAATTATATTAAAATATTCTAGCAATAGAGAAAATAAGGAAACCCTTAATTGATAGTTCAAACGCCGAAAAAAAATTTTATACGAGTTTACAGCAATGAAGTTTTCAAGGATGTACCGCCGGATTGTGTTGTGAAAACATGATGTTTGTTTCTACAGCTAGCTCCGCCGTCTTCCTCGGGTGCGAAAACACGTGTAGTGGTCTACTTTCACTACACAATCCGGCGATACACCCGTGAAGACTTTATTGTAAATCGTACGCCGGGAATGTCTCCGTAACACATTTTTCTTGGAAGAAGTTTCAGCACAGATTTGGCTATTAATAATCTGACATTTGCATTCTGGTCGTTTTGTGAATGTAAGAGCTGAAGATGACAGGCCGTTGATCTCCCATGGTATTTATCGGATAGGCATTCTACGAAAGAGCCAAAATGAGACCCGTAAATTCCGCCCTACACAGAGCCTAATTGCCTCATAAGTTACACGAAAAATGATATTGCTGCAAGCTTGCACTTTCATTAACGAGCGCTTCCTGTCCTCAGATTTATGGATCGTCCAACGCGGCTCTCTGCATCCGGCCAATAGGAGCTGAGATGGATACCTGCGAGCACCTGTCTTTCATCTAACCAGTCACACTCACAAGTCACGTCTTGGACAAGTATTGTGCTAGGTGATAGTGGTTTCTATCTGAATCACCAAGCACTCTTTAATGCGACTGATGATAAACGAGCCAGATTTGTTTTCTGTAATTTGTGTAACTATTAGATTTCTTTAGATAAAAGTACATTACTTTAGCTGTTCACTTGTTAGATCCCACTACATACGCCTATTATCTATAAAAACTTATCCACTACTGTTCAAAATTGTTGCCTTGTTGGGAAGTCCGCCAGTTACCTTGATTTCGGAAACTGAAAAATTACTGAATCCATATAATAAAATTTTATAAAAGATTTATATGCACACAAAATTCATTTCAAAAAGAGTAATTGCAATGTGCATTTCTGATGATAGAGCTACACCGTTAAAGTTGGAGATTTTGTGTGCTCAGACATATGCATTTCTCTCCGTCTGTCCGTGCATCACTGCCACAGATTATCGCATAAGATACGTTTTATCCAGATAAATAACATACTGGCCGATGATGCAGATATATCAACGTAAATTTTGGAAATTTTGAATGTCTCAACGAACGGATTTCAACGAGATTGCACATGGTGATAGGTAGTGTCAGCACATATAAAGCACTTTCTACCCAAGTCAGCAACTTATTTACCGACCAGACAGTTACCAAACCGTAAATTTGTGATTACATTTGTCTCTCTGTATGTTCAAAGCAGCAAAAACAAATAACCGGGCGTGGCATTCTGACGTTGCCTTACTCTATTATATTCCTATATCTCGTTTATCCTTTCCTAGCTAAACTTGGAGGGGTCGTGGTGGGTGAGTGTTATCACTCTGGCCTCGCATTCGGGAGGATGGCGGTTCGAATCCCCGTCCGTGAAAACAGATTTGGATTTTCCATGGTTTCCCCAAATCACTCCAGGCGAATGCCGGGATACTTCCTTCAAAATGACATGGCCGAATTCCTTCTCGTTCCTTGCCCTCGGTCCCATACCGCCTCTAATGACGTCGATTTCGACGTTGCGCAAAGCTATAAGTAAAAATACTTAGCTAAGCTTCTTCTTTTGTTTTAGAAAAGTGTTTCTATATCTCCGAGTACATATTTATATTAACATTTGAGTACACTGCTATGAATGCAATGTTTTCTGAGAAGGATTTTGTATCCTCATTTGTAAAATTGCTTGACTGTGTGCCGTGCTGGGAACCGGTTGAGTGTCGCAGATTTAAACGCGGACATTCCTACAAACCGACCGCCAGTCGCCTCATTAAAAAGTTACCCTCCCGCCTACCCCCCTTCCCTTTCGCAGAGGGAAGAACGACGTCGGGCTCTTTCCGGCGGTTAATAATGCAGCCCACTACGGAATCCATTACGCGCTATTTATGTGTCCCCAATCGGGCTAAGTGTCGGGATAAAGCGGTTAGTCCGTCTGCTGGGGCCGACCCAGTTATAAAAACGAGCTTTAAATGCGAACCCAGCGTCTCTTAATGCAACACACAAACTGCAGGAAACGCTAAGGGCAACAGTTCGGACTAACTGGAAGATGAACAATAGCAGCAGAGTCGTGCCTTGGTCTTAGCTTCGATAGGAACTAGGCACAGAAACAGAGAAAGATTCTATAATAACTAATAGCACCTTCAGGTCAAGGATCATAATACACATTTTAATTATTGGCACAATATATTTTTTTTCTTTTTTCTTCTGCCTTGCGCCTAGTTGGCGTCGTAGTCATCAGTGGCGGCTAGAGATAGAGAAGGAATTCGACCATGACTTTTAGAAGGAACCATCCTGACATTAACCTGGAGTAATTTGGAAAAACCATGGAAAAATCCAAACCTGATTGTCTGGATGGGTATTCAAACCCAAATCCTCCCGAATTCGAGGCCAGATCTTTACCACTCTTCCATCACGCTCGATCACAATAAAAATGGTGCGTTGAATGTATGAAAACTTTACCCGTGAGAATAATTAGGAACAATTATAATTTACAATCAAATAGATACTAGGTTAACAGATCTATACCACAAAAAGGAAAATGAAAGGATGTAAGACACGATAAGATACAGGAGAATCAGATTTTTTGGTCACGTAATGAGAATAAATAACAGCACACGTAAAAAAAAAAAAAAAAAAAAAAAAAAAAAAAAAAAAAAAAAAAAAAAAAATCCAACCGCTTTCGCAAGAATAAGAATGGCAACCAGTGGATTCAAAAAGTAAGGAAAGGTTTGACAGAGATGGCAATAATAGAAGATGTAATACGAGACAGGGCAAAATATTTAATGTGTTTTCAGCAGAAGCAGAAGAAGAAAGGTAATAATAAGTAATAACCTCTGGATCCAAGAAATGAGAGAACAGAGATAGGCGGCTAATATAGAATCTTTACAAAAATGAAACGGCTGTAAAAAAAATTGGAAATAAACAAAAGACGCAGCAATACGTAAAGGAGTCAGACAAGGCTGTGTCCTGTCTCCCTTAATTTTCAATGCCTATATTCAAGATTCATTGGACAAGATCAGAGACGAAATTGATGATAGGGGTAAAGATACAGGGAAAACTAGTAAATATGATTGGAACGCAGATGATATTGTGATAGTAACAGAAAGTGAAGAGGATCTTAAGAAAATTTTTGAAAAAATGGAGGAACAATGGGGAATGAGTACAATATGAAAATTAATAAAGCGAAGACGAAAGTCATGGTATGTGGTAAAGATAAAAACTCGAAAATTAAAATTAGTGGAAAAACACTGGAGAAGGTACAAGAATTCTGCTACCTTCACAAAACATGGAAGAAGCAAGAATGATATAAAATGCAGGATTGCACAAGCAAAAATAGCGTTCAACAAATAACATCAGCTGGACAACGAGTCTATTAAAAGAGACTATTAAAAGCTTATGTCTGGAGTATTGCCCTGTATGGATGTGAATCCTGGACAGTTGGTACAGAAGATAAAACATGATTAATTTCATTTGAGCAATGGTGCTTCAGAAGGATATTAAAGATTAGCTCGAGGGACAAGATTACTAATGAGGACATTTTTGAGAAAGCGGGAGAGTATAATTCAATATGGAAGAGTATAAAAACGCGGAGGACAATATTGATTGGACATATCTTAAGACATGAGAGCTTCCTAAAAACGATAATGGGTGGAGTGGTAGAAGGAAAGGGATATCGAGGAAGACCACGTTTAAAATATATCCAGCAGACAATGGAAGAGTTGGCTGCAGGGGATACGTAGATAAGAAGACAAGGGCAGAGAGTAGAGCTGAATGGAAGACTGCCGCAGACCAGACCCAGGATTGACTACCGTAGAAGAAGAAGAAGATATACAAGTTCTAATTTAGCACAAAATTGTTATAAACTGTCTATTTGTCTGCCTTGGTCAGTTATGAGATCTCTAAGTCGACAAATATTTCCATGATAATTTATATTTCAAGTTTCCATACTTACGTTTATTAATTCTAGATTTTTAATATTTCTGTAAAAATAGAACCAGTTTATGCGACATTTCCCTTGACCTTTCATTAACGTCTTCGTCTTTACACAATCATCACAAACCACGTCCATTCAACTATTCTCCCTGCTGATAAATTAACCAATCCGTCATGTATTAAAATGTTACCTGCAATCGTATCGCATGCTTTGTTAGATTTTTGTACTATTCACTCGTGATTTCTATTCAGTGTTCTTTCCAGGACTCCTCAGTTATTAACAGCATTCTGTAGCATCACCGTCTAAGCTTTCCATTCAGATGGAACGAAGCTCCGTACTCACTGTCTGAGGAAGTTCACGGTGCGAAAATATTTGATACTTAAATATTTCAGCAATTCTAAAGGCCTTACATAAAAAAGTAATGATGTGTCACTGTCACAGAGGGAGGTCATGGCTTGAAATTACTATAATAATCTCGTGTTGTGTTAGTGATCTCTCTGGTCCTGGCACGTTCTCGTTACTAAGGGAAAGCTTCGTCAGAGGTGCAGGGCAGCTTTAAGGCTCTTGAAAATTTCAGCCTGTACTGAAATTCGATCCGAGTACCTCCTGATCCCCATTTACTTAACATAACCAATCAATTGTATCTTAATGACACATGATCTAAATTCTTATAGTAATAAATATAATTTTATGCAATAAACAGGTAAAAAACCAAGAACAGAAGAAAAACTAAGAATGCTATATACTAAGACAAAACATAGGTGCCAATTGTTTAATTTAACTAAGAAAAGAACAGCAAAGAAAGATTTATGTCTATCGATATTGCTACAGACTTGCTTATTGTAACACTAGCGGAGTTCCCGGCGTTGCCCGGTATAGTTGGCGTAGATTTAACTGTACCCTATTTTTATTCCCGCAAAACATTTGTACACAAAGTTTCATACAATACGCGCCAACTTTTTCGGAATTAAAGCAAACTTACATTCACCCGCCCCCTACCAAGAAACTGGTAGGGCTGAAGTTTAATTGCACGTATACTATTTTCATTCGTCCGAAAAGATTCATGTATATCAAGCTTCGATAATTTGGTTAAGAAATTTCATTACTACATTACTGAACAACCTTAGATTATGTTAAAAACTCACATTTAATTCAATTGAGAAGTGAATGGATATACTTGTGGCTCGAAACGCCAGATCCTTTAACTCTGCAGATAAAATATCAAAAGTGAATCCGGAATAATATTATCGTAAACAGAAGACTAATGCTGAAGGCCAGAGATCGTGCTTAAAGAAAATCTCTGTTGTTTTTACGGCTATCTATGTCATTTAAAGATTGATATCCCGAATTAAAGGAAAGAATACTTCAAGCTATGGCTTTTAAAAATTGAATGTATCGAATTAAAAGAAAGAATACTTAAAGTTTTGTTTTGTGTGCAAAATAGTTATTACTATAAGTTATCTTATTGCTTTAATTAAAGGCTATGGTCAGAGACATTGTGTTGTGTGTTTAGTGCGGAGTATGCGGTATCTAGTGATTCCTCCTGTGGAATTTCTCACCATACGTTCAGAATTTCATTTAATGCTCCTGCATTATTTAACGTTGAAACATAAGACATGCCAGACAAGTGAATTAAGATTGTAAGCTTTAAAACGGTGAAAACTCCATCAAAATCTGCCCCGTAGTTTCCTTGTTTTTATACGACCAATATGTCCGGTTTTCGTTTTATAGATATACATAGATAACCAGAGCCTTTATATGCTCTTGCCAACTATCCATATGTTCATCATTAAAGAATCTCGAAGCAAACTCAGTAAAAAATAATGTACCTTTACGCCACTAATGTCTGTGGAAAACATACCGGCTCAATAGTTTACACGTGCTATTGACTTGAAAAACTGAGGAGCGAATATAGAGAGAACGATAACAGTAGATGCTAATGATGATAACGCAAAAGCAACATATAAAATCTAATCATACACACAAAACATATTTTCAAAAATACATTTTACGATGGTTGTAGTTATGAAAGTTGTTTACAGAACTCTTACACACTTTCTCTTTGGTAATCTTCCTTGTATTATCAATGCTCTCAATAACTTGTGGAAACTGACTTAACAACTAATTTACAACAAATGTATGTATCCTATGGTTCCTTACATCCCCGTCAAACGCCGAAGAACTGCAACAATTTCGCCATTAGAATGCTCCGGTAGTACACTGCTATTAGAAATCATTTTCAGGCGTTCTTTCTCCGAAAGGAAGTAATCAAAAAAACTCAAACGCATACAAATCAGTAATTTGGTTTGTAACACCAGACTTATAGAGAGGAATAAGAGAGACCAGAAAGAAAAACTTACAACCCCTTTCTTGGTAAAACAGAATTGAGGCTTTCAGTGTCTTTGTTTTAAGTTATTAAAAGCTGCTGTGTCATTAATAAGGTAATTTAATCTGTTTCTAGCGAGCTGCCTTTCTGGCGGCTCTCAGACGTTTCAATTTAACGCTTTCCTTTCTCCCTGCCGGACCCCCGTGGCTCCCTCCCATTGTCCGGCTAACAGTCGCACAATGGACGCCTCCTTCGTCCGCATTGCCGGGAGGAAGCTGTTCGTTATATAATACCAGGACCCTCCTCGACTTCTCCAGACGCCAAGGGCTGCACCGGGTACCATACAAAAATACCGCGTCAGGTGTGAATTCGATGTGTAATTACACATAGATTCCTTATCTTTATCGATAATTCTTGAATTTTTCCAAACATCCAATTTTAGTGGTTATAGATTTAGCTGACCGTTAAGGTTAGTTTAGATAGTGCCCCTTATCGTTCATCAAGTGGCATAACTTTAGGCGCATGCCTCTCAACCACTTTATTGAAGAGGCAAATAGGTACACATGTGTCTCCACCGCTTTGAGAGTCTCCTTGCCTGTTTTCGTGTAAATACACTTAATAAAACATGTCCCCATGGATTACAACGCGGAAAAACGCTAAATTTTATCGAATATTACGAAGAATACCCTGTCTTGTAGCAATTCCTCACAACTTAAATAAAAATACATTTTTGGAAAGATGCGGTATTTGAGTTGGGAAATACAAGATCGATGTCAAGTCAGTTTTAAGTAAACTCAAAGCGTTGAGATCATATTTTTACCATGAACATAATAAAGTGGAGCAGAAAAAAATCATGAAAGGCAGCAGAAGATTAATATACATCCGGACGGTTTTCTTCAAAACACTTGCTGTTTGTTTTCCAAGGTCATTAACAGAGAAGGGAAAAGGAAACAGATTTAGCGCCAAGTGAAAAAAATTCAATATTTTATTTAATTTATTTATAAAATCTTTCATTAAAAATAATTTATAAATAGTTTATGACACATACATTTCCCGTCAGCTAACGCGCCCTTAGTTAGACAAAGTAATTCATAAAATTGTTGGGAACGGCTTTCGTTTCCTTTAGCAGGTTTACAAGGAGTCCTTTTTCAATTAATAATTCCATTTTCAATTTGTATTTCTCTCAGCCGTGAACCTTCAACAATCGATCCCTCATCAATATTATAGAAGGTGCTGATACTGTGTGTTCAAGAAATACTCGCCGTATGTCTGAGCCTGAAGACGAACAAGCTCAAACATTGGAAATATGACTGATTGTTGCCTTGCAGCCTATATTATATTGTACAAATGGTACAGTTGAAATAAGTATTAAACGAATTATAAACTATGCAAACTGCTGTGGCGGTAATAAACTTGTGACAGGGTTTTTACTGGCTGCGCATTCCACCCTTGTAGCCTAGCCGGTAATCCTAGCGGGTATAGTAGACCTAAAGCTTAACGTGGAATACGAGCCACGTAAATTTTCTGGTGTTCTTCATATTACACAGTAATCTGTGTCAGAGGTGAAAGTGGAGTCGAGAGACTTTGAAAATCTCAGCCGGAACGGGGATTCGAACATAGGACTTTTCGATTTGCATACAGACCCTTTCCCACTGAACCATCACACCGCTGCGAGAATAAATATCTTCAAGAACAGTGATATATTAGTAGATATTTGTTGGTTGAAAAATATACGGAACACGATGATATAAATACATAGATTTCTAGGAACAGTATTTTTATGATTCTTCTGCTTAAAAATTCACTATCCCATGGAAGTCTATTTAAGTCCTGCCATCACGGGCTACCTATACAGAAACCTAACAGAACGAGTGACGCATAGCCGCCACCTCCCGCGCGTTTCTGCCAGCCTGGTTCCTGCAGCCGCCGCGGCGGCGCTGTCGCTGCCAACCGGCCAGCGACAACTCTGCAATAGAGCGATGTCGTTATTTTATACGAGCCTCTGAAGCACGTCAAATATTAAGGAGTCACTTCTTCGCAGTTGTTTAAACTAAACAGAATTGTTTAAACTAATCTGATCATGTCATTCTGGTCCCAGCTGCATTTCAACCTAACCACAAGCGGACCTCAGTAATACGGTGTCAATAAAAGAAAAGGAAATTAATAATAAATATTAATAACTTACGCTATACCACGCAATATTACTTTTAATGGTGGTCTAGGCCGCATAGATCGCTGCCGTTGTGGAACTACTGTCATTCAAACGAAGTGAATGATTTCTGTAACATGGCGCTCAAGATAGAAACTTAATTTATTTTTTAAAAAACTAAAATAACTCCTTCCCTCTGTTGTAATTACGAATGCCAATAACTGAATGTTATGGACCATTTTCTAAATTCAATTTAATCAATTTGTGCAAATAAATAATATCCGTCAGTGCAACTTTTTTTTTTTTTTTTAATAATAAGAAATAAAGAAATTCAGTTTTTGCATCGGTGTGATATAAATTATTCGTGCAGATTGAAGAATGCTAATATTTCTGCTCTAAAACTAAAGCTTCCATTCATTACATCGTGAAATAAAAGTGATCCATATTTTCCAATGGGGGCGACAAATAATGTTGGAAGGGGCGGCAATCTCACAGTTTTTTGACCCGGAAAACTTCTAGATCCACCACTGGCTGTGGTTAGACAGGGGTCGGCATAATCGGTATTGCACAAGGGCGTTCAAACAGCTAGAGGCGGGCCTGCCTCCATCCCTTTCTATCTTGTGCTAACCTCCTCATCTCTACATATCCCGTACAACCCACGTCCTCTATTATCTGCTTCATATATTCTAATCTCTGTCTACCTCTACAGTTCTTACCTTCGACTTTTCCCTCCACTAACAAATTAACAAATCCTACATGTTTCAAAATATGACCTACCAGCCTGTCTCTTCTTTCTGTAAACTTCTTCCACAAACTGTTTTCTCACCCATCATTTCCAAAACTCGTTCATTTCGTACTTTGTCGACTTAATTTTCAGCATTCTTCTGTAGCACCACATGTCAAATGCTTCTATTTCCTTGTTTCTGGTAAGTCCGTGTTTCGCTACCAAAAAGTGTTTTGCCCCATACATAGAGTTTTAAAAAGTTCTTTCTAATTCCTAGATTAATGTTTGAAACTAAAACATTTCTCTTTTTCATAAATGCTCTTTTTGTTATTGCTACTCTGCTTTAACGTCATTTCTGCTTCGGCCATCGGTTTTTTTTTCCCAAATAGCAGAATTCACTTAATTCACCTATTGCACCCGATCCTATTTTTATATTTAATCTACTGTAATTGGTATCATTTCTGTACATTTCATCACTTCTGTCTAGTTTTGATTTATATTCAGTTCAAGCTTAGCTTACTATAAAAGCTATCAGAGAATATAGCAAAGATATTTGCATTGAAAGAATATAAATAAACAAAAAGCAATTAATAATTAGCATGTCGACTTAAATGAAATACAAACTTTTATTTTTCGCAATTGCTTAGGTAAATAAAATAGTTACCAAATAACGCGCATAACCTGGATATAGTAGTATCATCTCTGTCAATTGTTAGCTCGGCAACGAAGGCTGGAGCGTGACGTAAGCGTTACAGTCACGGTTACAGTGACACTATGACGAAGCTTAGCCCTTCATTAGTACTGATATACAAACGAAAAAGATACGAACACATGTAAAAGATTGAAATTTTCTGGTACACACCCTCCACCAGAGAAAGAACATGACACGCACAAAGTTGGGGTAAAGGGCCAAATGCCAAATTACATCCGAAAACTTCAATGATTCACGTGTTTTCACCGTATGTTTTTGGTGTGTAATCGCCACCCTAGAGTCCGTCATCTGTGATAAGTGGTGGGTTCTAGTTTGATGAACTCCCTCCTGCCGTAGCCCCAGCTTAATCTGGTGGTAAGGAACTGTGCTCCGCCACCTGTCCTACCCTGCCGCCCTCTTTTCTGTTGATGAATATTTCTTCCGCCACCAGGATACGACCCAGCGAACGTCGTGTCAGCGCCAGATTTCATCAAGGCGCCGCAACCAATTGAACCAATGGGCAGTCTGACCTAGATTGGCTCAGCATGAAATATGGATGGGTCATAGTTTTATAACATCTGTAGCAGTGCTTGTGCGTGACTATCAGGTGTGTAGCATTACTTGTTTCAAAAAGATATTGAGTTTTGTAACAAATAATTACCGCATAACACAAAAGACGAATTGTCACTACCTACATTGTTCCTGTTTTGATAAAATACTTCTTTTATATCAACACTAGCTTCAAGCCCGTCAAAAATCACGGATTGAACGCAATATTCTAGCAATTCGTTTCTTTGCATTTGGTTAATTATACGGAATTGTTATTATATAATGCTCATAACGTAGATTTTGTAATTTTCTACATATTTCTTTTGCAGTTTATATAGCAATAAAATTTTAACTTCTACCGAATTAATGACGACAGAAGTATAGAACCAATGAAATTAAATATAAATTAGGAATCCCAAAAACTTTTGCTATACCATGTAATACCAGTTTCATTCCTGGTCCAGGAACAATTCAGCACGATAAATATGGAACTACATCCATCCTCATTAAGTAATAATTTCAGTAAAATGGCCCTTATGGAAGCAGATTAAATTGTTTAAAAATGAATTATGCTGTAACAACCAGTATCAATTGGGATTCTGGTCAACGTAACCACAACCGCCACTGATATTGCTCTCTCTCATATGAATAAGCGACGCGTATCACCTGTGATGGTAGTAGGAATTTATTCTGGGAAAGCTTGTAAGGAAACACAAATAACGATAATTTTAAATGATATTTTTAGAGATATGAGTACCTAGCTCTGGTTAAATTCTGGAAATATTTGACTAGGATTTTTAAAAAAATGCATTTTGCTTTAAATGATAAAAAGACGGATAACTGTTCTGTATTTGATTGATATATTTCGCGATTACATACGTTTCGTGTAAACTTTCTCTGAATATCTTATAAACATCATTGTTCTTATATACCAGAAGATGGCGGCAATGAATCTAGTCGCCGAAATATCGTGTGACAACGCACTCTTGACTCGGCTAGTTACCCGAGACCAGTTTATACATTCATTGTTCTTCTGTCAAAAAAATTATTAGATTATGTTGTAACCTAGTTCTTATAACTAATACATAGGATATAGCGTAAACATCGAATGCCCTTCTCCTTACACCATTTTCTGTGTTCAGCTGTCGAAAAAAAAAAAAGAAAAAGCACCACCACGTAAATTTAAACAAACGATTCCTTTGCATTAACTTTTTTTTATTCCTGCTCTTCGTATTTTTGTTCAGTAACTTCCACAACCTTTTATCTGGCATAGCAAAAACATTTTTCTTTGACACTATAAGTGCATGAAAAATCAAATTCGATTATTGATTTGAATTTTACATTTCCTTTTAACAGCATAACCGCAACTAAAGTCAATGCAGTTATACATTTGAAGTTTCATCGTTTGCCTAGTGGCGCTATGGTGGCTATCAGGTTAACTAACGCTTCGGACACTATCGAGACTCGCCGAAGATTACCGAATCATTGAGGTGAGGTCTCCAGGAACAATACAATTTATTTAAGAAGATACGCCATACAACTGATCCTTTCTTTTTTTAAAAAATAAAAAAAAAAAAAAAAAAAAAAAACGCTAAACGACGATGAGTGTAGTAGCGCAGTGTTTACTTTAACTAGAGAAAAAGATAAAGCTTAGTACTGGTTGTTGGATATTACCTGTAACCGTGTTTACAAATATTTGAGTCCATTATTAATTTCAGTAAGTCCGTAATCTGCCCAGATACTACGTGGTATTTCTGCCGCAACTACGGAGAAGAGAGTTTGAATTATTTTTTGCAAATCGTCCAATTTTTAGCGGCGTTAACAATGGATCGAGGCGTTTATATTCAATATAACATATAAAACTTCTGAATGGTTCAGCTTGTATGTTTGGAGAGCCAACAAACAAATGTTTGAATTATGAGCTGTTTCCTGTGTGGACAAAAATTTTCAGCAGCATAAAACAAGGCAAAACACATTAAAATTGATGAACCTGCGAGTTTCGAAGCGAAGAACAAACGTATTGCAGAACTCGTTGCGACCTACAAGCAAGAAAAACATTTAAATAAATAAACAGCTATTAATTATTATTAGCTGCATCGTTTGTGGAGGCTTCTGTTTGGCGAGAGCTGTATTTCGGAAACAGTGGTAAAAAATACAAAGCCCTGCTTATTTATGAGAGCGTATTGGTTATTTTACTCTTTTTATCTGCAATTCATTTTACTATTCGAATAAATAACAAATATTAATACATTTCAGTCTCGATTTAGTCAACTCGGAATGTAAAACTAATGGTTAACACTTTTATTTTGTCAGTGATATAATAGATATCGCTCACCGTCTCCTTATAATCATCCACACCATCATCATTCAGTTTCCATCCACTGACCAGGTCTGTCTTCAGCACTAGCCTTTCCATTTTCCAATCCATCACCACCATGGTCCAGTCATCTTCTCTTTCTGTTAACAGCCCTCAATTTTTTTCCATCATCTATTCCTCATACACCTCTGGCTCTTTTACCTTACTACTTAATCTCGGTATTTGTTCCTTGTATGTAATGAAAAATATGAAGAGTGCTTCCATATTGGCCAGGTGCAATATTCAGCCATTAATAATTCAAAATTTAGAACTTACTCGAAGCAACAAAATTAACTCTGCCCGAATGTTGAAACAGCTAGAAGGAATCGATGAAAATATTGGATTTTTCGCTTCTGGAATTTGTTGTCAGGTTTGCCCCGGGAATTCCCAAACGCTTCTGTGGGGTAGTAAACAAAATACAAACGTGTCCGAAAGTGATCGTGCCCCTACAAAAATTAACCCTGTTTTGCTCATACTCATTATTCTACTTTTATTCTTGCCATTTTACGAAATCCTCTTTATACCTTATGAATTATTTAGCAAGGCTTTGAGTCATTGAGGCAGCTTTCAAATCCTGTATCGGATACTACCTCCGGATACAGGCGGGAATGTACAGTACCTTCTGGAGCGAAGAGTAACGTGAAAAGCCATGGAATAACGGAAGGAATCGCCCAAGAACTAGGGATTCCAATCCAGCAAAGCGGGATCCCGCAATCCCCCGGGATCCCGTATCACTAGATAGTCTGGCGGCTCCCGCACCAAATTAAGCGGATCCGCAATCCGCAAAAAGTGGCGAAAACGTGTGTCAGTCTGCGTGAATCGCTGCCCCACTCGGTCTCTATCGGATGTATTGCACTGTTTGCCTGTACCATTGCATTTGTCATTTGACTCATGTGAACAAACGTTTGTTTTTGTTAACCTTCGTCATTCGTAAGTAAATATATCCACATTTACCTATTGATTAATACTTACGTTTGTTTTGAGTACACATTACTATAATTTGAGCTGTGTTGTGTATTTAGTACGATTTTCTAACTATGTAATAAGTATTTTTTTATGTTTCGCACACGTTATCTGAAATACTCAGTTAAAGCTGATTATTCATGATTTAATTATTCCCATTTTCTTTATTTGCAGATAAATTAGTTGTGACAACTTCCTGTATTCGCGGCTGTAAATTTGATTATTGGTTGATATGAAATTAATGTTATCCTAGTTTTAACGATCGCATACCTACTGTATTTAACAGCTATCAAAATGCAATTGTGTATCCTTTGACTTATTGTTGTCTCGGCCGCAGCCTCATTGCGTTTGAAACACATGTTCTTTGACGAAAGCCGCCAGCTTACATGTGCCGCTCTGGCTTTCCATCAATCCCTCTTGGGATGATATGATCAATAGTCACAATACATTATTTACTAATATTTTATCCATGATGGATTGGTGGAACTTCCGCGACTGTGATGTCAAATATGGGTTGTAAAAAATACAGCAACCAGTCACACTATGATGTTGTTTATTAAACCATTACCGGTTTCGAGCTATACCTGCTCATCTTCAGATGGTTTGTAAATTTTTACATCAACAAATGCAATATACAGGAATGTATGGTTGTCCTACAGTAACAAAAGAAGTTTTTGTAAATGTTTACATCAACAAATGCATGGTTGTCCTACGGTAACAAAAGAAGTATTTGTTTATTGAGTATAAATTAATAAGGTATGATGAAGAAGATTATAGTTTGTTATTACTTACATTTTGCATCTGAATATATCCGAAAACCAAACTAAATCACTATAAATGCACATATTTATAAACATGCGCTGCACTAGCACTGATGGATATGGATTTGAGCACACTGTGTTTGCCACCATTTCACACATGATATACAAATACACAGGATATACAAAGCAAAGAGGACATATTAAAAGATGATTATATACAAAGAAGTTTACATAGTAACAAAGTTAAAATTAGACTGAATGTTATTTCGTTAAAATTATAATGTGATAAACCAGGATTTATAGATATAAAACACTAAAGGTTAATTGTACCATGATATGTATAGTATAAACAGAAATAATATATTTATTGATACAAATTAAATTTGTTATATTTTACATTTAAGTATATATTATTATATTTTAAATTTAGTCTGTGTTGGGTTTAACAAATAGTTCTAGAAAATTATATAGGAATGTTTTATTAGATAGCTCTATCTGTTCATTTAATAAGTGGTTAGGCATTTTCTTGGCATGGATGTAGATTTATATTTCTTCAAGCAGATCCATTTTTTACCTTTATCAGCAATATGTATTATCTGTAGGTTGTCATCTAAAGATGGTGGGGAATGTTTATCTTTAATAACATGGGCAGCAAAAGTGGACTTTTCTATATTTCCTAATCTGATGGCATCTAAATGTTCTTTAAACCTTATGGAGAAGTTTCTGCCCGTTTGACCCTGTATATGCCTGAGAGCATGTAGTGCATGTTATTTTGTAAATGCCAGATTTATTGTAGGGGGAATTATACAGTTGTGTGTTGTGGATGAGCTTATGCTGTAGCTTATTATCTGTATTGAAGCTGATAGTTATGTTAGTCTTACGAAATAGGTTTGCAATTTTATAAGATACTTTACCTAAGAATGGGATGAATTTGTCATTACGCATACCAAGTTTTCAAACAGATGTGATTTATTGTAAGATACATAATATGACCTAAGACTGAATATTTTCCATTTTTTATTATTTATTTAAAAATTGGTATAGATTTAAAACAAAAATGTAAAAACCTGGAAATATAGTTAACATATGTTAAAAAAAATTAATGTCATTTGGCCAAATTAAAATATTGTTAACTGTTAGTTTTTATCATTTAAAATTGATTTATTAATTTAATTAACATACTTTTATTGTTTAATTTATTAACGTTTTAAATATAAGCGTTAAAAACTGTTGGCGCCAACACCGCTGGATCCCGCGGGATTGGTGCAATCCTTAGTCAGAACTTCATGACACTGTGGAAGAAAATGGCTGTTAGTGTCTATTTTTCCTCGAGAACAAACAGCTCTCACAGATTAGAGGACAAAAAGCATACGAAAAGCTCTTCACGAGACTCGAGGCAGTTACAGATCAGTTTGACGTTAGTTATGAGGGAGCTAAGTGTAACTGAGCCAGCCTGTTGTACACGTGGCGAGACAGCAGGCAAATATGAAGTAATCACCGAGGGTGGTGGGTGAGCGGTAACGCTTTGGCCTTGTATTTGGAAGGACGTGGGTTCAAATCCCCATCCCAAATAACTCCAGGAAAACTCCGTGGTTATTCCTTCAAACAGCTGTGGCCGAATTCCCCCGTCCTTTTATCAAAAGGTTCCCCGAAAAATAAAAATCTCACCGAGCTAAGGCCGCTGCGTACTAACCTTCCTGACTGGTTTTAAGACGCTTTCCGCCAGGACGGTCCCAAATCGCCGCCTCGTAAACTACACCTCACAAACAACAAACACAATTATCGCACACAGAACATAGTTACTCATTTCACAGCAGATGGCAGCACTTGACTTTCCCCATTAGTTCATAATATGACCTGGCAGTAGGTATAAAATGCTTAGTGTTAGCGTTAAACCAAAGCTCCAAATTTGACCATCAAGGACAGCTATCCTCTAATGTTAGGAAAAGGTGGGGAAGAAGAAGAGTATGTATACGTGAACTGACAGAAATGGAATCACAATGCAGTGGTGAATCCAGGATTTTGGTTTGGGAGGAGCTTGAGCGGATATTGGTTGGGGGGGGGGGGGCGCTTGAGCTGATTTAGTCGGGTAAGGGTAGGCTTCATAGTGCTGCCGCCCTTAAAATATCAGTAAAGCTTAAAAAAAAAAATCTTAAAATATTCAAAACTACGATATCGGAGGTGGACCTAGATACTTTTGGGGGGGGGGGGGGTCACCTTGAACCCCCTAGGCTCCTCCTCTGGATCCGACACTGACAATGAACAAAATGAATACAATCAACACTCACCCAGTCACAGAATCTCCTTATAAAAAAAATTTACCATTCACACAAACACATCACTGAATGAACTGAACTTTGAAAATGCTGCCTACTACTTTCCATATGTGATTATTGGTTTAGACAAGTACATAACGACTTTTTGAATTCTCGATTCTTCGACTCATTAATAGTCATGCCAAAAGCTATTTTTATAGTTTCTTCCTGCCAGACGGTCATTACTAAAAACTTACAATTAGATTATGTCATCATCATGTAAATTAAATACTTAATAATGAACAATAAATCATTATAATCCTCTACTTTTGTAAAGATATACACAACATTTATCATTTAACAGAAGTTGTTTAACTCAATCCTACTATAAGTGTTATTTTTTACATCGGCATTTCTACTAAACATGGAGCTGATAGGATACTGTTATTTTCTAAGCGACTCCTTTCGTCACTAACCAGTGACTCTGCGCCCCTAACAGACGAGATTTATAAAGAACCATTTACTAGTGTTGGAAAAGGGGTATTTTCCGAAGGTAAATAATAATAAAATTAAAATAATATGATTTTTGCAGGTTTCATGTTGGCGGGTTAATCGCTGCGTCAATATTGTTGCTACTGCCTACGTTTCAGCACCAAGCTGGGGATTTCCCGAGGACCATTTCGGGCAGAGGTATCTGCTGCTGCCGGCTGGTTACACGCTCTTGTTGTTTCCCTGTACACGGGATCATGGGGGGGGGGAGGGGAAATCAGCCATCAGTAATTGATACACCATCCGAAATCACCCCAAGAAGTCTCCAGTTTGGGTGTCGAAACGTTGGCAATAGCACTTGACTCAGAGATAATCCAGCATATTAAGTGAAATTTTACAAAAACCAACTATTACTACAGGATTCAACCAAAAGAAACAGCACTTTTGATTTTCCGCTCATATCGTATCTATAGTGGTTACATCTGGAGGGTTTAATTTTTTTGTTGAATCCGAAGCACGGAGCCTCCTTGTTTACCTAAGATGAAAAAAATATACCACATTAATTCCTAGCTACAGCGCGATTAGAACTCAACACTTTTAATTTTCAAGTCAAGCGTCTTAACCAGTTTGCTACCACATCTCTCTGCGTTGACGGGACCGTAGTTATTGCGTAAGATTCCAATGAAGTCCATTTAAAAATCAAATTCAATACGCTGCTGGCACGATGGAAAAGAATGCTGAAAATTGTCTAGCCCACACCTCTTCACAGATATGGTAATCTCAGGTATGCCGTAAGGTAGAAGCAAATTATGAAGAGCAGGTTTGCACAGAGATTTGGACATTATATAAGCAGCGTGTGCGTGAGGCGAAATGAAGAAGGGACTCGTTTACCCGGCTTGACACCCTTTCCTCTGCTGTCCGCCTATCTCCCTTGCCGGTCGCGGAACAGCGGTAAAGGGTCGCCTGTGTAGCGTATAAACTCTTTGTTAAGTAACGCAGATGACATTTGCGGATCCTTTGACAAAGAGGAATTTAAAGTAGCCTTTGTCTGCTTCTATGACAGATCGTGTCCGTTTGGCTTTATGCTGCGCACGAACACGCGCGTCGTTAACATTTTCCCTGTGCTCCAAGCGACTTTTCCGCCATGCTATGTTCGTATGCAGATTACTACGCCCTTCAGACCTCTTTGATGTCGAATTACTTTTTTCCCCGTCTGAAACATGTGGCAGCCCTGCCTAAGGGAATCGTATTTTCAGTCACTCCTTCTTTCCATCCCTTTTATACTGCAGTGTCTCAAAACGCCGTTGGTAATCCAATATCAACGAAATATTTTCCCCGCCTCCCTTCTTAGAAAACGTTTAAATAATTTTCTTCTCCACCGTTCTTTCGACTTTGGCGCCTAAAGGAGTGGAGAAGAAATCGGCAATTTAGTCGAGAATGAACGAAACGTGCAAAGACTATAAGAATCCTGAAGTAATACAAAACAAAGAAATAGTGTTTAATCCATACAATAATTTCCCTCACAGTTCAACTACAGTGATTAAATTCTGTACTGCTGTTAATTTATAATATATTTTTTTTTAAATTACGCATACTTATGAACATTTGTATTATCCTGTTACGATATGGTTCCATATATTGCTATCTTCGTAGAAAAGAATATAGAGAAAGTTGTGTGATTTCGAGTGAAATTCAAATTTGGGACTTGCTGAAATCATTTTTTGGACTTCTGGTGTCTTTTTTTGCGTATTTACGAGTGTTAAAACATTATTCCTGCCTAACTTTGATAGTAACAATATAATTAGCACGGAAATATTTTTTTAGTTTTAATAGATATCCATTTTTTTTTAAACCCTTATTTATGTTTTTCTAATTTCTGATCTGATTGCGTGGTTTCGAAAGTGCCAGGGGTCATATATGCATCGCGTAAGTGTAATGTTTCTTGATCAAAAAGAAGTATGAATTTAATAAATGTTTGATTATGTTGAAGGGAACGCATCATCCAGCAAGGAACTTATGAAACTGGTCTTCATCCGTCACTACGTTGTAATGAAAAATCAGAGACAGAAATAAAAGAGGTGAAGGAAGGGAGTCATAGTATTCGTTGTTACGATTAATACGTTGCAGAGCCATATTTAAAAGCGTGAAGGTGTTATGTTTTGTTAATGAGCTTATGTATGTTTGCGTTGCTGTGAATGGAGTTTTGTTGGTGAAAATAAACGGAATAGAGATTTCTATTTACGAAGAAAGACGCAGTCAAGTGGAATGTTGAGTGTATTGAGCATACGACTTATTGAATTTGTACTTTTCAGGTGACCCTTTGAGTTAACAATAGGCCTTCTTAGGGTTAACTGACATTAGCCGTAGCGAAATTATTTTTGGGGATTCAAAAATAGGTTTGAGTAAACAAAGATTAGACAGCAAATAAACATTAGGTTACATTTATCTTGTATTTATACAGACTTGAATAAGATGGAGTATTTTTTTAGTGATTTATGCTTCATTGATAGGGAGCTTATTAGAAGCTAGAGAGGATTGGAATAGGGAGGAATTCAGTCATGGTATTTTGAAGAAACCATCTCGACATTCGTCTGGAGGAAATCATTGAAAACCGAAATCTGGGTAGTCTAACGGGGATTTTAACCAACGTCCTTTCGAATACCAGGGCTGAGCGATATCTCTCGCCCACAGGTTGACGGAAGAGATATTACACAGTTCTGGATCATTTATATAGAAATAACTGATTCAGATTACGAATTATTTTCTTCTGTTTGTTTAATGTGGACCGAGTAAGAGCCCCTTCCGTTAGTTGTTCGTAGTGGCACCCTGGTCGTGTCCGATTCTGACAAAGTTTGAGTCCTGGTGAGGAAAAAAATTTTCATCATGAAGATTTGGCCGGCGGGGTAGGAAAGGTGGTGGTGCACAATTCGTAATCACCACACCGTGCACTAAAGTCCCTGGTTAACTTCAAACATCATCGCAGTGCACATGGACTGAGGGTAGATAGTGATTCATACGACTTATAGGGACGTTAAGCGGACACAGGTGTCTTTTGAAAGAGTAGGCCTGAATGGGCCGGCACCGGATTTTACCATTTCCTTTCGTCATCTCTCATTTCATTCAACACAAACGTCACTCTGTATTGAACACACACACTATAACATTCATTCACACCTACAATAACAAACAGGAACTCACACTGTCTGGCGAAGACAACAGGAACCCCCCAACCCCCAGTTCTCCCCAATATAGTGCCGATGGAAGGGGTACATTCTCCAAGGCAAACGCCTACACCCGGAATCGTGCATAGTATCATAATGTAACAGCCCTCAAACCTAAACTTAAATGGAGTGTATTTTATGAAGCACTTATAGTAAGCTAGAGTTTGTTTGAATATTATCTGGTAGGTTTGTTTCGCAATTTCCTGTAAATCAATATATATGGACTTCGTTTCATGAAAAGAAATTATTTAAGGCCATTTAATATGTTTAAGAACAGAATTGTGTAAGAGAGTTGCTTAAATGTTCGTAATTCCAAGTATTAATGCAAGTTACGATGTCTAAAGGACAATTTGCTACAGTTTAAAATGATTTCTATGAATAATTTTTGTGTTTAAGTATCTTTAATTTCCATTTCTGGCCATTTTGTATTGATGTTAAATGATTATACATTAATTCTGATTGTTCTGAATATGTTTCAATTGTTTAAGTATTGTTAATATTCGAGAATTATCTGGCGGAAGCTTTTGAAGTGTTCTAGAAATCTCGATGTAGCTTACAGTAACAGTTTAGTTTTTTCGGCAAAGTTTTCACCGACTCAATTTTACGATGGCCAAGAACTGTATTGTCTGTGGAAGAAGTGTTGTATGCGATCTATGGATTCTATGTATGTATGTAACCAGTATCTTTGACGTCGCGTTTTCTTTGAGAATAAAAACAACTTTAAAGTGAACTTATGGTGGACTGATTATTTATCATACTAAATAAACCACCAACAATCTAAAATGGCGACCTAGTACAGCGACGAGGGATTATCAACTTCTGTGAGATGCTAATTCCCTAAAAGAATTTGCAGCAGATTTGCAAGCGTAATAAAATCTATCTGGAGCGATTTGGGGAAACCATGGAAAACCCAAATTGAACCGCCGTCCTCCCGAATGCGAGGCCAGAGAGTTAACCACGCTCCGTACAGAAAAAGAGCTGCGAGTGTTTACGTTTTGCGAGGAATGCAGAAGTGATTCTCTCCCCACCTCGTTAGCTGCTCTCTGATGAATCCGGCGGACTTTATCGTCGTTCTCTCCACCGAGACACAGTTAAACCAGATTAATGCAGTGGCCGCGAAACACTGCCGCCGCCGCATGTGTATCGCGAAACAAACCTCGCCTCTAACGACGCACAGTCACTGTTTGGTTTGTTATGTTTTTTATAATTTAATCTACTTCATTTGGTCCATTTTCAAAACTCCAAACCGGCGAAGCTCCCTGCATACAAATAAATCTGACTCATGTTTTTATTTAAAAAAAAAAAAAAAAAAAAACACGGTAGTCCTTATATTACTTTCAAAATACAGAATTAATTTAAAAAGCATTTCCATCGTTATTAAAAGATGGGTCGACTGCAAATTAAACGAGGCTATATGTACACTTTTTTAAAAAAGATGAACTTTGCACAGAGTTAATAACTGAATACACCATATGGTCATATCAGTACCGTGGAATATAAAAGGGAATCCACGAATTACTTGTTACCAGTTTAGAAAGAAGTTAGAAAAGTGTTTCCTGTGGTAATACGAAAGGTGAACGCTTAAGGAATACGACCTGTGCCCTTAAAGTGTTATGTCAATTTCATCTATTACGGATACATATACAGATTTTTAAAATTTTAGTTTTAAAAAATGTTTTGATTGTAAATTTGAGGACACTACTGATTCCGTAACAATGAAATTGTTGAGTTTTAGCGATCTGAATTGCCAGAAAACTTAGAGAAATGTATGCATTTCGTTTAAATCTAAATATCAATTATTAGTTTCTTTCTGTTTATTCGTTCTATGTAGTTTTTATCGCTATATTCTTCAAGAAACATAGGATCAAGTTTAAAACGAGATAGAAGCACAATACAAACATTCGTCGTTAAAGCAAAAGTAACGAATTATTTAAGTGTTTTAAAATAATAAT
>JARYHS010008075.1:152647373-152687614 GCA_031002005.1 Vandiemenella viatica
CTTGCACATATATTTTAATTTACGATTTTTAACTTTTCAATAGATTTTTTAAATAATTTTATGGACGGCATCATAGATCAAATACGAAAGATATTGAAAAAACTGAACCTAATGGCTGAGCGTTAACGCTATGGCTCCGCATTCGAGAGGAAGCTTGTTTGAATTCCTATCCGGCTATCCAGATTTGGATTTTCCTTCGTTTCTCCAAGTCACTTCGTGTGAATGGCGGGATTATTTCTTCCAAAACCCATGGTCCGAATTCCTTCCCATTCCTTGTCTCCATTCCCTTTCCACCTTTAATGACTTAGAAGTCGATGAATCGTAAATCCAGACGCATAATAAGAAATTGGTATAGTAATATTATTTAGTTTTTCGTCTCCTTGAAGATGGTGCGAACTCGTTATAGTCCACCTAACGTAACCCACGACACTATTTCTACGATGTGAAGCCCGAGAAGATTTCTTTCAGTGTTACCTCTGTGAAAGCTTTCATAGTTACGTGTGCAGTTTATTAAGAAGCACTCAGTTACGAGTCTTTCCTTAAGTATGTTATGTCCTGACGCAAGCAGGTAAGAGTCGATGTTATATTTTACGCATAACGCAGTTGTAGGTTCGACTTGTTTAAAATAAATGCAAAAAATAATTGGAAAAACTAGACTCGAACCGAGGACCACGCGTTTACAAGACTAGATGGTTAGCCACAAGCAAACGGAGCTCATGTTCACAGACGGCTCGTGCAGTGGGTAAACAACCTTACCCTGCCTCGGAAGTCAGTTACATTCAACTGGCATTAGACAATTATCCGAAATAATCTCTTTATAATCGTTTCAATAGTTTTGTAGAACTAAAAACTCTGGATCTTTGAACATTTACACCCACTTCTCGGACCACACACCCCATTATGTGTTGCATTATTGCAACTAATTAGCCACATCAATATATAAATAAATATCGTTATAATTTTACGCTAATTATTTGGAATAAAATGTATAACTGAACCTCATTTTTACTGCGCTTTATTGCAATCTTGTTCATTACAACTTTAACGATATGTTTCACGATCAGAATTTAAGAAAAGTGTAGCTGGAACCGAATTTCGTCCGATTGAGGTATGGTCGGCGATATCTTGGCTAATATTATAGTCAATGCAGGGACAGGAAAATGCGTTACCTGTTTCGAGATCGGTCAATAGCTTTTTACTGAAATGTGGGGAATGATAAATGGACTACCAAGAAGAATCGTCAATGGGCGGGCGGAGTCTTCCTGCTTTGTTCGAGGCTTGACTTAAGGAAATGAATAACAGATGGCGCTGAGTTGAATACGCGCAATGATGCCACATTGTGCGAAATAAGGGACTTAGACTCAGGCGCGGACAGTCAATTTTTTTGCCAAAGAGTGTACATTCAGTCACTGACGATGCCCCGTTCCACAAGGGCGAAACGCGTATGAGTCTACATGAATTAGAAACCAGTTGCTAATAGACGGTGTTTTAATTTACAATTGTTTAACAAGCAACTGCGGATGGATGACCAATTAATCATATATTAGTCGCTTCTTTTCCTGATGGATTGGTGGAAATATGGTAAGCCCACAATATCTGTGAATTATTACGCCTCTTTCACATTCTGGCAGGTTCCATTTAAACAGCCGGAAATGTTAACTGATCTTACACCAGTTAACAACACAATATATTGACTATAGATATATTGTCATGTTCCTACTTCACAGTAAAATGTGATACCGTTTACCTGTTGCGAGCAGTTCTGTTTTCAAGTACTATCTGCTAATCAACTCTACATCATAGCTGCCAGATCGAGTTTAAGCGACGTCCAAATAGACTGCACTATCAAAGATGTTAATGGGCAGCTACAGCTAATGTGAACCTCGCAATCAGTGCGTTGATTTCCCGCCGTCGCCATTTTTTTAATCGGTCTGCGAGAGTTAATTTCGCGAGCGACCAGTTCTGGAACAAGCGGGCGCAAACAATGCCGGCAGCGAGAGCGCCATAATGGGCCGCTGTTCCGCTGTTTACACGGGTAATCTGCCGCGGGCGCATCCGATCCAAATTTCGCCGCGGCGGCAGCGGGCGCGATTTTTAATGCGGAATCACGACACGGGCGGCGCCACCGCTGTGAGATTAGCGATAACGAGGCGTTCGGGCGTTAAAACGGCGCCGCCGCTAGGAGGCAGCACATCATGCAATGGCGCACATACGTGGAACTGCATACTGTTTCTGCTGTCTCTGACTTGAAAACAAAACAGCCTCGCGAACAAACCTAAGAAATTCTAAGAGAAAAAAAGTTAGGAAATTAAAAATGCATAAAAACGAACCAAGGAACAGGTTATTGATGAAAGCAATTTCAGTTGTGTGTTGTTTCTTTCCCACGATTTTCTGCAAGTAAAGGATATTAAAATTGGAATCCATAACTCCCTTCCAAAAATTACACTTAGCCTTTTTTGAATCGGGCAATGACTCTCTCCTGTAATGCAGTCTCTAATCTCAAAAAATTCTAAATATACAGAATTATTCCTTAGCAGTTCTGGTGACACATTTCGTCTTTAATAATCTTCGTATAGACATTTGATAACTTGGATTTAAGAATGGAAGCTATGGCAGATACAGTTTAGCTAAAAATAAGTCTTATGAAAAATATAAAACATTCATTTTTAATTAAATTCCTTGCAATTTTTCCGCAAAGTATGAATGAAAAACTTGAAGAGGACATGTTGACGAAGCGACTGATGTAAATTTCAGCAGGTTAGTACCCGTTTAACGAAGGTTATCAAAGTGGTGCAGTCCCCGTCAAATGCTGTTTGGTCACTATGGTAGCTGCATTCAGTCATTACGTTCACGTTTCGAAAAGTGCCGTAGAAGTGTAGGCGTCTGCGAGGAGAAGGCGCCACGGGTCTTTGTCGCGCCGTGGCTTTGTTTCGTTACGCGGAAACGTCACACTGTACTACCGGCTGTCACGGAACACGAAATGCGCTCATTTGAATGGGAACAATAGAAACGCCCCCGCCTCTCCCTGCTAACAGCCTTCACCTCACAGATAAACAAACTACCCGCCACAAAAAAGAAGCTAAACAGAAATAACGACCGCCAAATGCTTCCACAGAGAAGATGCATACTAACAATGATTTTACTTCTGTAAGTGCCAAACTATTTAAATGTGTTACATTACTGAAGAATGAGGTTAATAAAATCTCCTATGTGGTCTACATCCACATATATGCTCCGCAATTCACAAAAGTGTGGGTGTCAAAGGGATCTCGGCACCAAAACTAAACTCTTCGCTGTGCATTTCAATCCCGAATGGTACGAGGGAAAAAAAAAAAATCATATAAGCATCAATGCGGCACCTTATCTATCTCATCTTACCTTTTCTGTTATTGCGACTCAAATAGGTTGTTAGGCGAAGTATTTCACCGCACTCGTAAGTGGAAGTTGGTGTACGCATGTTTACCAATAAGTTCAAAGGAAACGTGCGTCGTCTATCTACAGGCGCATTCCCACGATCCCTTCTAGGAGAGGCGAGACGAGACAGGACCTCATTAGCCGAAGTGTAGGGACGACCGCGGGCCGCAGGTTAGTCCTAGCTTAACTTGCCGCCACCTCCGCACCACGTTGCCTAGTGTCGTTTGGCACAGAGCACTTTACAGCAACAGAAGGCAACAGCGCACCGCTAAACACGCCTGTGATCTTTACCGACTCAGAGTGGGTAGCTGCATCTCGTCTCCGCTAGCAGAAGCGGCCCTGTTCCCATGGCGTCCCGTCCCGTCCCGTCCCGTCTCGCCTCTCCTACAAAGGATCGTGGGAATGCGCCTTACCAGAGACTCCCAGCCCAGTCTTTTAATGGGTTATGTGACGCTTTCGTAAGGACTGTAGCGGTCACGAATCGAGAGGCTCTTCTCTGTACTTTCTCTATACTGTTAATCAATCCCTTACGAAACTGATCCCAAACGGCACAGCAGTAGTCCAAATGTAGACGCACAAGAGATTTGTACGCTACCCCTTTATTTCTACAATTTTTCAGGATTCAACCTAGGAATCTCAATTTAAAATTACTGTAGCTCTATCTACGACCGAATTAATGTGCAAATCCCATTTCGTGTTCCTTTGTGCTGCTACATTTTTCCCTCTGGCTTTTCATACAGACTTACTGAGGTAACATTACTGCAGTGCCAGTCAGCCCGGTGGATGAACAGTAACACTCAGGCGCGGCTTTGGATGGAGCCCGTCTGGTATTTGGCCAGCCAGATTTCGTTATTTCATGGTACTCGAGATCACTTCAGGGGCATATCAGAATGCTTGGTTCATGAAAGCCGTGACCAATTTTCTTCACGTTCCTTATTACAGACCGCTCCGGCTCTATTGACCTTATTGTCAGTGAGGTGTAAGGCCCCAACGAAAAAAAAAAAAAAAACACCAACGTCACATCGAAGTGAATCATACACTATGAGTGAGCACGCTCTGCACATTAATAGAAACCCCAACAAAAGTGTTTTGATTAATAGCGTTCGGGAAAAATCGACGCTTAATTAGGTAAATTTCTCATTTTTTCCGACATCAAATAAGTATTAAACCCACCCCCATTTTATCCGCATGGGCATGGATTGTAAATTAATTGAAGCCTAATAGAAATTCGACTAGTATTTTTTACGGATATGGCGTCCAACGAAGAATTTTATTAAATTTATCATTTTAGGGTATCACGCCAAACTGAAACGTAGGCCTATCCCAATTTACCAGGGAGACCAAAATCTATACATTAATCAAAACCCCATTAAGGTACAATCAGTAATTTTTGAGGGAGTCTCGCTGAACGAATATTTATCCTGAATTCCTCATTCTTTCAACGGTACATCGAAGTAATCATACCCTACACTACCCACTGGACCACGCGCTCTACATTAATCGAAACCCTATCAGATAATTTTTGCAAAAATCTAAAAAAATGATTTTTTTTTAAATTTCTCATCTTTTCGGCATGACGTCAAATAAAACATGGCGTATTTAACTTCCGAGGCCGCAGGCTGTACATTAAACGGAACTTTGTGAAAATCCGACCAGGAGATTTATGCGAGAATCCCTGTTCGTCACAACTTAGAGAATGACGTTTTAAAAACAGTTGGTTTCTTCTCTGTAGCTTATTAATTGTACCCCAACTCATTTTTTTTTTTTTTAAATCTCAATTGTAAATACTTTTTCCTGCTTACAATTTCAATATAAGTAGGCTACAGATTTATCGTATTATAGAACATACTCATCACATTGTTAAAAATTAAATTAATATATAGAAGCAGACAGCTAATTTATAAGTATAAATCTAAATTTCTAGATTACGTGGTTGCAAGTCAATATGACCCTGTGGATTCCTTCAGCTTGCGTCTTGTGTCAGATATCTGCCCCTTGGCCCGTTCAGGACAAGGTCGAAGCCCAGTGTTTCTGTGATTTAGTGGACGTGCCATCTCCAGCAATTCTGTCCCCCAAGTATCGGAAAAGTTGATGTTTTCCTGATGCTGTTTTTTTTACTGTCATTGAATGGTTGATCATACATCAGTTGGTTCGCAATCAGTTGGGATTTGCTGGTTTTGTCTGATTTTTGTACACTCCTTTACAATAGCATTTTGGTTTCAGAGTTGTGGAGGCGCAATGTTCTTCGGAGTATTACGCATCGCGTTGTTGAGATGACTATCTATGATTTTATTATGAGCGCTGTTTAGCCACCTGGGGCAAAGTACTCTCTGGCCGAGTACTAATTTCGGCCACTGAAGCTTGTGGTGTAGAGGCACAGGAACGTTATATTGCGAAAAGAAGCAGAACTTTGTTCCTCGTCTTTATCTTAACGTTCGTTTTTATAAGTTGTTCCTTGAAAGATTCTGAGTTGTTCTGAGAAGTGTGGTATCGGAATGTCTGGGGTGCTTGCTATAAGTAATAATGCTATTTTCGAAGATATCCTTAAGTTTCCTGCCAACGAGGACATTATTACTGTTCTGATAGCACCATATTGTTGCCTCCATTAGCGAAAATATTTTTCCTAACACCGCATATCTTTCATTAAATATTTTCCTCTATATCTAAGGTTTTACGTTGGTTGCATAATGCGCTGTCCGAACTTTCTCTTGATTGGGTTTTCATCACAGCAACAATCTAATAGTAAGGGAGAATAAACTGAACCTTGTGGAAGCCATTACATTTCCGTTGATTACGTACACTCCACCTCCAAGGTGCATCCAGAACAACAACTTGTGCGGGAGCTTTAAAACATGTATACGCTAAGTACCAGCCTGGTAAGATCACAGGAGTGTTAAACATCAGTATCAAACTACGGTCTGTTAGTCGCATCAACGTCTCCTGTCTGAGCGATTAGTTAACTCGCTGATAATAATAGTAGACAATTTGAATGCACTGTTCAAGCTCCGCTTTTAAAATTGACCGTGGCATAATTAAACTACGGAATGATTAGTAATGGTATTCACGTCGTTGAGGTGACGTGCACATTTTAAAAATTTCCTTAGTTTTTGCAGTACAGCTAAGATCTTCATTCAAGAAATGAATGACAGTAGTTTTGAATAAAATAGTAAAAACGAAAAAAAACTATATAGAGTGTTTCTCAGATGCTACTATACGGAATTAATCAGTATTTGCATCAGAATTATAAAACAAAGATACTTTTCATGTTTTTGTTTCTTCCAGTATAAAATATTATTTTAAAAACAGACATTAATTTACCCTTACTTATCCAGACATAAGTTAATTTTTTCGTTTTTTTCACAAATTCTTAAGTGTTTCCATTTAAAACAGCCATACCGCTTTAGCCTTAAGAATCCGACACGTTATCAGAGCATTATGACCCATTCACAGTCTGGAACATAAATTGGCTCGCCTCATCTCAGCTCGCAATTACGAAATGCTTAAACTGTCACTTCAACCACTTACAAGTTAATTCCTCCCCGTCCGGGCATCCAGGTTTGGGTTTTCCATGGTTTCCCAAATCACTCCAGGCAAATGCCGGGATGCTTCCTTCAAAAGGCCATGGCCGAATTCCTTCCCATTCCTTGCCCCCATCGTTTCCCGTCTCTAAAGACCTCGCTGTTAGAGAGACGTTAAGCAGTTAAAAAAAAAAGGTTAATTCCTTTAGTAGATATATACCTCCCCTGCATTGTAGATACAAATTCTTGTGCAGTGGTGCCTTGTTAGAATCAGTTGCGATTTGGATAAGTCTCTGAAGTGATTCTAGTCTGGAGTGAACCGCGCCGACGAAGACCCCGTGAACAGAAAATGAAAGGGCCATCACGGGACACAGCGGCGAAACGAAGCGGATTGCAGCTTAATAAAATCCCCCGCGCCCAATCCGCGCTCTTTGGCTGAGTGGGTTCTACGTGATACGAAACTCTATGGCGGCGAAGAAGGAGCCTTTGAAAGCTTTGCGCTTCCTATTATCCGCACCCACTGGCCCGCCCGCCACTATTTTTTCGCACCAAGAGGCCGGAAGCCCGCGTAATGGCACTTCCCTTAATCTGCGGAGCTCGAAGCTGTTCCGCGGTCCCCGACCCAATCCGAACGATTCCCCACTGAAGTAAAGAGCCAGCAGGGCAAAGTAAACTGAATATGCGTTACGGATCTAATTGCTCGCTCGGACTTAAAATTCCCTGTAGATCCCCTGCATCCGTTGTGCGTTAAATGATGACTCATGGCGATCTAGAAATGATACAACTTGAATCAGCGCGATCAATACTAACAAAAGGCTAAGCTTGGTCATAGTATCCGTAACGCTGTGACGTCACGTACCCAGCCTTCACTGCTGCATTAACAGCAGACAGAGAATTACTACGTAGCAGAGGTTATGCGTGATATTTAATAACAGATCTATTTAGTTAAGCATCAATGAAGAAATGAAATGCCTGAACGCTGAAAGAAAAGAATATATTTCATTTAAATTAAAATATTTATTATGCCCTTAGATATGTAGGACAAATTATTTAATTTTCTAGCGACAATGTTAGCAGTAATTTTGATTAGATTGAAATCTAACCTGGATCAGAATGATAATTGGCATTTTACGTTACAGCAGAGAGCACACGTAATTTAAACCGAGCGTGGCGGTGTAACGGATAGCGTTCTCGCCTCGCATTCGGGAGGACGGCGGTTCGATCCCCGTCCGGGCATCCAGATTTGGGTTTTCCATGGTTTCCCAAATCACTCCAGGCAAATGCCGGGATGCTTCCTTCAAAAGGCCATGGCCGAATTCCTTCCCATTCCTTGCCCCCATCCTTGCCCCCCATCCTTTCCCGTCTCTAAAGACCTCGCTGTTGAGAGACGTAAATACAATAAAAAAAAACGTAATTTAAATATATTTTTTAATTACTTCAGTTTTTTCCATGTTCGTCATGTTAATGAAAACATTATTTCTTTTGAATGAAGGTAGTCCTGCATTGATCGCGATCTGTGTGGCCTAGATCACGATTAAAACTAATATTATGCAGCACAACCTAAATTGTTAAGATTTATTAATAAATTCCTTTTCTTTCACTGAGGTCAATGTTTCAGCCGCAAGTAACTGTGTGAGACAGTCAAACATTGTGATACGGATCTGAATCACTAAAAAGAAAAAAGTGACAACCCGTGAAAAATTTGGGTCAAATTTATAACGCGGTGCATGATGCAATTAACATGCAATGCAGTCTACGTATTAATTCGCGTTTGATTGAAGCTTTGATTTTCTAGCGGAAATAGTTGCCCAGTTTGTTGTTAGGTTCACATGTAATCTGAACCGGGATGATTACTGATACTTGTGACAGCGTAAGGCACGAGAAATTGCATTGAGCATTATTTTATAACAATCCTGTTTTACTAACTAAATGGGAATAAATTACTTGTAAGAGCACTCCGCACAACCTATTATTTTTTTACGGGTTTTGAGGCTAGATAACGATAATAATTTAGAACTGACCGTGGGAAATAAACTCCAGCAAATATGTTGGAAGGTACGGTACTTTGGTTTAGTTCTGGACTTGAGAAACCAATCAGGTTTATAAAATATGTGGGAAGTGAAGACAACAGTCAAAGTGCTTACCATATTTAGTATCCGGTAGTATTAGGTAATCAAAAAAGTTGTTACTCCCCTTCATAGCATCTTCCTTGGAAATTTAAATAAGGTGGCTTACTTAAGATTTCTTATGGCGTGTATGTTTAGTGTAGAGTGCTGTGTCGAATGGAAAGCTTGACACTCGTTTAGCGGTTTATTTTGCCAAAAGACACAGTGGTGCCGTCAATTATACTGCCGCCGTTCGAGACCTTTCACAATGGCTAGTGTTGTTGTCAGACATATCTACTTATAGTTTTTGACTATGGATTAATGCGTACAAGTTCACAGTTCTATAAAGCTACATGTACCATCCCATCACTTCTCTCAAATGTTTCCATAGAATGAAGTTTCATTCTGAGAAAACACATGAGTTTAAATTAATTACGCTAGTCAATTTTTAACTGTTTATAACGTGTATTTTAAAACAACGGGAGCCAAAGACTCGAACTTGTATTTTGTTTTAAATCTTTGGTTATTAGTTATCACCTGCGTTGTGGCGGTATGTTTGAGTATTGAAATGTCCATATTTATTTATCTTTAAGTACCCTGAGTAAGGGCTGGTTTGCCAAGTATATATATTCATATCGTTAACAACTTATTGTGTGTGAAAGTTTGCTTTCATACTCAGCATACTATTCTTGTGGTTATTAGTTTTTAATATCTGCATGTTTGTCTGATTACTACTATTATGTTGTAACAAAATACTGAATAGTTAGTGCATCTAAATGCTCTCACATGTTGATTATGTCTGATGAAAAAGTCAATTAATAAATACTGTTAAACAAATAATGTGTAGTACAGTAAGAAATATTTGTTTATCTTGATCAGCTTCCACAAAATATACGAAAATCTCACTGGAATAGTTTCATTATTTTTTCTAACAACTTCTTTTACAATCTTGTTAATTAAATATTATACTTTACTTTAATAACCTTTGAAGTTTTCCTGTATATATTAGCTTCAATTATTACCTCTTCTAATTTTCACGTACTACTTGCTATAATCAACTCTCTCCGATCTAATCCTCCATTGTTCCAAAAATGTTCCTTCTCTCCTCCTTTTTCACATGTCTTGCCAACCTAAACGCTT
The DNA here is from genome assembly GCA_031002005.1 of Vandiemenella viatica. NCBI lineage: Eukaryota > Metazoa > Arthropoda > Insecta > Orthoptera > Morabidae > Vandiemenella > Vandiemenella viatica. Next base: position 152,657,551 of record JARYHS010008075.1, read on the forward strand.
ACTAAGTGCCATATTAAAAATTACATTAACAAGCCCACTGTCTCATATACACATTAATAATATTTATTCAAGGCGCTTTATTATGAACGAGGACACCATGGTAAAGACTGAAAAAATATCAGATATGGCTGCAAAACATCAATAGACAACACTATTTCATTTTAAATCCTGATTCATTGTAGGCCCAAACACGATAAAAGGTGCATGTTCTATTGACGTATATGTGGTACGCACGTCCGCCGTCTGAATAGTGAACAGACCGTCGCGGAGGCTTGGCTACTGTAGCGCTCGGCTTCCGGGGTGGGCGGTCCAGTAGCCACCCCTGTGACGTCACGGACACCTGGCTACCAGCCGCCGGCGCCCGCCCATCCGCTGTCAGCCGAGCGCTGGCCGTCACATACACACAGCACACTGGACAGCCCCAAACAGAGATCTCAAACTCTCGCCCAGAAACAGAATTTAATATTCCTGTCAAGTGCTGTATCCAATCAGAGTGACGATGGCTGTCGCAGCAGTTAGTAACAAATCACGTCCTCAATTTCTTCATATACTAACGTGTATCTGAGTGTCAATCATTCGTAATACTGAATAATTATCTTTAGAACCCTGTACGAGATTTCTAGCAATAGGATGTCGCTCACAGACAGCCACTCTACACAATTTCAATACCAGAAACAGAAATAACTTGCACAAAATACAAATATCTCTGTCATTAGTACAAAGAGGAGTTAATTATCCTGGCACACGTCTGTTTAATAAACATCCCAAGAGTATAAAACATTTTGCAGATAATAAAGATATATTTAAAGAAAAACTGAGAAATTATCTTATTGGCAACTCCTTCAATTCCATTCAGGAATTTGAACAAAATAATTTATTCTATTTAATATAACATTTTGCAAAACTCAGTTGTAAAAATTAATGTTTTTTTTTATTCTATTTATTTGACTTTTTAACATATGATTGTTTTCACTATGCTTGTGACTCGTATGTATGTGTATTATCCATGACATGTTTCACATCCCAGAGGTCTTTCGTCAGCAGGGATCCATGAAACAAGATTGTTAAATAAATAAATACGTATATCTGCACTACTCACAACATTGCCAAGTAAAAATATAATTATTCACTTCAAAGTACATTTCCTCAGTCCTCCTTACTATTCTGCAATAGGTCTTGTGTAGTAGGCGGCAAATGTCACCAGTAAAACCGACAGCTTAACGGAAATTTTATATTCCCCCAAGATAATTAATTGTTTGCGCTATGTTTCTGGTTCATCACTTCCCTTGGTAACAAATTCAAATTCCTGAACCACCACACTCACAATAGAAAGTTGTTCCACTCCCTAATGCGTGAAAAAGTGCCAACGTCTGGTGATGGTCAAAATTTTCTATTCCCCATATTAATTCCAATTCTTCTACCAATACCCATCCAAGCCTAATCATCGATATACTTCTTATTATTATTATTTTTTTTTAAATTGCAATTTCATCTAATCACCACTTTCTTCTTATTTTTTACACTATCTTATATACTTTGAGAGTTAAATATCTCCTCCTTTTACCTTTGTGATTTACTAATTTTAATTTTAAATTCCTTCAGCATTTTCCAAAAATTATTCGTCAGTTAACTTGGTAATTTGTTCCAATCCCTGACAGCCTTACCCACAAAAGAAAATTTTCCCTACCAGTACTCTCCTCACCATAATCCTGTTTTCCAGGGACTACCATTTCTTTTTTTTTTAACTGCTTTACGTCTCTCAACAGCGAGGTCTTTAGAGACGGGAAAGGATGGGGACAAGGAATGGGAAGGAATTCGGCCATGGCCTTTTTAAGGAAGCATCCCGGCATTTGCCTGGAGTGATTTGGAAAATCATGGAAAACCCAAATCTGGATGCCCGGACGGGGATTCAGACCGCCGTCCTCCCGAATGCGAGGCCAGAACGCTATCCGTTACACCACCACGCTCAGTGGGGACTAACAAACCAGCTGCAATGTCACTTCAGTTCTTTATTATTCACCGTATCATGATTTTAATGGAGTGATTTAGGGAAAAATAACTTTGCAATCGGCACGCAAACGCTTCTCAAAAGATGGAGGGGTATTCTGTAAACTGGGATCATATAGCTTAATAAAGATCATTTCAGTATTTCCAAAAGTATGTGCTGAGAAATATAAATATAATTCGAGAGCGAATAAAATCTACAACAAAATAATCTGTTTCTTTTGTATCTCTGAAACATAGCGATGATTAATATACGACATATCTTCTGTGCAGGTACGTGTCACAGGAAAATAGCCAACATTATTCTGTATGCTAACGGTAATCTGCCCCTAAGCATATCGCATATATCCTAACAATTTCGCTCACAAATAAACTTGAGGTAAACCTTCTATAATTCTATAACCTTCTATAATTTACAACTTTCACGCAAATCATTCAGTCAGTTAACACAGACAGGACAACTCCAAGTTTTTACTCTAAAGATTAATGAGTTTGATGAACACAATTGCTTCAGGTGCTTAAGGTGGAGCGTAAATATCATCATGAGTCTGTTAATTAAAGAACTTCCATTCTATGTTACAAAAGTTAATTTTATTGTGAAATGTGATTTTTTTTACTTAAATATTAGGGTCGTCATAAGCATTCACTTAGATGAAAAACTTCTGGAAACTATAGGCCAGATAACATTTTTTATTTTTAAATTTTCATCATAACTTTGTCTCGTCGACGTCATTAGAAACGAATGGACAGGGGACTAAAACTGCTGGGAGGAATCGAGCAATGACCTTTTGAAGGGACCCTCCCGGCATTTTCCTGCAACGATTTGGGGTAACCGCAGAAAATCCTAATCTTGATGCGAGACGGGATTTCGAACCCGCGTTCTTCCGAATGCGAGGCCAGAATGTTACTGCTCACCCAAAATGCTCGGTCAGAGATTTGTATCTTCGATTGTCCAATACAGCTATGATTAATCGCGAAAGGTCATATGGGCGCGTTGAAATTCTATGTACAAGTATACTTTTGAAATGAATAAAATATGATTGTTCTATTTTTGTTCCTGGAACCTGGTCTGATATTAGAGAATGGGGATGTGTCTGTTCAAAAAGGATCATCGCTCTAGGTTAATACGTATCCAACATAAGAATATAATGCTTTCCAAAAGAGATAATATCGCGTTTCACTGGAAGCCTGTAAACAAAACATAATCTCAACTACTAGGTAGCTGAATATAGCGATTTTCGTATTACAAATTTTGAATTTGCATTCAGCCTCTTTATTTTGTTCAATCAAACCATTCATTATTTCAGATATTAGTTCTTGGCATACGATTTTCAAGGTTTCCCTAAATCACTATAGGTAAAATGCCAAGATGGTTCTCTCAAAGCACCATGCCCGAATGCCTTTTGTCGCCACTATTCTTCCATCTCTGATGACCTCGACGTAGATAAAGCGTATACACCAAAGAAGAAGAAAGCAAGTACACCAGTTATGTAACCTTTATTACAAGTTATACTCTTCATTATGGTTGGTAGTGGTAACTATTTGTCATCTGACAAATTAATTAAAAGAGTTGGAAATATCTGCTTCCAGTAGCAGAGGAAAGAGCAGCGTTTAGATCGAGCAGCTTGCTCCAACTCAAAGTTTCGTAATAAGTTTTAACTACACCTCCTTCTGTGTGCTAGTTTGAAGAAGATGAAAGAAACGGTGATTGCCTCTCCCGAACAACATTTACTCGGAAGATAGAAAGTGAAATCGATGGAGAGTGTGAGAGAGAGATAGAGACAGCTGATAACTTGGTAGACGTTTTTCCACTCGCCTCAGTGCCGTAAAGGAGTGTTGTCAGTAATCAAAACTGAATGCTTGCATGTTTCTTCTCGCGGGAAATCTACCAACTTTAGATGAGTATAAATGTCAGTCAAAGCTCATTTAAAACAAGTTCTTTCCTCTTTCGACATATTCCATTTAACAGCAACTGAAAAGATGTTAACACTTAGAAACTAATTCCTGAGTATTCTAGTTCTGATCAGACCGTATGAGTTTATATTTCAAGAAAGAATTTTTTTTTTAGCTGTAACAAATTTAAACAAATGAAATATAATTTTATTTGGAGAACTTTCACCGCAATTACGTGACTTTTTTATGAAGCTGATTTGTCTCTAAGAATAAGGTTGATATAGTTGTCCCAAGAATTAACGAGATAAGAACCTAAAAAATTTTAAACATTTGAATTTTGCGAATTGTTAAAATAATCCGAATTATTGTTCGACTGTGGAACGATACAGTCCAAATTCAAAAGAAAATAGAAATTGAATATGGTTCCACGATATATTTTTTGAAAGGTTAATGGTAAAAAACAGTCCACATAGCCTACTGCTCAAGTATTGCTTTCGAAACAATGTATTACCTGAAACTCATCGCTGTTTCTTTTTTAATGTTATACTGTACGTCAGTCAGCACATTTTGATTAATCGCCAGCTGTTTATCTGGAATAGTAACTGTGACCTTTATGATTTACCTGAACTACTTAACGCCCGTTTCATTAGCCAATTCTAGTATTTCCTTTGCTTACAGAAACAATTGGTTACAGCAAAATGCGTTTCACGTTAAATGAAATTCGTATTATTGCTACTTGAATACCTTTTACAATCAGTGAGTTGTCTACGTTTGGAAGTGCTTCCGTCTATCGTTCTTTCCTCTGTTTCGGAAGAGTTGCTGTTCGTTCGCCAAACAATACTTCAAGGGCTCGTCGTAGCGTCATCCTTTGCAGAATCCGATTTTTCTTTGAACTCTGAAGGAAACCATCCACAGCTGCATTCCAGTTTGTCGAGCTATTTGATGCCTAAAGATTGTCATCTAATGAAACTGATTCAGATGAATAAGTTTTGGTGTTAGTAAACTTCCACTGTCAGGAATTGACTTGACTTCAGATATCTGCAACAATCATTTCTACTGTGTATTTATGCGAGAGGTATTTACTTTTGTGTGCAGAACACGTTTTGTGTTTTTGATACAAGTGAGTCTTAATGACCTGGACTATTAATGTTTTGTAGGGAAATTCTCTTGTTCCGGCTATGAGAGAAAGAGAAGAAGATAAAAAAAAAAGAGGAAGAGAATTTTCTTTTGTTCTTAAGCGATTCTTGGACTGAAATAAATTCTCTAGGAAATAATGAAACATTGAATAAATATAAATTTCAGATTTATAAAAGGGAAAGTAGGCACTTAAATTCGCAAAATGTGAAGATATGTGAAGGGGTCTTTGTCACTGGAGTATTGGCTTCAAAGCGTTCAAAATAAAATTTAAAAAAGAACGGAAAAAGATTTTATACTTCATGTTATGTGGTATGAATGAAACAGTAGTTCCTATTCAATACATTAGTATGACAGATGCCTACAATTAATGACGCAAACCTGTTTTCGATATCTCAGTTGTATTTAAACCCATTCATTTATTTTCTGATGAGAAATAAACGAGTTCCATAGTTCGTAGTTCCGTACTGCCCACAACTCCAGATGGATACTCGGGACTGGCATTCTAAAGGACGTGGGATCAATGCCTATTTATTCCAATCAGATTTCGGTTTTACCAAAGTTTTTCGAAACTAATCCAGGCGATTAGTTCCTTCAATAGGCCATGGAGAATTCTTCCACGTTTCTTGGTCAATTTAACGTCAAGACTGCCATCACGCACACGTCACCAAATCGTTAAACCCTAAACAAAAAATAAACTCCTAATTAAATCCCCGAAGTATTATTATTAACTGCATCAATACCAAAATCTGTACGTACAATCAGACTGTATCCGCAAGAATATCTCTACACTTATTATTATTTTTTGGCTTTACGCCTCGTTGACGTCGAGGTCTTTAGAGGCAGGAAGGGACTGGGATAAGGAACTGGAATGAATTAGACCATGGTCTTTCTGAAGAAACCATAGCGGCATTCGCTATTAGCGGTTTTGAAGAAAAATAGAAAACCAAATCTGGATGGCAGGACGGAGATTCGAACTCACGTCTTCCCGAATGTGAGACCAGAGCGTTATCACTGTGCCCTTAAGATCTTTTTTGTTTTGAAAAAAACTGAATCTGGAACACTGTTCATGGCCCACAGAAAGGGAATCGACTGTTTTTAAATATTGTGCCTGCCTGTGTGTTTGGGGGAGACGGACCGGGGGGGGGGGGGGGGAGAAAGGATTCGGGTAAAAATTTCTACACGGATTTTGGTGCAGTTATGAATAATATACAGCCCCCGTTTCTATAGGTAAAACTGAGTATCTACCATTTTAATTTGGAGTAAGGTAAAGGTCACGGGGTTCCGATGGCTCCTGCCGCATCCCGTAAGATTCGCGGAGGTATAGCTCCGCACTCCCTGTACAACCTTCGGCACTAGAATCGATGTGACGGGAACAGCGCCACGGTCCGAGCCTTTTTCTTTACCTTCCCGCGGTACTCATTGCATAGCAGGCTGAGTGCGCCTGGGCAGCAGCTCAGCTTCGAGGAAAGATCCTCGGCTTCGTCGGGGATCGAACCCCGGTAGCCCGGGGCGCAGTCAGACGCTCTACTGCCTTGATTTGGAGTTGGAAGTTAAAAAATTTAAGATTTTACAGAAATTAATATCCTTTTTTACATGAACGCGATTAATGCAAAAACTACTTGTCGGATCTTGATCGGATTTCATATAATGTACATCCCATTGACCCGAAGATTAAACAGGGTGTGTTTCATTTTGATGTTAATTCGCAAAGATGAGAAATTTAAGATAAAAGTGGCTGAAAATTTGTAACCGTTTCTCGTTGATTGCGATTCACGTACAAACTATGCGAACTGTTCACCGTTATCTTAGCATTTATAAGTCCGTTGTTAAGTGTTGATCTAATTAGCGTGATTAATCTGCTGCTCTGATTTACCAATGCAACCTTTAGGATTGCACCTAAACGGCGTGTTTCGGATGGTTTGGCTCACCCACTATCTCTTTTTTTTTTAGGGCTTTACGCCTCGTCGACGGCTAAGGTCATTAGAGGCGGGATGGGACTGGTGACAAGGAACGGAAAGGAATTCGGTCAGTATCTTTTTGAAGGAAGCATCCCGGAATTCACCTGGAGTGATTTGGGGAAACCATGGAAAACCCAAATCTGGATGCCCGAACTGGGATTCGAACCCACGTCCTCCCGAATGCGTGGACAGAACGTTAACAGTTCACGCTCGGTCACTATCTCTCACACTCGCAAGCCGTCAGTTCACTAATTTGAAATAATTATTGGGCCTGTAGTTGCTAAAACATAACCTAGTATTAAGCAGGAAGTATTATAGTTAAATCACCAAAGAAAATACACAGTTCTACCAGACACGTTAGGTTAAATAACATCTCTCCTCCAATTAAGTAACTGCACGTTTGCTTTTACATTAATTCGATGAATCATTATTATAGCTTCGTATACTAACAATACCAACTAACGGCACATAACCTGAAACTCGCTCGTACGGCGAGCAACCTTCACCACCAGAATCTGCTGCCCAGCTGTGTCGGATATTATTTAAGCATTCTTAAAGACTTAAATAAAGCTTCCCCGTTCATTAAAACACACTACTGTCTATGGAAACCCTCGATATACATCTCACTACAAACATTTATACAATCATTCGGAGTCTCTATAATTAATGAAAACAATTAAAACAACAATAATAGCATTTTCATAATGATAATAATTAAATCAGGAAAGGGCAACTAATGGGGGGTAATAACAAACGTTACAACTAGCCTACTTGTCAGATTTTCATGAGATTTGGAATAATATACAGTTCATACTCCTAGAAGAAACTAGGGCATGTTTCATTTTAATTTTATGCTGAAGTGCTGCTAAATTAAGGTAAAAATGTCAGAAAATTGTATCCATGTTTAGTTTAACGCGATTTGCTGAAAAACTACTTACCGAATTTTAGTGAGATTTCTAAACAATGTACAGCCCATGGTCTCAGGAAAAGAAAAAGATATGTTTTATTTTAATGTTAGGTCAAAAAGCTTAGGAATTAACATAAAAATGTTCATAAATTAGCATGTGATTAAATATACGATATTTGTCACCATCAAAATATTAATTGTGATTTCATCGTATGAGTGACATGATATTATTCCGAGGAATTATGCCATAGTCATCCCGCTGGTTTTAACTTCTGCCGCGAGTGTTCTGTACCAGTCGTCTCGGGACATAGAGTTTACGGGGAGTAACAGGTTCCCCTTCGACCTCGCAGAGCTTACACCCTGACACTGTGTTCTAGATAGAGCGTAACGGCGCAGACTTTTATAAATGGCAACTGTGCGTCTCCTGGCGCGAGATTGCTCCTCCTATTCACTGCTGGCCTCGAGGCGAACCAATCTTCGCCGTCCAGTGAATACCTTGGCTTCCTCTCACAATCCGCCTTTCCTTCAAAATCTTATCTTGCAATTGTGCTGGAAAGCAATCTTTTTTCATGAGCCAGTTCATAGAACGTATCATCCTTAATAACGGTACACGACAGTTTTCCTTCATATGTAATAAAAGTTTATGAAAATTCTGGCAAACTAACTCAAAACCAGGGTGAGAAAAAATATGATGCTATCCGATTATTAGCATTATTTCTCTTTTTCTTGTTGCTTTGCAACTCGTCGACGTCGCGGTCATTTGAGGTGGGAAAGGACCGGGAGCAAGAAACGGGAAGGACTTCGGCCATGGTCTTTGAAGTAACCAACCCGGCGATCGCCTGGTGTGATTTCGGCAAACCATGGAAAGCAGAAATCTGGATGGCTGAACGGGGATTCGAACCGGCTTCCTAGAGAATGCGAAGGTAAAGCATATTATCATATAAGACTGTTGTGACTGAAGATATAATATCGCTTTAAAAATAACATTTTTCAAACCAGCTCTTAAAAAATTGTTGACCCTAATTTACTTTTTTATTTGCAATTTCTTATTCTGATATTCGATAATCAGAGTATTGTTAACGTTATACGTGAAACAATACTTCTCATTAAATAATGACAAAATCAATCAGAATAACTCATCTGCTCATCTATTCTCATCAGCATTGAGGATAGACCGATATATCAATGAGTGGAGTAAAAATTTCTAGTGTGCCTTCTATTTTATTCTGTATTTTCTTTTGATGTTCACTTGTGTAGAGAGTTCTTGGCTCCAATACTAGCTGCATGGAAGTGTACTTTTTGGCTCTATTTACCGCCTCTGCTACAAGTAGCTTAAAACTATTTCCACAGCTGAATTAATTGGCAGAAGCTTTTTAAACGATACCCAGCAGCTTTGAATTTCAGAATACTGGTACAACATGGTGAACAGTTATTAGAGAAACTGGCACAGTCTGGCTTATTTTGTATTTCATTTTTGCTGACACGTAATTCAAGATATATCTCCGTATTACTAACAATACTGATTCGTAAAGATAAACTGCAGAAAATCGGTGACTCAACTTGTAGTTTTCTATGATAAGTTATTGCTTAAGAGAGAACTGCAGTTACAATTTTATAATGAGATTGTTTTTAAAGAATCGACTTGAAAGAATGTGGGATAATTTTTTTTCCAAGTAGCTACCCATAAGTCGAAACAGCTGAGTGGCAACTTGTTGCTAGCTCTGGAATGGCCGCTGCAGGTATTCTTGTGTTACTACCGCGAATAATGAATGTAAAAGACATTTATTTAATCACCGATCATGCTGGGCGAGCGGTATCGTTCGGGCCTCGCATTCGGGAGGACATTGGTTCAAATCCCCTTCCGCTAATGGTTCCTTCACATCACTCCAGGCGATTGATGGGCTGGTTCCTACAAAAGCCCAAAGCCGAATTCCTTCTCATTCCATTCCCCAATCCTCTCCCAACTCTAATGATCGCAATATCGAAGAGCCTTAAAATCCGAAGGAATAAAAAGTAATAATATTTCATGTCGACATTTCCGAAGATGCAAACTTTCAGTGGTGATTTCAAACAGTATTGGCACAGTGACTAATTTGGGGTGTATCGTATGTCTGGCCACGCACACTAGTTTTAGATATAAGATTTTGTGTTCACACCGTGCTGCTCGCCATTATCGTCACCTTGTTTTCTGATTACCCGAGCATTACTCAGCCGATTTTGCTTAATGCTTAGCGCGGATCGTTCTTGTTTGGAGTGCTGTATATCGTACACAGATTTTCTATCTTGGCCTCAATAAATTCAGTCTGTTCTTGTGGTTGTCGGAGTGTGTACGAGTATGTAGTATTGGCGCCCGCTAATGAGTGTGGCGACTACATGTGCAGTTGGATCGCGTCCCAGTTGTCGTTGTGTCCCACGACCACGGCGGTGTCTCGTTGCTACTGGTGTCGAGTTGCTCTCAAAGGCCTCGAATCGCCTGCACTCTCTCACCTGGCCTTGCGACGCGCATACAGTAGTCCAGTGACAAGCGACATACGTCCTGTATGACACTACAGCAAGGAAACGCTATGCACAAAACATTAGCAGTTCCAATAACAGAGTACCAATGAAGTTTATAACTCTGGTCCTTGCCATTTCAAGTAGTGAAGAATCATGTAGTGTTTGTAATATGTGACTTATGTAATGTTTATTCATTCATCTTTCTACTTAAAAATTCTTGGCCATGACTTTGTCCATGTGAACCAGAAGAGCTCTCAGTCGGTTTCTTCTGAGCCTGTAAATTACTGTCATTATTTTCATTCCTAATTCTACGCGTTTACTACTTCACGAACAGATGCCGAGTTTAAATACAGAATACTAAGTGCTTCTGAAAATACCCTATAGGTGGTCTTAATATAACAACACTTGTATCTTTTTGTTATTGTTTCATCAGATTTTAATATTACGCTCTGCGCACAGTTGAAGTAGCGTGATAGTATGAATTCAAGATTTTAAGGTTGGTACTAAGGGTTCGTGCAGTAAAAACCCTCATCCAAATATATCAGGTAATTTTTAAATTAACTGGGTAATCCAGTGACACGTAGCTAAGCTTATTTAAATGTACCTTGTGTTTTACACCAGATTGTGAAGTATTGAATCATAAAAAATCCGTCAAACCTGTTCAATAATTAAAAAATTGTCACATTATACGTAAAAAGGTTTGAATTTTAGAAGAGATTCTAATTTCCTATAGGTGACATAGATTCTAACTGGACCCCTAAGCTTTCGAAATTTGATTATTTATCAAATTCTGATCAGTAGTTTTTGAGCGACAGACACATCCACATGACAGGTTTATGAACATAACATTTTCCAGGATTATTTATAGTTGGTAGTTGATTGGAAATTTCATCCCTGGGATAAATTAGATGCCATCCAAATGATGATAATGCAATGAGTGTAATGGATTCCGGGAAATTTAAATTGACAAGTGAACCCCTCTCAAGGTGGGTGAAAGCTCTCATTGGGTGTTCTGAGAAGTGGAGTTCGTGTTTTCCTTGCGAAATCCTTTCATTGACCTTAGTGATGCCAGTCATCCGGCTTTTGAATAGTCTTCTTGGTTACCAGTAGCGATTCGTCCGTGATCATTTAAGATTTGTAATTAGCATTTAGTGGATACTGCAGCACGTTCACTGCCGGGTTAAGCGTTATTGGAATGTCAGAGTACGAGTACTTGTCATCAAACACGAAATACTAATTATAACATCTCTTCTCCTACTGTGTTATATTTTCCAGTGTTAGATTACCTACGTTCTAAGTTGGTCAAAAATTACGGGTTGGAAGAAGTGATCTCTAAATTCATTTCTTCGCATTTGTTTAGCTAAATACAATGTTGTACATAATTCGACTTCATTTCGTTTCTTTGCACAGTTCTTTTAGAAACTAATATGCCTATTAAAACAAAGATATTTACCTTCTTGTGTGGTTTGTTTCAAATTTTAATTCGAAGGGAAAAAATATAGAACTTCTTCAAAAACCATAACTAGGCAACCTTAATTCTTTTGTTTAATGGCCACACCTATGGACAGAGAGTATAACGGAAACATCTACAGCGAATGAATACAAAGATCTCTAGTCAGACGCCTTAGCCACCGACCCTTCACACTGCCAGATTTGTTAATATACAACATGTATACCTTTGTTGAGCGTTGTAATAACTCTACGGATAAGGCACTTTCCTTTAGGAGTTCGGTTCACATTCCTGAAGGACAGGAAATTTTAAGACTTGTGTTTGATCATAACGTTCCGTGGTTCGGAATCTACGTTAAACTGTAGGACCCAGAAAAAGAAGGTACTGAACGTCCTACGTCTGGCACAATGGTTTAGGATGCTTCCTTCAGGAGGATCCAACCAACCTTCGAGTTGTGGTCTAAGTTAGTTTTACACTTCTGTTATTTAGGCCCAGCAAAACTGTACTGTGTATAAATTTCTGGTAGCACTAACTGTTGTGATCTTGACACCACCTTACCGACTGTGTTCACGTCGCTTTTCGCAATAATCTGATCTGTTAGGCCGTTCACATTTTTATATTTCGCATTTCACGAGTAGCTTACAAGTATACAGCACAGGTGGAGAGTGACACTCGATTCCGTCCTCCTCTATGTTTAGAAGCAGTAAAACCCTAACGTACCGAATACCTGGAATTTATTTGAAGACAACTTTGTGACCAAAGCAATTGTCAAGGTGTGCGAAACGATTTTTATATATACTGTTGCAAGTGCATTCGTCCTTAACGTGAGTTACCTTATTCCTACAAGAATAAAGGTAAAATGTTTGAGATGATATATTCGTATGACACGGAACCGAAGCAGTATTGGTTGAGTGTGGAGGTTGCTGTGGCTTCCCTAATGCTGTGTGGCGTGTACGACCGTTAGTGGACCAATTAGAGCGATACAGGGTACCCCGGCGCCTAATCAACTCCGCCATTAACCAGAGATTGCTGAATGTAATTCGACGACCTACGTAGCGGCTGTGGGAAGTACGACGTGTACTGTACCAGAGATCGCTGGGGTCAGTCCACGGACATTCAGAAACAACACTGAAAACTGGGTGGTTTATCGAAAGACTCCTGGTCGCTACGAACCTTGCTCAACGTCTGTTTCACCAATCCAGATTCAGTTTTCTGCCCTTTTTTTTTCGAATACTTGCACAAGCTCGCTAGGCGATGTTTGGATGGGGGTAAACCTATGGGTTCAACACTTCCAGTCACCGACATGGTATGACGAGTTGCACGTTAGGCTCTTTTTAGATGAATAAAATCTTATGAGTACCCGTAACCAACATGCTAATGTTAACAGTATATCTGCAGTTATAGATATGACGTGTTGCGCTTGGAAAGCAGTTAAAGAGAACATTACACTTCTATCTAATATGTAAAGATGACTTTTTTGCCAATGTTCTTCTTGCAAACTAACAGTTTTTATCCGATTTAGATAGAACTTTGCATACGTATACTTTAGAAGAAATACAAAAACACTGTTTCCGTTTGATAAAAAAAAAACCTAAACCCTCTTCTACTTTCATTTACCCCACCTTAATTTTTGTTTACGTAGTTGATACAAAAGCACAGTTTTTATCCGATTTTGATAGTACTTAGCATACGTACAGTTCAAAACATGGCGGTCTGGTAGCTCAGCAGTTTACTTCATTAGGCACGAAGGTAAGTTTCACTCTCCAGTCGTGGCTTCAATTCCCGTGGCGAGCAGGCATCCTAAGGTTTTGTACTTGATTATATGAGCTGCGGCGGGAAGTTCCGTGGTTCTGATTCCACGTTAAACTGTAGGCCCCTGAGGAGAGGAACTGGCTTTCCTGCCTCCGACACAATAGCCTGGCAAATTTCCTTCGGGAAAATTCGACCACCCTTCGGGTTGTGGACTAAGTGGAAACTTCATTATGCACGTTGGGCGATTTTTGGATGGGTAAAACCTAATGAGTCCGTCACCGACATGCTAATGATGAACAGTATATCTGTAGTGGTCTGATGGCGCAGTGGTTAAGGTATCTCACTGGGGAACGAAATGCCCCCGGTTCGAATCCCTGATACGGCGGGGATTTTCTTAGAGCATTAACCGGACCTTCCCCTCTGACACTTTCACTTCTGTCAGCAATCTCCAATGAGTGTCAATTGGTTGTCCCCCCCTCCGTCCCCCCAAGATCGCTTTAGAGAGATGTAGTGATAGGTCCTTCACTAAGACGATGGGTCAGTTGATTTCATTCCTTCCTAAAAGTAGTACATAACCGTCAACTGGACTGCAATCTACACGTTTTTTCACATTTGATTGAGATTTTTTTTTTTTTTTTGTTGTAAATTGTATATTCTCATTGGTTGGTTCATTAGAACTTTGAGATTTCTTGTTCTGTGAACGCCTTGCAGCGTACAGGTTACCATGTATCTTTTAAATTCTCCATAGGAACTTCTGGGAAAATGAAGTGGTAAGCATTGGTGTAAGTGAGGGTAACTGTGATGATGTGCGTGTTCAGTGCAGATGAGAGATGGAAAAGGGAGAGGGTGCAATCCGTTGACAACCCATTCAGACTTCCTCTCATGAAATACACCAAGGGGGCCGCCAAGCTCAGCGTCCCCACCCAATGGACGAATCACCGTCAACAGAGTCGTATGCCTGCACTGCGAAGAGGTTTGGGATTTAACACAGGACTTTCGTTCACAATCCGGTGATTAGGTGTTGAGCACCACCACTCTCTTTCCCAGGCGACCAAGTCTTGTTGATGATCCCCGTGTCAGTGCAGAACACTGTCACAGTGGCAACCCACTGAGGCAACGGGATGGGCTTCCTAATATTCATTTTGATATTTATTTGCTGATTGGGCAGTTGTAAAATATCAACGAGGTAACAAGGCATTGTACTATTCATTTGACATTTGTCACACATGTTCCTCAGGTCATATCTTTTAAGAAAAAGTGTACACGAAAGCGAAATGAAACGTACCATAGACGTAGTGCCACATGAAAATTACGAAACGATGCCACTTAAACAGTAGAGACCGCCATTTCCATTCAAGCTGTTCACACCAAAGATAGTATCTATACTCTATTGTAACGAATGTAATCGCTGCCACGTTTTAGTGATAACAGACCAACTGGACCAGATTGAAGAAATGCGGAAATTGTTATAGCAATGAAGCGAAGAATTTAATTTTCATTAACAAATTAAGGTCACCTGATTTTTTGGCATCAATATACTGGCTTGGTAGTTAGGTTGTAATGTAGCCTGGACAAGAGTGAAAAAAACACGTACTTTGTTACAACAGTAGTGGATGCGAGGAATTAGTTTTAGATTCGTTGCTGTAGATTGTAGATACTATCTTTGGCAACAACAATTTTACTGCAAATGGAGGCTTTTTTACAATTGAAATTCATCGTTTCGTAACTTTCGTGAGGCACCACGTCTAACGTATCTTTCATTTCGCTTCCATGTACACTTTCTCTTAAAAAGTATGACCACAGGAACGTGTGTCATAAATTTCAAGCGAATAGCACAAGTTCTTCTTACCTCGTTCTTATTTTACAGTCACTGCTGAATGACCCGCATGTAGACATTGCGACTATACAGTGGTAAACATCCAGTATACCTATGCCACTGTATAGTCACGTGACCTGTTTCGACCAAGGAGAGGCTGTCGTGGTGTACCAGCGGGTGTGGCCGGAAGACAAGTTGGATTAGGTATGGCTCCGATAGAGAGGACAAGTGTTTTTCAATTTGTGCGGTGTGTAAGAAAGTGAGGATTCGGCATGGGACAGAGTCGTCAAAACAATTCAGGACCGTGACTGCGTTCTTTGTAAAGGCAGTGTAAACCAGAAAAGACATTCTAATTTACTGTAGCGCATTGTGTGTGTGATTTCGCGAATATTAGTTAGTGCTCGTGGTGATGTAAGCAACACCGGGGCCTGCTTTTGGGAATACGAAATTCCGATAGATAATTCACGGTCAGATTGTAAAAAGTGATTGGTCACGTTGAACTTTCGAGGAAATTAAAGGTGGTGTTACCTCGCAACTGTTTCTGAATTATCATTTGAAAACCCTGAACCTTTTCTGGACTATTTTCTCAATTACGTTGGTGGCATTCGGGTCCGAGTTTGTAACTTTCACAAGGAAGTTTTCACTAATTAGTCATAGTTAAAACAATAACATTAATTCAATATTGGTTATTACATACAAAATATCACACTTTTTTTTAGCGTTGATAGTGACATTTGGATGTTATAAATATTACAATGTAATATGAATTTTGATTAACGTAAGTTTTACTATTGGTTAACCTGTGGTATTAGAAACAATCTTCCATCCGTAACATTATTCCTAACTGTATACCAACCTTTCCATTAGCAGAAAAGCATCATCAGTGATAACCTTTAACCTTTAAGGGGCATATTAATCGGCGAAAACAGACGGAAGCCGATAGGTGCGAGATCAGAAACAAATAAAAATACATTTTAGTCCACAGAGAACACACCATCAGATTTTTTTTTTTTTTTTTTTGTTTAGTGATTTTTGTCTCGTCGACTTCGAGGTCGTTAGAGGCGTGAGATGAACGGAAGCAAGGTACTGGAAAGAATTCTGTCATGGCATTTTAAAGGGACCATCCCTATAACCGTCTGGAATGATATGGCGTGAGTATTAAACACCTAATTTTGGAAGGGCGGATGCGAAATTTAACCTGCATCCTTCCGAATGCCAGCCTTGAGCGTTACCGTTCAGCCACCGATCACGGTACTCTCAGAACAGGCAGGTGTGTTGCCGGCAGGGAGAAAAGTAATATTTCCAACCTTGCTAAGTTTATCTTTCACCGTATCACACAATTTTTTGCAGTAGGGTACAGTAAGAAGTGACGGTAATAGATGGACCTTTCTGAAACGTAATCGGTTGCTATTACGCCACGGTAGCCACGAGAAACGGATAGTTGACTTTGCCTGCGGATTCGTGTGTCGCATCTTTTTTCAGCAGGCAGAGGCGTTTTTGCACTGCCAGCTCATTTCTTTGGTCTCCTAATCGCACAGGTGCCCTCCGCCACTCATCCATAGTTATGAGACGCGCAGAGAAACTGACTTCATCCTGATTCAACACAGCCAACCTCAACAGCGGAAACTCACATTCGAGTTTGCTTCTGAAACAGTTCTAGAAAAGTTTTCCGCGCACTTCCACTGCTTAAACCAGTATCACTAATGGTAAATAGGGAAGTTATTCGGTAAAAAGAGCCTCTAATTTCTTGACCTAATTGAGTTATCCACAACTAAACATCTTTCAGATTTACAGTCATCTAGTTTGGAAATTCCTTCTCCATCTCACAAGGTGTCAACTGCGATCACCACAAAGACGGTATATTATTTCAGTGTGGTTGTCGTTGATGCTATTACCTTACAAATGAACGGAATCCGTAAGACTGTTAATCGAATTACAGATTTATAGGAGAACACCTATTAATTAATTACATTCAGTTACGATGAAGCACGAACATAAATGGAAATTTGTTATTCGTCTACTTTCGCATTTCACAAATTTTAGTCTTAAATCGATTTCAGGTTCATAAAAGTGGCAAAGTTTTCTTTCGTGGTTAAGGAACTCAAGAATTGGAATAAATTACCAAGGAAAGTGATGAATGATTTATTCAAAACCGTGAAAATTAAAAAAAAAAAAAAAAAAAAAAACAATTCGGTTGCAAAAGTAGCCCGGTAGAAGAAAGGGAAAAGATGGCGAGTAGTGAAATTGCCAACGGAGTGTGCGCTCCATAGCAATTTAAATGATTAAAAAATTAAATTCTTTCACTGAATCAAGTAAATTTCTCACAATTTCTCTTATTAATTTATTTCAATATCTGACCTCCTTACCTAAAAAAAAAAAAAAAAAAAAAAAACACCTACCTTACGTTTGAAATCAAGTGAAAAAAAAAAAAAAAAAACCTACCTTACGTTTGAAATCAAGTGGAAAATTCTTGTCATTACCATCTATTTTCTTCCATGTACCGCTTTAATTCTCCTACCAATAAACTGCACTATAGTAGAAATTTTTTACAATAGTCTATCCTAATTCCTTCTCTTCCCGTATGAACCGGAAACAGTGTTATTTTATATCAATTATGGCGAAGATTATAGAATGAAATTAATAAAAATTACGGGACGTAACATAAAGTTTATTTACTGAAAAAGGATACTGATTATATTGGATTAATAATCGGGAAGTGGAAAATTTGAAAGGTCTTGTCACATGTATAGCTATGCAGCATACGCAACTGCATTTCAGTCAGGAGCTTGTTACCGGAGGTAATATTTTAACAAAGATTATACTCGGTTTAAAGGTTAACAGCAGATTTTGACTGTCGTTCTCCCTACTGGTAACAATACTAACGACACAAAATGTCTCTTTACTAAATAGCAGCTAATGGCAATGTGATATGAACTTGTTAGTTGTTCGAATTATTTTTCCGATTGAAATCGACTTTCGCAGGAATCCGTTTTCACCATAACCGTGTTTACCATTTTTATCTAGTTTAATACGGAATAGCCCGCGCCATCATAGTGGCTGATGCCCTTTTATCGTGATTCGACCGACGCTGCCTTCAACTCTACGTCTATTGTAGGTAGTCATGACGATCAAATAATAAAATTGTGTTGGAGTACCCTCGCTGCTGACACTGAAGAATCTTCTATGACCAACAGGTTTAAATAGATGATACAAAAAGAATTCTAATCCAAATGAAATCCGAAATTTTGTTACCTATACATTGAAAAAACAAAAAATAAAGAAAAAGGATATGGAAGTTGCATTCTCTACTCAGTTTACGTGTTAACAAGAATATTTACCCGCAAATAGCTCAGAAAACCTTAAAGCGTACACGCTTTATTCACCATCTGAATTAACAGAAATTAAAACTCATTTTACGAAAAAAGAAAAAAATCGGATTAGATAACCAGTCAGGCGAAAGACAAACTTTTGTACAGTATAAACTCCAGAAAAACGAAAGAATATTCGTTAAACAAAGATCGCAAGGTGTATAGGTAATTAGCTGGATAATTTATTTAGTGTTATAGTTTGAATGCATGAGAGGTAAAAATAATCGAGGCCAGATTATTTGATGACACAGCCACCAGCACGTTTTGGTCCTTAACGCTTTGGCCTCACATTCTGGAGATCGCCAGTTCGAATCCCCGTCCGGTCATCCAAATTTGGTTTTTCCATGATTTCCCCAAATCATTCCAGGCGAATGCCGGGATGCTTCCTTGAAAAGACCATGGCCGAATTCCGTCCCATACCTTCTCGCCGGTCCCATCCTGCCTCTAATAACCTCTACGTCGACGACGCGTAAAGCCATAAGTGTAGAAAAAAAGGGTTTGGTCCTCAAGTTCTTTGAATGAGGGGTTATTGTGAAATAACCATACAGAAAAATATATCTAATCCTAATATAATTTCATAAGCCCTTCCAGCTGTGGGCAATGATTATTTACTTATAAAAATAAATATTAGAAAATTGCGTTTATCTTAGATGAAACTAACGTTTCAAACACGTAGTCTTATAACACAACTTCTTCATCCAACTAATTTCTTTTATAAAACATGATATTAGATTTTAAGTTAGCAACAGTGTTTTATTGTACAGAAATCTAGCTAACATTAAATACGTATTTCTTGTTAATACCTAATTAAAGCTATTCTAATCTGTAACTCGTGGACTATAAGCAAGTTGTGAACTGATAAATACGGCTCACATTGCCTGTGCTTTATTTGACTGATGATAGAGTTTGACGCCATCCTGTTTCCTCGCGTAACAGATTTTTTTTTAATTAATTTTTGCTGTCTAAATACTTTAAATGATCCTCTAATAGAGCGAATGATTATTCACATATCAGGACACATACTCGCACACGCTGGCAACTGGAGGCGTGTGAAGAGAGTGATTCAAGTAATGATAATCATAATCATCATCTCGTGTGGTTTCTTACTGTCTGCGCAATAGGCACCTACCGTTGCCCCCTAACCTCACCCGGTAGTCCTTTCGAGTATAGGGCACCTCCAGTTTCGTTCTGCAGTACTTCATATCACAGAAGCTTTGTCAGAGGTGAAGGTTGGGTCAAGGGCCTTTGAAATTCACAGCCGAGATCGGGATTCGTACCAAGGATCTTTCCAACTCCAGTTCGAGAAGGTCAGTGCAGTTGCGGTTGTCGCAGTACACGCGTTGTACCTGAAGATGACGGCTGAGAACCCCGTCAGGAGCTTGTCTTTCAACATCAACCGGCAACGGTTCCGAGAAGATTTTACTTCAAGTTTTAATATAATCCACAAAGTAGATTCATTTATTTAGTTTTTTAACCCCTTAGTGCATGATTATTTTCTGAACAAAATGGCACTTGTTAAGTCCAAAGTCGTGATTTCATTAAAAATATTTAAAAAAATATAAATCTTATGTCGGGGAAATTATTTTTGATTTAAGGGTTTGTGCCGTATATGGGACAGCATGCAATAATGGTTAACATCTTGTAATACAAGTTTCGAGATGACGCAACATTAGAAAATATACAACAAAATATGTGCATATCCTAGCAGAACTGAGTTTATTTAGTAAAATAATTACAATTTCTGTTCATTAGAGTACACATTTATCAGAAATAACACGAATTCATTTTACATTTAGTCTATTTGTTGTCAAACTTGAAGCAGTTTCTCTCCTTGTCCAGGCACTATGTTGCACTGCACTTCAGACATACTGTATGGGCTTTTCCTTTGCAGTTTGGATAATTGCAACAACTACGATTTCCCAGCCAGATGGGCAAGTGCTCTATCCCATCCTGATGCTGCGGAAGATCTGCCGCAGGACCTCTCTTCTACTTTTGGATTTCATTTCTTGGCCTACCACGTTTCTTGGATAAGGGTTTCCTTGTTTTATACAGGGCGTCTGCAACTGTTACCTCAAAATAAACTAGGAGCATGTAGTCCATATTTCTTCTTCTCCATAGGGGAGCATCCATAAACCACGTAGCTCCATTTTGGCCTCCCTTGAACCCCATCCCCCCACGTACCCCCAACATGGTATTTTTCTCCTCACGTAAAACGTAGCCTTTTTCCCTATTGATTCCAGAAGACATTTTGTACTGTTTTCTCTTGTCAGGCAATCATAAATTACACACGGGGATAATTAAATGGTGGAAATTAATATTCACAAGCTGTTCTGTGTTCAGTACCTCATTTTAACTGTGACAAATAATATGAAGGAAAAGCTACGTGGCCTGGCTCGGACCCCCCCCCCTCCCCCACGTAACCCAGCATAGCTTTCCAGCCAACCCCTCACCCCCCATTGACCGAGCCAAGTAGTTTGTGCACAGTACATAGGAGCCAGCTGTTCACACATGCTAGACTGCATATTGTGCCATATCTGACACAAACATTTTTTCAGTATTATGTATATTCTAATAGACAAATATATAAACTTACTTCCTTATAATTGTCCACAGATGTCCTTTACTTCCAAGAAATTACATAAACACTGAAATCAAATGTTTACTGTATCAAATACAACTGTTTGTATGACCGAACTTGGATGTAACCAGCTCACAGTGCAAAGCAAAGATTCATACTTCGTAATTCCTTATCCTTTCAACAGATCACATTTGTTATTTGCACAGCTATTCTTTATTGAGCACCATATCTGTCTCAACATGGAGTTTCGAAATATGTGCTCAAATATAAGTTCCACAAATAGGAAAGTGGAATGTACCATATACGTCCCAGTATTCCGTAAGGGGTTAAGATAGATATTTTGGTTGTATAACCTTTAAATGACTGAACTGGAATATTATTTTTATTGCCATTTTTATTTCTCATTTATTTCGAACAGTGAAAATCTAGCTGTCTGAATTTAAACGTAGTGGAACATGTCTTGAAGATAAACCACTGCAGGGACGATAAAAAAATCTGCAACTATAAATGAAAACACCTATAAAGTGTACTGGATAAACTGGTACTGGGCGATAAGCGAGTGGTTCTATGATGCACGTAATGCCGTAGGCATATCAGCAGAAAGGATGTAATACGTCTTTCAACTATCCATATCCAACCATAATTAAATAAAAACACATCTCATATTAATAATAACCAAATTAAAAGAGCAAACGAATATCTAAACTGTTATTATAAAAGCATTCTAAAAATTAACTGCGAGAAATAACTTGGATTGCGTTTTCTGGTATACAAAAGTATTTCCTTTTGTCGATTTGTCTGCAATTAGTAAACTATAACTCGTGAATACTACGATTATGTAATCTCTGGAACCAAAACTTCGTAAGGAGACTCCCGTATTACATACGAAGAAAAGTTTATTATCAAGACTGTGAACCTGCCCACAGAAGTGCTGAGGCAATGGGAAAGAACGAGTGGTCAGAAGTACCAATTGTTGCGAGTTCCTTTCTGTCCGCCAGATTTGGTTTCAAAATCTAAAGTGATTTGTGATTGAGTCAAATGAAGAGGCGGTAGTAGATATAGATAGATATTTTCATTACTTAGACAACCGCACAAATTGGATGGATTCCATTCATTGGAGAATGTTGCACAAAGTGCATTTATCTAAGAGTAGACTACATAGAAAAATAAATGCATGAACTAAAAAACACAGTATTTCACTTCCAGATCGATATCTTTTTATCTTTTCATCGCCTTGGTCATACAATCTCTTGACTACGTCCATCACCACTAAAATGAAATTTCTGAGGCTTCACGGATTCGCGATTTAATCCATCTTGGCAATCATTTACCCCACAATGGTGCAGTATAGTGCGTTACGTGTGTGTATATTTGTATGTTCTTTATACAAATCCACAGTCTTATCCGACCTCGATAAAACATTGCACACGTTTTCCCAACCCTTCTCCCCAATCATCCTCCGTAAAAAAAAAAATTTACCCGTGCATCATTTCAAAAAAATTTCAAATATCTTAAATATGGTAGGGAAATTGGCTAAATTGGGTAGCAATATTCCAATACCCATAAAATTTTCTGTCTATTGGCGTTGGATTGGTTCGGGTCACACAATTAGTGACCGAGGAATACGAAATTGAAATTTAAACATTGTTTTAAACTGATGCGGCTACACACAAACCCATAATTTTTATCGAATCTCGAAGGACTATTGTGCACATATGATTGAAAGTAAATTGAAATGTTTGTCTGGTTTACAAAACTGCACCCATATTACAAAGAGTGTTTACGACAATCCTATCAAACATCACAACTTTCAAATCCAACACCCGAGCAAACACGAGTACTCTGCTAGTTAATAAACTAAACAGCAATATGTACCTTAATGAAATTATCGGGTTAGTTGTTAGAAAAATTAATTACAGAAGTTTGAAAACGATTATAAGCCATACTGTAGATGATACAATCGCTTTAAAAGAGGCAAAATAGATGTACAGTTAAAACTGCCGATAACCTCCTTGACGATGCATTAGATACTAGTGTAGCCTCCTCTCCCCTCTGTTACTATAGTGCTGCTGTCCTCTTTTCTTACTTGCTAGGACTTTTCATCACAGTCTTCTGTTACCTCCCGTTTATTGGTTGGTGTCTCTGCTACTGTTATTGAACTTCTTCTCCCAAAGGCTGCTCCCTCTGGAGCCACATACTCAAGAAATCTTAACAGTGTAAACTAAGGAGAACTACAATAAAATTTATTTATTATAATCAAGATCCACATTTATTAAATCTAACTCAAAGCACAAAACTTTGCCAATGAAAACTTCACGAGATTACTGCTCTTTTCCTCCAAACATGATTTATTATCTGATTAGTTTATTAATTTCCAACATCTTCTTTCCAACAACACACATATTTTTTTATCACTGCACATATGTGAGAGAAAGAGAGTGTTGCTTATCTTATTGGCAGCTTGGCAGGTTGATCGTCATGGCACGGCTTCTCCACTGAACAACCGAGCTAACACATAGAGATGAGACTGCATACTGCGCCTCATTACACGTGCGTTACACCTTTTATAACGCAAGTCTAACGGGATTTTTAAGGCGGGCCAACGATAGGGTTCACTTTAGTTCGGGTCTAGACAGGTAAATAAACACGAGGGGGCTAAGCATAACACCTCTGCCTTATGGACCCCGTCACACAAAAACCAGAGAGGTACACCTATATCTACACTAACAAGGACCAGTTTTCATGTCCTAAGGCTAGTTGGCCGCAAATGCGTCAAGGCGCCTACATGTCTGTCGATTGAAGTCACAGCGAACGTGCCGCCAAAACCTATAATGGCTGCCGAATAAGCTTGTCTTCAAAAATGTATTTACTATCACTTGACCTTATTATATTATCATACTCTTCTCTCTCCATATACCAAAATATTGTTCTTAATTAATTCTTAATACCAAAGCTTCCAGTTCTCAAGTAAGTTCCATCTTTCTCCGTTATTTTGAAGTTATTTCTCTATTAATTATTATTCATTTTCGTCGCACCGATCACCACTTCCTCCTTAGTATTCTCGTGACGTCACACTAGAGAGATGTTGACGGCAGCTGCTGTTTGCCACGACGTGTCTGTAACGTGGGTGTGAGGAGGTAAACATCCCACGAGTGTTGACTCGCAGCAGAGCCAGGAGGCGTTGTTCTCTCACCGATTAGGGGGAGACGGAAGGGAGGACCAATGGAACGGCAGTGCTGGAGAAACGGCCGGCACTCCAGAGCTCCATGCACTTAGCAGGAGAGGCACACGCGTCGCGCCTGGAGCAGCGGAACGCTCTCAGGAGTGTCAACAGTGCTCCAACGGGGAACAATTAAAATACTCAAACGGCACATTGACTGGAACAGCGCAGCGAGACAATCGTATAATCACACCAAAAGGTAAATATTTCATTATTACATCTCTCCAAACTCACGACAAAATTCTAAACGTAACCTGTCGAAATTACCTGCAGGTGCCTCAAATCTTTCACTGGTTTCTGTGGTTAGTTCGCACTTGTTACGAAACTATTGTTTATATGACATAAATATCGATGACAAACATTGTTCTCGTTTTTACCTTCATACACATTTGCCCCAAATTATGGCTAAATTTTACTCCGATAAAATAGGTTGCACAGTTATGCACTGATTCAATTGGTTATTAACCATTCTTCCGCAGTTTGTTAAAGATTTGAAAAAGAAAATACCGTCTCTTAAAAATTGTTATTTTATTCCACTAAGCTCAGACGCGTTTCGCCCCTGTGGACTGGGGCATCATCAGTGAGAATTTTGATACAAACACTTAATCTGTGCATAAACAAAACGAGATTAAGAATTGTGACCATTTAAAAACAGCGAAATAGTGACGTTGTTAAAAAAAAAAGGAGCAATTCGGAACGGCAGCAAGATGTTGTGTTCTACGAAAACATGCAGCTAGAGCTATTTCCCGACCAACATGTGATTGTTTGTATGATATACCAATACAAAAGGGCAAGCGCGTTTGAGCGTATGGTAATAAAATAATTTTTAAGACACGGTATTTTAATTTACAAATCTCATGCACAGATTGTTTGTGAGTTGGCTTGTTTCCTCTTTAAAGCTATTTCAATAGCACGTCCTTCCTGTTACCATTAATTTCTGACACACTGTGCTTTCAATTATGTAATTCTTTTCAGCTCTTTCCTGTAACGTTTACTTCAGTTATTCGAATGGTATGCCCTCCGAAGTATTCACACGCACTTTTGTAGATTAAAGTGCATGTATACATGTTTGTAAAAACATTTAAAGTGAAACCATGCCATCTAACTGCTACACAATTCGACCCCAATTTCTGAACCAAGTGAGGACAAGATATTGAGTCATGGAGCAAAAATATGACAAAATCTCCGAAGAAAAAAATTAGCACTGTTCCGCGAAATATACATATACCAGTATCAAGGAGAGACCAACACTTGTACTGCACAACCAAAACATTGGACCTCCAGCAAAAAATCTTTGAATTCTTGGTCCTTAAATACATTTGTATCCAATCTCGGCAAGTGACGCAAAATTTACAAAACGTATTCTGCTTTCATGTCTCACCTTTTCAAGTTGGCGCAATAATTTCGCTATACCAGCAATGTTAAAACTATAATTTATAAACAGGGTTCGGATCGTTATGACAAGCCATATTTTTTTCATGACTTCTTTGAGCTGTAATACTGAATTAAACACTGATTAAACGTATCTGACTGCATTTACATGTATTTTATGTAGCATGTAAATGTATATTATAGCCATTTTCATAGTTCTGGTAATATTGTGATAATATTTGTGGCCATATTTTGAGGAAAACTATGGTAATATTTGATCAGTAATGGGAATTCTTTAGAAGTTATAGATGAGATAACTGTAATTCTATTATACTTTGGAGGAAAAACAAAACTAATTGTCAATGAATTGGTTAGAATTCACTAGTCAAGAATTAAAGTTATATATTACTGTCACTCTTTAAACAACAATGTTGCACCCACTTTTAATCTTGAAAACGCAGCGACAAAACGCTTTAAAATTTAATTTCCCATGCTGTGGTGAGTGCATGGATGCAAATTATGCTTTCTACATGAAAGCGAGACTACTAGATAAAATAAATGATGTACGAGTATAACTGAGCGTGTTCTGATGTACAGTAAATTTAAGTGTTTGTTAATATTTTGTTATTTTTAGTTCATATTTTGTTGTTTTTAGGTCATATTTTGATATTTTTGTTCATATTTAACAATTTTTGGGGCATACTTTTCTATATATTTTTTTTTTTTTTTTTTTTTTTTTGGGTCATAAAGATCCGAACCCTATTTATAAATATACTCCTTTAATATTACACAGTATTTTCCAAAACTCCTATGTAACGTCCTACATAAACTCGCATAAGTTGGGTAAGGCAGGAGAATAGTCTGAAAAGCAAATATATCGAAGAGAAAACAATTTCATCCAGCAATTAATTAGAGCTTTCGTAATGCTAATGCGAAATGAGGACGAACAACAGGTACGTAGGTGCAATACGGGAGGAGGATTGTGTTTAGAAGAACTGTGTGTTTTTCTGCGAAGATTTTACGCTGATTAGAGGGCGCGGCGTTGTTTCGTGGAAGCCACGGGGCACGGCGAGTAATCCGGGCAGATTAGCCTCGCATTGTGGGTGTGCGTTCCGTGTAGTCTACCACGCGGACAACGCCCGAGCCTCCTCATTAGTGCGAGGCCAGACCGCACTAATAACGGCGGCGCTGCGAGCGCGCCAACAGCTATTCATCTTCCTACCAGCAGATACTCACGTCGAATGTTACCACGCGCTGCCATAGGTCTTTTCAGAAAAGAAATACCATTTTGTGACCTAAATTTTACTGGCCGAGTTGACATCGTGAGAAATACATAGTATTTCCAAAACATTTTGTTTTTGATGGGTTTGCGCTTAACGTGAGGAAAAACAATTTAGGGTTGGCAGTACTCGAGCTTGAAACAGTCTTCTAACTTTCGCTTATTAAGTTCTTGTAATATTATTAATTTTGCTGTTCGGGATCCGGAAATGAAAGATCTCTAACTAGGTAACAAGCTGCATTTAATCTACATATTACAAGGTGATATGTAAAACAAACAAAGAAATGATTATACACACATATATATCTCACTATCACTTCCAGAATTATTTTCATTCAATATAAAATTACAAATTTTCATTCATACTGTAGTATAAAATCATACTCCCTCGAAATCGTATGAAATCAAATATGATTAAGCCGGCTAGCTAATCACGCAACACCAAAGCACTGATTGCATTTGAATTGTTAAATAGAGCAATGAAATTATTTTTAAGGACGTGTTATGATTTCCGTATTGCTCATTGTTCGTGATGATTCGTTGAACAGAATGATATGATTCGCCGTTTCTTGTAGAATGCAGAAATGCAGGAATACAGGTACGTCAGGTACTAGACTCGAGATGCTTATCTCATCCCCCTCGTGTCTCTTCACCAACATAGGTGGGCAAATGAGTACAATAAATGGATGTTAGCTTAAACCATCAGCTGCTCGTTAGTCTGATTCATGCTTCATGCAAGCAACAGAAGAAACATTTAGCATTACTACTGGACAGTCAGTAGAAAATACTTCTAGCATGTTTCGTACTCCAGAACAGAATGAATATAAAAATGGCCGTAAATTAGTTTCCAAATACGCTTCATTCTCGCCTTGGGTATTTTTCATTGGCGCAGCGCGGCTTCGGTATAGGGGACTATTTTCTGAGCTTGGCTTAGTAAATTTCTACACGCAGGTAGAGACCCTTCTCTTGCCAACGAAGGATTTCTGGTGCCACAAAGTCATGAATAACAGCATCGGCTGAACTGCCTGGGAAAGTCTTCAGTACACTTCCTCCCAGATCCCGCTAGTAACCAATACATTCTTAATATATATTCTGATAATAACCAATACATTCATATTAAATACAAAATGTGATTTGGACCATTACACGCTCAGTCGTAAATGCAAATACATAGATTTTTGATTTTTCTAGATCTTTATTTCATCACTAGTGTAAGACCGTTTTTTTGCGTATAGTTTGCGAATAGTTTCAGTTTTTAAGATCAAAAATTATGACAGGTTGATGTGATCTGACCAAATACGAACTTGACATTTAATTCACCCAGATTCCAGATTATTAAATAGCTGAGCAACTCCGAAGAAATTAATTGCCTGAATTTTAGATCCGGTAACATATTTGGTCTGCTGTCTACTTTAAATAACCTAAAACTCACGTACAGCGAACTTGATTAACGAAAGTGGTCAGTAAAATACGTAAAAACAAATAATAAATAAA
Source organism: Vandiemenella viatica (assembly GCA_031002005.1). Taxonomy (NCBI): domain Eukaryota; kingdom Metazoa; phylum Arthropoda; class Insecta; order Orthoptera; family Morabidae; genus Vandiemenella; species Vandiemenella viatica. The sequence continues at coordinate 152,686,274 of JARYHS010008075.1, forward strand.
CAGTAATATATAAACTTTGGTCGAGCAGCAACATTAGCAAAAGTTTTAATTAAATTGAAATTTCGCCTAGATCGGAATGACAGTTGGCATTCGTAATTACAGCAGAAACCATGAGTAGTTTAAATTTTCTTAAAGTTTTATTTTTATTTTTTTGCTTTCATTAGCGACTTGTTCATGAAAAGCAGATCCACTTTTTTTCAACACTAAAGTTTATCGATTTTTTTTTATTTAAAATTTTACGAAATACAAACTTAATGCTTGTATTATGGCAATTAATTTTGTAGCAGTTGCTTAACTATTAAATTGTGGATGTAACCACGGATTTCTTCTAATGATATCTCTGGTAGCTGTTAATTTGCATGTGACGGCTGATGCGTGACATCACCGTTCTCCAGCCAATAGCTACCGAGGTGAGTGAGTGAATCAACTTAGGGAATTATATAGCAAACTAATCTCTGAGCCCGTCAACAATGACGGGTTGAACGGAGTGTTCTGGAAAGTGATTTATTTTAGCAGTTGCTTAACCAAATACAATTGAAATAAAATAAGACTCAGTGCTTTACGGTGTAGACGAAAGTTTCAGTTTGTCATCCTGATCCAGGTTGCGTTTCAATCTAATCACAAACGCAAATAATAACCTCAGTAATATGACATCCGCGAAAGCAAGGAGTTTAAAAATAAAAGTTGGAAACTTACGTTTTGACACGTTATATTAGTTTTAATCGTGGTCCAGGTAGCATAGATTGCGATCAATGTGAAACCACTTTCATTAAAACGAAACAATGATTCCAATAACATGCCGCTCGTAAAAACAAATTAATTTAAAAAACTCGTGCCCACAGCAGTAATGTTAGATGCCTGGAATCATTCTAACACAGGCTAAATTTCAATTTAATTAAAACTTCTTCAGCTCGAAAATTAAACTTTTTCTCTTACATGGACAAAGAATTTAACGATTACTTGTACATCGAACGAAGGTCAATAATAATAAAAGGCTAGATTGTTCACTGTTTCCATGTGTCTTTGGTCGGTTTCTGTCATAATCAGTATAGCCAAAGCCGCTATGTACTCGCTAAGGGTTTTGATCTTCTGCGAGTCTCATCCACCCATAATTTTACAATTTTCCTCTTCTTACTCCACGGCATTTACACAAACACGTAAAACAAAATTTTACAAATTTGGTTCCGCAGTACTCAATTAATTATCAAATTGTAGTTAGTAAACTAGTTGACAACTTTTAATAGTCATTAGCTATTAAAACGACCATGTGTAAGACACGTGGCGTGTACTGAATACACCTTACTAGAACTATCTCTTACATGGCGTCACCATGCAAGTGCA